>OZ007570.1:7065574-7250574 GCA_963931925.1 Onchidella celtica
GAGAGAGCGAGAGGGCGCTCAGGCGAACACTTGAAACAAAGGAAAGGGGAAATGAAAACAATTTTTGGTGAAAAACTTTGGTTTATAAACTATCCTCACTCTTGTAGACCTTATTTCTAGTCTGTGTATGGCATATTCAAAATACCTCAAGCTTTATAAAAGAATAGTCAGTATCACTGCCTGTTTTCGTCCTATGTACAATCAGCTGTTGACCCGTGAGGTCCTCCACCCAGTTGTGACTGATGAGGTCCCCACAAGATTCGCTTGAGAAACTCCTAGCAATACAATGTGACTCTCGGACCGTGTCCACAGAATCGATCGTCCTTCACCGAAAGATTATGACTATTGACAATACACCGCTAAATCCGTGGTTAGAAGCTGTCATTACAGACAGTCAGAGATTGAAGACGTTTACCCTATGGAAAGACAGTGTTTGTCAATACCTGACTTTCAGGTTAACTTTGGTTTTGCTGGCCGTGTGTCTGTCTTTCAATCTGTTTACCTGCCTTTGCGTCCACCTGTATGTCTGTTTGTTTGTCTGCATGATAATATTAATAATAAATGTGTTTAAAATGGCTATTTCAAGCGGCAGATCCCCCTTATTTAAAGATGTGTTTTCGAAAATTAAAAAAAACAAATGTTGGTTCCCTTTCTTTGTAAAATGGAGCTATATTTTAAACCACGGCACCATGTACAAAGGGGTTAGATCTCACGATTGAAGGGACATTGTGCTGAAAAACGGTTGAGATTTTAACAAAATGCAAATGTTATTTAAGTAAATCTTGCATCAGATGTTTCTGTCGTGTACCGTCCTCTGTCACGGAAATACCCAGATACTGGGAATGTAGTTTGTGTGGCAGGTTTCTTTGACAGTGTGAAACAGTGGTTGAAAAACCTTTTTTCTCTGCTGTCCCCTTTCAGATGATACCACCATCGCCATTCTTCATGTTCCTCTTATCATTTTTGTTATTTGATTTCTCCTTTAACCACTCCTGCTGCCTGTACTATTATTGATATTACTATCAAACTTCTTTGAAACTGAATATTAATGACAGTCATGTTGGTCCCAGAGGTTTGAGGATGAGTGTAGATTGATTTTTGCTTAACGTGTATAGGTGGGAGCTTGGTGAATTGATCTTATAAATGTTAATGTTGTTTTTTATTTTATTTCAGCGCCTTTGAGCACATCTTTTTTGTGAGTTTGAGCGCTATACGAGCTAATTACTACATTAAACTTATAGTTATTTTCTATTATTATTACTATTGTTGTTATTTCTTAATCTCTCATCCCCTCCATTCATGTTATTTCTTCAACTTAATTCTTACCGGAGGTTTGCCAGATTTTCCTTTGTCCTTCCAGGGCTTACTTTTTTTCTACAGGCCCACACCCTGTCAAGCTGAAAACCACTGATCCGTTCACAGTAAATGTTATGACGTGCTAAAAGCAGTCACTGCTCGGTCTTTCTGTACGCATTATCAGAGATTAGTCAGTAATCAAGTAAGCTTGGGGGATTGTGAACCTGCACTGCTCAAGAGACAAACTAGTGCATAGACCAAATAGAGCTGACTGTTCTTCCCTTCAGGGCTTACAGTAACATTCTGGAGCAAAAGTCCTCATCGTTTTTTTTTTTCCCAAGGGATTGCCGGATTGAATATAGAATTCCGTGAATTAATTGTTACACAGATTCCAGTGTTGCTACTTCATTGAAGGTAATACCTCAAAACTAATGTATTTTGTGGTTTAAATCATTTTCATTTACTCTTCATGTATAGCACAGCTGGTGCTGTTGTTTTTATTAATTCATATTAAATATATTTTTGTCTTTACTTATTTGTGCATGCAGTTTTCATCTTTAGTTACCTATAAATGTTCCTTTTGTTTCATATTGAAATGTGCTATTGATGTTTCTTTCGTCAGTGACAGACATATCAATTTGCCTGATATAGTCTATTCTGTAAGGTCCGACTTGTTCTTGGTGACTTCTGAGACTGTCAACATCGTAACTACTCCTACCATCAACACCCCCAACGCTTTCATCACCACTGTCAACATCATCATCATCATAGTTTTCAGTCAAATTCTCAGAAAAAAACAAACAACAAAAAAAACAACAACCACGTCCTATTGATGTACACACCAGAAAAAAAAAAAACTTAGAAAGAGAAGGAGAAAAGAAAATATAAATATCCGTAATGAAATAATACTGCCCCACGAGCAACAAAGGAGTCCAAGACTGAATCTATAAATCAGACTGAATCACACTGCGTCATCCGTTTCATCAGTAACATTTTCTACCATCATTGTCATTAGCTTGAGTTTATCATTATTTAAAGGCAATATTACTGTGACAATGACTACTATTGATGATGTTTCAGAAACCTCTGAACATGAAGACGGACCTCAGTATAATTCTCCTGTTGCTTCTGGGCTTCACAAGCTATGGATTCTCTAAAATGTGTCGCGGTGGTAAGTTTGCACCCTAGACTGCATTGAAAGGCTTAGCGCACACTAGCCGAGTTTGATCGGCCGACTAATTGGATGGTGACGTCATCATATTGAGTTTTGAAAGAGACCTAACTAGTTGGTTGGTGTGTACAATCTCATTGAAACTCATGGTCACCAAGCAACCAGTCGACCGACCAAAATCGATTGGTGCTTGCCTAGGCTTTGTTTCTTTTCACATGAATGGTCGTCTATGGTGTCCATGGACGGACGGCTGTCTCCAAGTGAAGAGTTATTCAAAAGCGCCAGAAATGTTGTTGTTTTTTCAACAGTTTCTCAAATGTTCATTCTATTGCAGATTCAGATCATGGCATTACATTCTTTATTTCAAATATTTTATGGTTACATAAAAAAAACAAACACTCACTTTGCTGGCTGCCATATGACAGTAGCGGGTGGCTGGCGGGCACTTTTGATACGGCCTCGATCTGTCATATCATTCTGTTCTTTTCTTTTATAGTCTTTCCTTCTTCGTAGAAAATTATGGACGTTATCGTGTCGACATACTTTCTCTAAACTCAAACTTTAAAACATAATATCACAATGACATGTACGAGGCGTAATCATACTATTACTATTACGGCTTGCCATTGCTGTAATGCTG
Source organism: Onchidella celtica (assembly GCA_963931925.1). Lineage (NCBI taxonomy): Eukaryota > Metazoa > Mollusca > Gastropoda > Systellommatophora > Onchidiidae > Onchidella > Onchidella celtica. The sequence continues at coordinate 7,068,682 of OZ007570.1, forward strand.
TTCGCACACGGACGGTTGTTCTGGCAAGGATACGAAAGAAGTCTTTCGGCGATGATCGCAGTAGAGCTTAGTATTAGCAGAGACAGAACTGCATACAAATTATGTCCGAGAGACCAAGGACTCAAGTCCCTTCCAATGTGTCATTGTTTTCTTCTAAGTTGGCGGTTAGTTTTGTTGCCCCCCCCCCTACACACACACACACAAAGAGGACTCTGGAAATGGGCGAGCTCATATTCCGTAGAATATGGCAGTCAGGAGAAGAACAAAGTGTAATTTTGTCCAGTAATATTCCGTCTGTTCTGTTTAATGAAAAATGTTTGTTTCGATTCATCATCATCATCATCATTGCCTTTCTCACCCTGGATCAGGGTATAGGCCACCAACAAACACTTTCCATCCCTCTCTATCATGGGCCAGTCTCTTTACATTATTCCAAGTCTTTCCGCTTCGTTGCACATCATTTTCTCTGGCTCTTCTCCACGTTCCGCGCGGCCTTCCTCTTGATCTCTTGCCCTGGGGATTCCAATCCAATACCTTCTTCGTGATGCTGTTTCCTGGCCTCCTGAGAGTGTGGCCGATCCATCTCCATCGCCTCCTACCAATTTCCTCTCTGACTGGGCTCTGTCTTGTTCTTTTCCATACAATTTCATTGCTGACCTTGTCTGTCCATCTGATCTTAAGTAGCTTCCTCAAACATCTGTTGATGAAAACTTGGATTCTCTTTATGCAGGCCTGATTGTTTGGCATAAACATGACAATGTGAAGTTTCACTCAGCAAAAGACAGTTTAATCATCCAAAATGACGACAGATGTCGGAAAGCAACAATACACAAGACTAGCAAGTGTAACAGAGTGTAACAGCTGGAACTGGCGTTTATCACCAAAATAATTTATTATAGCTGGAATTATGACTGAAACTACAGGGACTTCCACATAGGATCGTCAAAATATGGCAAAAATAAAAAGTCGCAGATAGCAAAGCCTCGCGTAAGAAATAAAAAATGAAACGATACAACAAAACTCAAAAGGAAAAGGGTAGACAAATCAAGTTTTACAACCTATGACTTTTTCTTTTTGCTATACTTTTTCTTTACTCCAAGCCTTGATGCGACCCCAGAGATTGTTTAAATATAACATTTCGCCAATTTCCACATAGGATCTATATTTCTGAGAACAGAGCCGCGTTTTTATTCCCATTGATTTGATTTATACACCGCTTTTACTATTTTAATACAATCATTCACATTCTAGAATCTCTTCATCTTTATTCCGCCTGTGTCATATTCCACAGTACAATTCATCTCATGTCTCACACATTCTAGATTAGTTTTTCAAGTATTGTAAATCCACCAACATAATGATTTCTCAGGCCGTCGCAGGAGCCGACGTGATGATGATGATGATGATGACGATGATGACGACGACGATGACTGGGATGAACACTGTAGGGATAGGAAACACAAACATCAAGATGACGATGATGACAATGATGGCGATGACTCGGGTGCAAGCTTTGCCATCGGCGTAGTGATTGGCTGTGTTGTGGTCCTCATCTTCCTCGTTGTTTGCATCGTTGTGATCAGAAAGTGCTTCCTGATACCGAGGAGCAAAGTAGATAAGACTAGTGAATCCACAGAGGTCGTCTACACAGCGCCATTCTCTACCACAACCACTGGGTAGGTAATCCAGTTTCTCATAATATATGAGCAGATAATGACATGTATATGTGGATTCATCTAATAGTTATCATGGACCCTGTCATGAAAGGCACAAGTGCCAGGGGGAAAAAAAATTACAGAAAAGGATAAAAACTGCTTACCTGAAAATTATCCCTAACCTTATATACATTTTCAGATAATTATGGCTGTTGTTTTCAAGTACTACGCACCCCAGGCGTTTTGCACTAGGGTGCGTAATTTTTACGTACTATCCCTAACCACCGTCCTTATCTTCAACCCTACATCTCATTGAACCCCTAACTCTACACCCTATCCTTTCAACCAAAAAAAAAAAAAAAGTAGGAAAAGAAAAAGAAACTCTGAAGGAATAATTAATCATAATCAATTAAAGCTCTCAAGCTCTGGAGTCACAAAAGGGTTCAAAATACGTACCCCTAGCGTTCAGATGTAACAATTTGAAATACATGCATTGTACTCCCTCTTATCAGCAGCAAAAATAAAATTCCACTATGGAGGTAGCTCCATATTTATTTTGGCGAAAAAGACCGGTCATCTGCAGTTGTGTGGATACGTCACGTTTCATTTGCGTCACTAAAACTTCAAACCGTCATGCAATGCCTTGTTGCTATTTTGAGTAAAAGTAAATCGGAAGTTCTGTGTAGTCAAGTGAAACTAACCTGATTAAACAGTAACAACGTTTTGATACATTAAATGAATAATTTGTTGATACCCTGAATAAGTAACTGTTTGAGGGTCAAACCAACCTTGTGAGGAGGCGGATGCGGGGGAAGGGGTGGGAAATGAGAAATGAGGAAGTAGTCATGGTCTGGAACAGCTGGATGTGACGTGTCAGACAATGCTGATCTCATGCACTCATAACTTGTTGTTGTGGTGGTCATACTCTTGTGTTAGGCCAGCAAGATGAACGTTACTGAGACAAAATGCGTCACACACATGAGTAACACTGTTTATGACACACTAATTGACCTTAAAGGCTGTAGCAGACTGAGATAAAGTAAACACTCAAATATACAGAGAGTGTGAGCAAAATCTGAATAATAACAATTATAGCGGGTTGTATATCATGCCAAAAATTGCAAATAGCGGGATGTGGAGCTCTTACCATTTTCAACAACAGCAACAACAACAACAATAACAACAGTAGACGTATATTTTAAATAACAGTCATCTTTGAATTTATTCTTTGAAATCAATGGCGAGGAAGTCTTCATCTATTTTCTGGTTCTTTGACCAAAGAATTGCCAATGAGGGTATCGGTTCATTCTTGCCTGTGTTCCATTCCCGCCCTGACTGATTAGCCTGGTCTACGCCCCTGTCACCTGTTACACTCACTAACTACATTCATATGACAGTTACGTTCTGTCGTAAAACCTTTTTTGGGTGAAGAAACTGTTGTTGTGGTATGACGTGGCCTTATTGATAGTTAACCGTACTTTTGATTGCCTTAAAACATGGCTCCATGCTTTTATGTGTATCAAACATAAAGTCCCTGAAGCGTGGTTTCGAAATATAAAAAAAATGGACTTAGTCTGCATGGGTTTTCCCTATGAGTTTGCTATGGCACCTTCAAAACAGAGGAAAGTCTAGTGTTTGTTGGTTTATTGGGAGTTGTACACCTCTTTTCAGAAATTAGATACGAAAATTGGGTCTATAGCAAGCCGAGTACGTGAAAATGCCTTAAAAAGACCGCGAGAAACTGGTCAGATTGGAACCCCACAGGATTGGAACTAGAAACCCCTCGCACCAGGGCAAAAACTATACCGTAATCATTCAGTCACCACCGTCTGCAATACAGGCGACAAACATTAAAACAAAGTCATCATACAGTCAGATTCAAAACCGTTCTCGGTCAGGACAGATCTGGAAAGGGTATGTCGCTCATTGCCATTTCATTCCACAAAGCTCCGGAAAATTTATACTTGTTCAGCATAGAGCTAAGGTGAAACAAAATAGTGTCTCTGTGTGGGGAAAAAGCGTGAATCGAAACTGGGGGAACCTAAACTTTTTGCTACAGCTAACTATATCGAGAGTGTGGCATTTGCGTGTGTTGACCATTGTACTGTCTTAAACTAGGGTTGTTTAAAGTGTGTTCCTTGTATATTATGCCATGAGTTCCGTTTCAAAATGGTGGTGGTTCCTTACAGTGTTTCAGGAAGTCCCACCTTCAACACAGAGTCTAACAATTTCCCGACACTTGACCAATGTGGAAATGGCCCCTGGATCATGCCCTACCCGCCCCCTTACTCGGGACACCAGGATGATGGTTTTACAAGGTGAGTGAAAAAACAACTACACGAACCCATACTTACATTATCTTTTGGGTATCATTTGGTCTTGATATTGTCCTCTCTAGTGCATTATGACCTAACGTAGGATGTAGCCTATTATTATTATTATTAGTTGACGCTGTTTGCGTGTTTAATGCGAACTTGGCAACATAACCCTGGGAAGACATGCATGATGTATGTTGATTTGTTTTTGTTTTCAGCTGCAGATAGCAAGTGCCCAGGACAGTAATTACGTTTTTCTAGGAGCTTCTACCGATTGCAGTCGTAAATCAATATTGCTGATTGTTTGTTTATTCATAAAATATTATTTATAGAAAAAAAATAGATACAACAACAATAGCAAGGCTTGAAGTAAAGACAAAATGTGGCAAAAAGAAAAAAAAAAGCTATACATAGGAAAGCCTGGGGTACTTATTCACTGAAGGGCGTTAAACGGACGTCGTAAAGGTGGGAACATTAGCTGTCTTTAGACGATTGAAAATTACACTTGGGGTGGTTGTTTTTCCACTGTCAACTGGCATGAAACAAACAGAAATTCATCGCCCTCACTGATTTTATTAAGTGGCTCTCTTCAAGAACCATGAGTTAAAAAAACAAAAAAACAAACAACAACAACAACACAACTAACCATGCAGCGTACAATAATTTCAGCGTTGTGTATTTACACATAATATATTCTTTCAGCTTCCGCTTGTTCTGAATTTTTCCATTTAATTATCTCAGAACGCCCTCACCGAACGACACAGCCAAGGGCGGTAACCACGAGAAAGAAGATCCTCCACCTCCGTATTACGAGGGTAGCGGCATATTGCAAGTAGCGTCCCCTTCATCCACTGAAATGAAAACAGGAGAAGGTATTGTTTTCTGTGTCCAATTTTGTTTAATATGCATGTGACTGGAAACTAGATCTATGAAATGGTAGTTTTATTAACAAACAAATAACAGAGAAAGACCAGTGGGAAGGACGACAGTTTGTTTGCTGTTAGATTATATAGAAAACACGCAGACAAAACTAGCTTCATACTGTAGTTTAAAAGGGTTGTAGACGAAAAGAATCTATGTATTACTTTGAGTGTCAAACACAATTCAGTCGGAAAAACCATTGCTTCATGGTGGCAGTTGTGATAAAATGAATCTTGGTGTCACTGAGGAATTCAACATATTGCTATAAAGTCAAGCTGTTTCCTAAATACATGATTGCGTGTCCCAACTAACTGTCTTGCACATATTTCTTTCGAAAATTTATGCAAACAAAAATGATCGGTCACTAGAAAACACATATATTCAAGCTTGAATTCAACAGTTCAATCATAATTGATGAAGCGGTAGACTTATTCACTCACTGACTGTCTGACCGAACGATTGAATTGACTTGCTTATTTATGATTGACTTATTTAAAGACGATTAATTGGTTGATTATTTGACTGATTAATTAATTGACTTATTGGCTGATTGACAGAGTAATTGTTCGATTGATTGAGTGATTGCTTGATTGATTGACTGATTGACCTATCCTCTTTCAGGGCCAACAAAACAGTGAAATATTGGGCGAGACGAAGATTCCAGCAAACATCTCAAAAACAGGGATCACCATAGCTGTATTTCTTGAAGACAATAAAAATCATAATTACTAATAACTTTGATAATAATCCACATGGTGCACTACTAATATAAAATTTAAATCTACAGTGCAAACTATTGTAGGTGTGTGCCACTAATCACTTGCTTGAAATTCAATTTTCTATAGGTGAGCTGGTTAAGGCAAATTCTTCTGTCAGATATTAATTATACTCACTCACAGAACACGGCAATGCAACAAGGAAAGCAACTAAAAGAACAAGCAAAATACTCGAGATCTGACAGTAATTCCAGCCGTTATGACTGTATAATACTAAATGAAGTAATTTTCAGTTGTTGTTTTTTTCTGTATCAACCAATTTTTGTTGTAAATTTGGAACATAATTCAGTTTGAATGAAGTGAGTTCATGGACAAGACTGGATAAAGAATAATCATTATTATTGTTCACTCAACATTACAGGCAAATGAAAGAAAATCGTTAAGTTATTTATAATTATATAATGTTATTTTCAATAATGGAAACATCTAAATTCCACATTGAAAATTTCACGACTTCAGCTCAGTTAACACGGAAAGCAATAATGAAATGATAATAATAAGACTGAAAATTAAATATTTTAGCCTGCCCACCCCCCCCCCCCTTTTCATGTAAATACATAAAACTTACGTCTGAATGGATTTTCGTACCGTAGTGATAAACTTCATGTAAAAAGTCCTTATGTTATCTCTACCACAGCATGGACCTGTGCAGTAAAATCAAATCATTTACGTAAACACATGTGCCTAAAGGCAAGAAACGTTGCCCTTTATTTTGAGCACTCCGTTTTCACTGGTTCATAACATACGAGTAACACTGCACTTGCTGGAAAATGTAATAAAATAAGATAGATAAGGTAAAAATCACTTTATTATCCATTGAGGAAAATCCACTTCCAAATTGCGTTTAAGTGCAATTATTATTATACATGGTACACACATCTGACGCATAATAGGTGAATCCTTATGTAGAACTAACAATTATTTCCTGATGAATAATTAGTTTCAGCTGTAAAGACGATACATTTTTAAAAATTACCTCTTATTCAAAGCTAACATTTTCATTATTTAAAAAAAATGTAAAAAAATGTCACATCACAATAAAATTAATTACACGCCTTTGTAGGCAGCTGTATGTCTCAGAGACCAACGTAACGAACGAAGCACACATTTATAGTAAAATGCCTATACAATATTTGTGACGTCTTTTCAAAAAACACCCAATTAAACAATTTGCTTTTTAATTGAGTCTGTTTGTTTGTTTAGATTAGACTTATATTTTGAGTTCTTGAATCCTTAAAATAACGTCTACAATTGCCGTTGTTGTTTTTTTCTCCTTCAGCATCCTCTCTTTCTTTGCGTAGGTCTTTATTTTAGGAGGTTTCGCTGCAGTTTTGGCATTTACATCTCACATTTCTCGTCTTTATTTTTCTTGTTCTTGTTTCTGTGTGTTTTTGTGGTTGCCATTAGGTTTTTTTTCAGAATTTTGTCCTGGCAGCGGCTTGCACTTCCCGTCTTTCAACTGCAAAAAGGTATCTTTAACCTGCTTAACGTGCACACTAGCCGTCCGAGTTTTTTTGTTTGTTTGTCCCAAGGACTACTATATCACTATAGTAGTCCTTGGTTTGTCCTTATCCGAGAAAACTAGGTTCTCGATCCTATCTACTATAGGACAAGGGATAGGAATTCTCCCCCCCCCCAAAAAAAAAACAAAATTCCAACATGGCTGCGCCGACCAGGGATCGAACCCTGTACCCTCGGCATGAGAGGCGAGCACCTTGCCTTTAGACTTTCATCATCTTCTTCTTCTCCTTCTTATTGTCATTATAATTTTTATCATATTATCTTTATTGTTATGAACTCATGACTTCGACAACCAGTATCTGTCTATTGCACTAGGGCTTGTGGCACACTGAGCCAGGTTTACTTTGTGTCTGCATGTGTCCACTTGCTGACTCGAGACTAGTTTACAGCCAATGGGACCGATCTGATTCAGTCTCGTTGGTGTGCGAGGTCCCGTTTAAAATTTCTCTTCATGGAAATGAGTTCGCAGATGCAGGGGAGACAAATCCATTATGGCTTATACACTTGTTTTTCGTGAATAGCGTCCCTTAGTCCAGTTTTCTCTTTCCTTTCTTTAAAATGACTTCTTAAAAAGTTTTCTTGTTCGGCACTTGAAATATTCTACTTAACACAACTATAAAGTTTTTCCAATTTCTTCCTTTGTTTTAATCCACAGTGCCATAACTGAAGGGTTTTTTTTTTACTCTGGAATAATATTTATTACGCAAGCGGTAACAACAAAGAAGGAATTGGGTTTTCTAACTGTAACCATTCCTTCATTCTACTAAAAAAAAAAAAAAACACATGAACTCCCACACTGATCTTGTACAGTAGAAAATAAGTACATTAGCTGACATATTTCTTCCACAGTGTTTAATTACATTATGTCGTGTTTTTGTTTTTCTCAGTTGAATTTTAAAGTGGGGGAAATTATTGCAGTCTCCTCATAGAAGTACCGTAATGTTAATCTGTAACTTGTCTAGTCTACACTTTTGTTAGAAAAGACTGACGGTGAACTCCCACAATTTAATATTCTTTCAAAATGATAGTCGCAGTGCAAACGTAAAAATTGTAATGTTGATAAGAAAACGTAAAAAAAAAAAATCTAAAACAACAAACCTGCCAACGAAACAAACCATATAAAAATCCCCTTGAGAAATCAAACAGAAAAAGTCGGTACGCCATTCATGGATTTGGGCTCGAATAAAGCCAAGCTTACCGTTAAAATTACACTTCAAAGAAAATAGTATGATTTGTTCAACATTTTCAACAAAGAATAAACTTTAGACTCTTTCACTGTTATTTTCTGATCGGCTGCGGTTGTTTCACATTTCAAGCACAAGCAATTAACGCCCAAAGAAGAAGCCAGAGAGGGAGCAAGCAGTCAAGCAAGCACACAGGCAAGCTGGGAAGCAAGCAAGTGAGCATGCAAGCAAGTGAGCAAGCCAATAAGCGAGCAAGTGAGCAAGTGAGGTAGCAAGCGAGTGGTCAACCAAGCAAGTGAGCAAGCTAGTAAGCGAGCAAGTGAGGAAACAAGCAAGTGAGTAATCAACCAAGCAAGTGAGCAAGCTAGCAAGCAAGCAGACAAGTAAGCAAGTGAGCAAGCTAGCCAACAAACAAGCGTGCAAGCTCACCCGTCTGCGGATCAACTGGCCACCCACCCATCCACCCATCCATTTTAATAAAAGCCTTGTCACTCTATAAATCAGTGCTCTTTATTGACTCCTACACGACTGTCAAACTAGTGACAAATTTGTGTCAAAACGAACATTTCAAAACGGAACCTCAGAAGACTAATTGTTCCCTCATCCTTTTAATTCCGTTGTAATTTGTACTCGCTGGAAACTTGAGCTAAAACGGCTTGCTCCACACTACCATGTGGCCCAGTGACACGCTTTAGGAATTAGATTTGACGCTCTGAGCGCGTCTCGGGAGAAGATACAAAAGAACATTGGGAAGAAAGAAAAAAACGAAACACAAGACAGACACAAGACATGAATCCAATGCTGTTCTCTGGTGATTAAATAGAGGGAGAACCTCAGGAGCTGGATGTCTGTCTTTCTGTCCAAGGGAAAGGATTCTGGTAGAAACCAGCTGCCGGGGGCCTAGCCAGAGTTGTCCTGCTCAAATTAGACATCTCTGATTCCTCATGTCTTTGCATCAAGCTTCTCCATCCCAACCTCCCCTCTCCCAAAAAGCTGCCCTCCTCTTCTCTCTGCCCTGGAATTTAAAGCCTAAAAATCACGGTAACGTCCTTGTATTCGTTTTGAGGTGTCTCACACCCTTAGCAAAGGCTATTCTGGGCCATCGTTATATCACCCCCTCCTTCCTCTGAAATCTTCATTGATAATCATTGGAAGATCTCGTTATCCCATGCTACGGTACTGCAGCTGGTTTATTTCAAATGACGTCACAAAATTTGTGCGTCTTATTTTTCTTTATCTTAAGTTGGAACTTTTTGCGCACCGGCTTAAGTCTGTTTTACGTCGGTTTTGAGTAAGACTTGAACTTCTTTTGACACAACTAGCGAGACAGACTTGCTTCATACTCACTGGTGTTCGAGGTCCTGTTTATCTGCACTGTCCACTAAACCAAGGAAAGACAGCGTGCGATGGGCCTAACAAGTGATAATATTGCAAACTGACAACACTAAAATACTGACAATCGTCTCCTGGCTCGCCAGTATTTTTAGAATTATCATGGTGAATAATTAATTTTACATAAAAGAATGTTGGTCTTTGTGAATTATTAACCCCCCCCCCCCCCCCCCCCCCCCGTCATTGTACCATGAAGGTATTTCGACAAACGGAAAAAACAAACAAAAGGAAAATACCAGCAACTGTTTGCTTTCACTTCGCTTCACAAAACTTGAGTTTCGCCGATGTTTTAAAATGACTTTTACTCACAATGGTGGTGGAGTGTTGTACGACTGCATCCCAATGTTTCTCGCGTATTATGAATCATACCAGTAACCAAATTTCATTGATCCGGTTTTAATTACTTAAATTGAAGTTAAAGTGTCAAATCGCCAAGAATCGTTCTTGAAAAATGTACACAACTGTGCCATGATACAGAAAAAAACCGTACACGTCCGGGACACACACACACACACACAAAAGGAGATGTCAAGAAAAAAAGAGTTCTTATTGCCCACTGCTTTATTCTTTCTTCAATTTCCGTTTTGAAATGACAAAAAGGAACTATTGGTCGCACAAAATTATCACCGACACGGAAAAATGAATCCCTTGTCACTCTACGAAATGGTGCTAACATGTGAATTTGACCTCAATTGGAATATAGTCTTTTCCTGAAAAACGGCAGAACTGTGTTCTAGAGTTAAAGTGGCCAGTTTCATACCGCTGACTTCTGTTACAGAAATAGGGCATCATGATACAGGAGAGGGAATTTCTTGCTTTCTCTCTTCTTCTCTTAAAAAAAAAAAAACTGTGTGTTTCTGTATACTATGTGTGTGTTGTTTTCAGTTTCACAACAGCTTTCAAATGATTCCTACATTTCTGCTCCGGACCCATTCACGCGTTTTTATCCTCCGCAAATGGGAAAGGCTTTTCTAAAACACCAAAAATTCCATGATTAAACTTAGAAAAGGCTGCACTTTAGTATATGCAATAGGTAGGGAGACGTTAGTTCGTTTCCTCAACGACCAAAGTCCTAAAGCCAATCACTCCCGTATTTCCTATTACCTTCCATCGTAAACCCCTACGTACCCATTTGGACTCTGATCGCCATTAGCAGCAAAAACAAGCACAACTATTAACGGCAAGACAACAGAATCCCCGAAACGAGTTCCAAAGGCATTAGATCTGAAGGACTTGACCATTATTCTCACATTTGCGCATGCGCTAGCTCTAAAAAGAGGCTGTCTGCCATGATTGCTTTCATAACGAGGCCAAGCAGAAGCGAGCTGCTCCATTGGCTCGCTTCATTACCCAAACTCATTGGAGTTCGGGCTCGGTCTTCCCCCTTTCTGATCCCACTTATTTGGTTTGCAATAACGAGAGCCCGGAAAACCGTACACCCTGAATTTTATGGGACTTGTAATCGATATTTCAAATCTCTTTTCTTTAAAATAGAATCCATTCCCCTGACAACTAAGGACCATGAATACTCATGGTTGTGATATCGCCTTGAAAGTTCAAAATCGCTGTTGAGATAGGTCTAAATCTCCGTCCAGGATGAAATAAAATGCAATTAAAGTGACTTAAAACTAGAGGACTTACAGTAGTTATTTGTGTTCACGAGATGGGGAGGAATTAAGGTAATACGGGTCCAGGAATGATGCGATCTCGCTCAAGAGCGGTTCGGTTATTTGGCTCATTCAAACGTCTCCTAACGTAGGCCGACGAAGCGGCACTAGATGGAAGATAGGATAGGAGAGAGGCAGGAATCATCGTTGACGGAACTGTCCGGCTTTTCTCCAAGTCCGGGGAGAAGTGGCCGTCTATTGTTGTGTTCCTCATGTAAAGATTACGATGGACACACGATGTAAACGAGTTCGAATAAATAATGTGAATGAATGGAAGATTTTCTCTCGATATTGTAAAGAGTTCAGGTGATGATGATGATGTTGAGAATGATGATGATAGGGTTACCTGAAGCCTCGGATCTACGTTTACTACAGAGCCCCAATATCTCATACAAAAGTCGCTATCCGTGCAACGTTCACTTGGTGAAGTGAATAAAATACAGTTTGTTCTATTTGCACTAAGATGATAATTCTAGAACTGTAAATGAATTGTTCTTAGCAATATTCAGAGGACGTTGTTTAAAGACAAAAACGCAATTTTGACAAAGAATATGTTTTAAAGGAAAAGAAAATTAATATACATTTCAGATAAGAAAAAAACAACAGAGGTGAGGGAGTGAGAGGAGAAACAAACAAATAAAAGAAAAGCAATTTAAAAAAATGTCCCGAGTTATTTATTATATACATGTAGAAAGCATGTCGAACGCCATTCTGCTTGCTTTTCGTACAACCTATCTGTTTATCTCAGTGTATTCCTTGAAAATTTATAGACTTTGGCCGTCCAATATAAAGGAACATGGTCTGTCAGAAGAGGCCGTGGATTTGTGTAGACGGCCATGCGGGACAGTGAGGTGGAAGCGGAGACATCTGGAGCCAGGAAATGTGGTCATTGCCCCGTCTCTGTCTTTTGTTTAAGCTTCATTGCCCCTTGATGAGCCTTGTCAACGGCTTGGCCAGAGCTGCTCATCTTCAGAACTCAGGGGGTTCCAAGTCTTAGATCGGGGCTGATTGAGGTCTGCCGTTTTCTGGTCTCAGATTTGGTCTGAGGATGACGGGGCGAGGTGGAGGGTTTTGATTTAGACTTCTCAGGAAAAAGGGCAAATGTCGTAATTCTGAAATCACCGCTGAACGAGACTGTCCAGGGATGCGAAAATGACAGTCAAAGCGACGGAAACAAATAAAAAAGAAAATTAAATGACCAGATAATACTTAACCCTATGGTGCCCAGACATAAAGTTTTTTTGTCCAAAAATTTTGAAACCTACGAAGTTAGTTAAAATGAATGGAAAGAAAGAAAGAAAGAAAGAAAGAAAGAAAGAAAGAAAGATAGAAAGAAAGAAAGAAAGATAGAAAGAAAGAAAGAAAGAAAGAAAGAAAGAAAGAAAGAAAGAAAGAAAGAAAGAAAGAAAGAAAGAAAGAAAGACCAATATCATAGGGTAAGATAATTCATACAGAAATCAGAAAATGTCCAAAATATATAACATTACGCATCCAGGGTTAACAAAAAACTGAAAAAAAAAAAAAAAGGTTCACTATGAAATTATGTGATTTAAAACATGTCAGTGGTAATGAGGTAGAGAAAATAGAATAAAGGTAATGTTTAATGAAATAATTATGTAGTGGTAAGAAAATCACTGCAAGGGGACGATGCTTGCCAAGCTTGTAGGATTACAATGTGAGACAAAAGAGAAAACAGAGGCCAAGAAGATAAAGAGAGAGAGAGACAAACATGATGTTTGACAACAGCCTAGAGATCAGGGAAAAACAAAAACACGAAAAGGAGACAAAGAAGATAAAGAGAGAGAGAGACAAACATGATGTTTGACAACAGCCTAGAGATCAGGGAAGAACAAAAACACGAAAAGGAGACAAAGAAGATAAAGAGAGAGAGAGACAAACATGATGTTTGACAACAGCCTAGAGATCAGGGAAGAACAAAAACACGAAAAGGAGACAAAGAAGATAAAGAGAGAGAGAGACAAACATGATGTTTGACAACAGCCTAGAGATCAGGGAAAAACAAAAACACGAAAAGGAGACAAAGAAGATAAAGAGAGAGAGAGACAAACATGATGTTTGACAACAGCCTAGAGATCAGGGAAGAACAAAAACACGAAAAGGAGACAAAGAAGATAAAGAGAGAGAGAGACAAACATGATGTTTGACAACAGCCTAGAGATCAGGGAAAAACAAAAACACGAAAAGGAGACAAAGAAGATAAAGAGAGAGAGAGAGAGGGAGAGCCAGAGAGAGAGAGAGCGAGAGAGAGAGAGAGGTGTCTGACGCCAGGACATGTGACGAGGTAAGTAAAATTATAAAAGATTGAATAACTGAAGCTTAAGGATAAAATCAATAAATTCAATTAGGTAGATAAAGTTTTAATGAAAATCACCTTTATCTAAATTTAAGTCAGACAAAACAAAACAACAACAACAACAAAAAACACACTCCTGGGGAACGAGATCACAACAGATTGTCAGAAGAGAACCCCCGTCAAACGAGGGTTCGGCTCTTGACACCCTACACTCTATCTGGGCCGTGCCACACCCAGACATAAATCTGGGCGTACCCCTTAAGCCTTTATTATCTTAGACATCTTTTTGTCCCTAATAAAGCGGACCTCGCCTAGTTAATCCCTAGATTTTTACCCCCATTGCATTTAACATAATAGTTTGAAATATGTCGATAGTTAATCATCAGGGCCATGATATTCTCTGAGAAGACTGTGATAGGGTGTGATTGTAAGCTGACTGGCGCCCTTGAGGTAATGAATCTCGCTGATTAATAATCAAACCATCATTAAATCGGGTCTTAGATCTCAAGGCAATTTGAATGGACCTTGGTTAGTTAGTCAGTGGGCTAAAATTTCTGTCCAAATTTGCTAATGAACACGTTACCTCAATGTACGAAGGGGCGTCGCTCGTATAGCGATGACATATAAATTTGTGAATAAATTTACATATTTTTTTTACGCTCAATTTGTTACTTAACTACGGTATTGCAAGTAATTTGTGTGCATAATTTTGCATTTTAAAAAGCTATGTTTTATCTAATCTCAGGTAGCTTACTTAATGATGTTTGTCAGATGGACGACCTCTGAAGGACGAATTTTGATTTTTTTTTGTTTTTGATGCAGTTATTTACAGATAAGATCTGAAATTATTAGCCTTATTCACCTTCTTTTGTTCTGAAGTCATCTGAATCCTGACTATGAGTGGATGCGGCGAAAGCAGTCTTAAGGTGAAATATTTATACCTTTTTAAAAAATCAAAATCAAATATTTCTAAGACGATTTCAAGCAAAATATTTCGACTGAATGCGGAGAAATGACCAGTCTTTCAGACTGTGTAAATCTCAATTTCTGTAGAAAAATTTGCCCCCTTTGGAGGGCTTTGCTCAGGAATCCGATTTCGCCAGATCCACCAATATGTGAACCTGTTATTTTACTTGACACTTTTACTGAAATGCCATTTCTACAGATGCGAAGCCAAGAGGAAGAGCACGGGGAATGTTGTGGAATGGAAGACTGTTTGGTTAAGACAACATGATTGTGAAAATGATGAAACCGGGATTTCTTTGACATTTGAATTTCTAAAAATCCTCTTAAACGTCCCCATAAATGCACGTACAAATAAAACGAACTGGCACAAAATTAAGCGTTACCAAAAGGAACATAATTCAACACGATTCGTTTCCAAACAATTAAATTGTTACAAGCTCTTCCATTGTAGCCATTACATCAATTCTAATATTCAAAGGGTTTTCAAACGCCATCAAAGGCGAACCCAAACATAGAGCTTGCCCTGGGCTCCACGGTGGCCTCTAAAACTTCAGAATGGTACACCTGATGCCTGTTTGCCGAACAGAGACCTTGACTCAGGGAACAATTCATTCTTCTTTTCTATGGCTTAAAACCTGGTCATATCTAAGGCACTTGATGACAAAAACTGTAAATGAACAGAAATAAATTAGTAGGTGTCATTTTCTTTCAGTTGTTGTAGTTATTGAGTGGAATTATATTCTGAGGTCATTTAAGTTAATTTTACTAAATGACCTTTATAGAAGTGAATTTACTATTTCTTGAACACTTCTTGATGGCACGAAGAGACAAAAATGCGGGCTGTTACGGGTATTTGCTTGACAAGGGGAAAAAAAACAACAACTAAAAAAGAAGTAAATATGGAGAAGTTTGACATTTCTCATTATTACGATAAGGGCTTAAATTATGCAATATGTCATCATCATTATCAAGTGTTAAAAAAGTATTAGCAAATAACGTGCTTGTTATCTTGCCGGGTTAATCTAACATGGCCGGTCATTAACAAACGACATCAATGTTTTTTTTTCTTTAATCGGTTCTCGATTATCGTTTGATTTTTAGGTATTTTCTTAAAGCGACACATCGACTTTTGAATCGAGATAAATGGGAAGTAATTGTGGCCAGGGAATAGTTTGCGCTTTATCCAAATCCGTTTATTACTGGGTATAATTATGTACATAGGCTTAGGGAACTTTCTTGACATACGCTCAAAACTCTCATGGCCACATGTCCATTGGCGGATCTACTATGAAGCTTGTAAGGCTTAAACGTCAGGGCCCCTAATCTCGGAGGAGCCCTGAAGAAACTTTTAAATGAGTGAATTTCGGATGTTGGCCTTTTGTTGCTTGTTGCCGAGGGGCCCCCATTACAGTTCAAGCTTCAGGGTCCTAAAAATGTAGGTCCGCCACTGCACGTGTCAAGACAATGCACTTCAGAGTACTCCCAGACACCAGGTCTCTTTAGGATAGAGGAGAATTAAGTAATGTTCCAAATGCATTTTCTGAACACTGAGAAGATCAGAGATGCGATACGAGTTAAAGAGCAATTAACAGAATAAATATTAAACCAGTGGGATGAGAAATGATAAAAAAAAAAAGACCTTTACATTTATTTACCTTGTCAAGGCCTGTGACAAAGGACAAATGACCTGATACGTACGGATATAAAAATTGTTACAATGATCACTTTATGTTCTCCCAATTTTGTGGGCAATTTCTAGAGTTTTCCTTTCTAATAATGTCGTTCAGGTGATGGTGTCTCTCTCCAATGTCCCTACTTGTTCTCAAAGCAAAGAATCTTCTTTTTTTAAACAGAAAATATCAGTTAAATTAATCAGTTTCAGTCTTGTATAACTTACTAGTGGAGAATGATAAGAATGTGACCACGCATTGGAAAACACAGACAATGGCAACGTTCAGAATTCAAGTCCCATTTGTGTACCGCTCCCTCATTAACATTTTCCACTACACAAAATTAACGATTAACAATATTTACCTTAAACGGGTATAATCGGACAATGCTTCATTTAAAAGTTCACTATCAAGCGTATTAAATTATATATTGACGGTTACAAATTCAAAAGTTGAGAGAATGAGACGGCTTATTTGCAATTCAGATTAAAATTAATTTGCAGTGGCTATTAATATAGGAAGGCCTGGAAACCGGTTGGATCATCGTGGACTTAGATTCCCCGTACGAACTGCGTGTGAGTGATCACAGTAATTGGTTCATATCACAAACACGACCTAAAAGAGCCTTATGTCTTTCTCAAAACAGCCCTTATTTGAGGGTAAAGACAAATTTTAGCGATTTGATTTCCTCTACTTGTGTGAGCTTGTTACGCATGTAATACACCTTGTTCTAGGAGACTGACTGTTAGCCAGTTAAACAGAGTTAATTGCATTTAATAAGCCATCTTCACGATTTAGGACAGAATTCATGTGGGGTACGTCAACAAGGCCGCTATTATTGTGAGGCGGGGGAGAGGGGGGGGGGATATTCGTAACGTAATTTTTCTCGCTTTACTCACGATCTGGGTGTGGCCTGGCCCCCATTCTGTGTGGTCTAATCATAACGCCAAATAGAGAAAATACTGACTCGTGAGCACTGCTGAGCTGCTGCTATAACGTTCTGTGTACAAAAAAAAAAAAAGCGACGGTCTTTGAGGAAATATCCAAACCACAAAAAACAGTGGGGTCGTAGCAAGGATATCGTATAGAAAGTCAAAGTCTGGCAAAAGGAAAAAGTTGTATGAAGCAAGAACTTGCAGCTAAGTAGCCATATTCTATTTAGATTCTATATATTTCATGTTCAAATCTTTTATTGTTCGAGTGTTTTATCTGTTCAATTTTCCAATTTGTTTTTTCTTTTTTTTTTTGCCCTGAAAAAGGCTGTTGCCGAAACATCGGCCATTTTCTGTCTTCTCTTTCAGTTGCGTTTCATTGTATGGTTTAGGTATTATTTCTTACTCGAGGATTTGCTACTTACATAGCTAAGTAAATATATTCTATTTAGATTCTACATATTTCATATTCAAATCTTTTATTGTTTGATTGCTTTATCTGTTCAATTTTCCAATTGTTGTTGTTGTTGTTGTTTTTCCCCTGAAAAAGGCTTCTGCCGAAATATCGGCCATTTTCTGTCTCCTCTTTCAGTTTGCGTTTCATTGTATCGTTTGGGTATTATTTCTTACTCGAGGCTTGGCTACATGCAACTTTTTCTTTTTGCCAAATTCTGACTTTACAGTCTTTGAGGTGTAATGAACTCAAGGGCCAAAATACCTGTTTGACTGGGGATCTCTTTCTCCTGAAGATCTATGGTAGTCTCACTCTCCCAGGAACTTCAATTGTCTGTTTACGTTTTTTTTTTTTTTTTGTTTCTCATCAATTATCCATAGTTGTCATTCATGGTGCATAATGAATTTCCAGCTGATGCTCTGATATCATTGGAAATCGTTTGCTGTTACCATTCATATAATCAAAAATGTCGTTACCAATTGTTTCTTGTCATTTTTCTCATTATTTAATTATCCTTGGGGTTGTATGACCGTGTGCATTATGATGAGTGATTGTATGTAAAGATATCCATAGCCATGCTTGCCGAACTGTTTATACTTGTAAAAATAGCAATAAAATGTCCAGATTATATCAATGGCAGGTTAGTCATTATCATTATCTTTAAAATTGTTAGTGATGATAATTAGATGAGTGATAAATGAGATAGTTATGCAGAAGAAGTAGTCATCATTGTATTAAGAACAATACTAACCAAGGAACATAAAAGTCCAGCTGTGTGGGTGTATCCTACCACACGAAGCTAGACAGGAACACCATGTTTCACGGGTTTAGTTGTTGTTTAAATAAACAAGGATAATAGCGCTTAATAAGTCTTCTTCGCTGCTGATGAGAAGTACAAACAGGCAAAGAATCAATATAAGGTAATTTAACATTATTCCTTGTTTGATTTTCTTTCTTTTTTTTCAAATCTTTCAAATTTGTTTTTAGAAGCCTTTTTTTTCCATTTTTTTGTTCTTTCGACATGAGGATGTTTTAAATGAACAACAGATTGCTTATCTTCATTCATTTTAATTCATAGGTTAATTTCTTCTTTTTTTTTTTGTTGATTTGATTGTTTAATTTCATTATATAATGCTCTTATCATCAATGCTATGACAGGTCTCTTCTGAAATACACCTCGTTTTTATTAGTTCTTAACTGGTAACTTTATCGGGCAATAAAAAACAAACACACACAGAAAAAAAGTAAAGTCAGTAAAAATGTTAATTGCTGTGTAAGTGGATTAAGTGATAGATTTAGACTCAAGAAATTAAAACATTAAATACTGACATATTTCTGAAACTGATGTAGGAAATCGACTAATGTGCCCTGAGACTGGGAAAAAAATTATCCCAGCACTCTCAAGATGTTACAATTATTTTGTCGAATGTGCGGGTAAAATTTTATACTGCCTGCTCGTGAGCTATCAAACCCTCAAGTAGTTGATGCTCAAAAGTCAGTCTTCTTCTGAAACGAACAATTACCAGCCCAGCGAGCACTTCATAACGCTTGCAGCGTCTCAAGTGGTTTTCAAGACGTTACAAGGTGGAACATCACTGAATATGGAGTAATGAACTGAATCTTAAGACACATGTGCATTTGCAAAGATTCATAGGAGATGATCTTTGTGACAAAAAAGTCTTACCTTACGGGACATTGCGACAAAGAGCGGACACCATTAAGCAACCAAGAAGGTGGTGATTAGAACATTCTAAGACGTTTTTAAATGCTGGCATAAAAGAATTGAATATCATTGTTTTTTCTTGTTCATGATGGTGAAGAAATGAGAAAATAGCTAACATTTCTTAACTTAATTCTGGCCTTTGTTTAAGACAGTGTTTCCAGCTGTGCATTTCCCCGGCCAGTGGATTTGATTACAAGTAAAACATCTGCCTTCTCTATTTCTAATTCTTGCTGCCGTTCATTAATTTGCTCATTTTGCTGATTGTCCACGATACCTCTTTTAATCACCCACTTGAGATTTTGTTTTTATTGAAGCAAGAAGGTAAATAACGAAGACGATCAAGACAGTGATAAAAGGATGAAAACAAAAACAAAATAAAAAAAACAACGATAAAATCATCAGTCGCAAAATGGCTGTCTTTATTTTCTGCTTTTTCGTCTTTTTCTTCTTTAATTAATTGTTCATTTCTCCCATCTGAGGGCTATAACATAGGCGCAGTTATGTCCACTCACCCTGGTAATAACGTTAGTGTTTGGCCAACTGCCGAGTTTCCATGGAATTTCTCACGCTGATACACATTTTCTCTTTTGGACAAAACCACACATCTTTGGTAAAATTCTCATTCTACATTGGCTAAATTACATTTAAAAAAAATAACAACAAGACCGTTTCTAAATATTCCCATTTTAAGACGAACTCACATAGCTGATTACAGCTAAACAAAATATTAGAAAATACAAAAAACAAAAAAAAAGTTAATGACAGTACAAAAGGCTGAGAGCATAACTAAGTATTTTTACAATGAGCTGCTTACTTGGCCAAGTGACAAGTCTTAGTGGAATTCCGAAATTTTGTTCTGGCCAGATTCAGGAATCGGAGACTTAAAGCCTGATTTTTATTGAGATTTTCTTCAGAATATTACAGGAAGTTTCCCCAACACTACTTTACCGCAAAGCCGACCTTAACTCTTACTCTAACCTTAACAATAATATCAACAGTGAAAGGCATAACTGTATTTGGTAAGATGGCCACATTATCATTGGGCAAAATTTCCCGACAGGGCCGTAATAATTACTTTGTTTTCATTATGAACGTTTCATGTAACATTAATCCTTGAGAGTTTTCCCATCTTCAGTAATCAGGAGCCATTTCTGTCAGTTTCACTAATGTTTATTATTCTAAGTTTTAGTATGTTGCTGTAGATAAGAGTATGATGAGAAATTGGTGGGAGTGTGTGGGAGGAGAATTTGGTTTCTTCAGCTCTCGGCCCTAGAACTTGTTTGTTCCAACTCCACTTTTTGCACAACTGAGAATTATAATGTTAAAAGTTTGTACCTATAGCATTATGATGAGGAGTTGGAATAAATCAGAACCCTAAAACAACTTGGTAAGTGCACAACTCATTTTAAACAAATTCCAAGGTGTGCGTTTCTTATATCTCTTCTCCGTGCTAAAAGTTCCCCTGTCCTTCAGAAAATGGAGATGGAACAAACAAGAAATCAGGTTGCGAACAGCTGAGACAAGGTCCAGCTAGTGCAGGGCTCATCAGCTGACCAGACACCGGACTGGACTCACTTCGATGAAAATAACCATCAAAATCGCGACTTTAGCATGAGCAAGAGGTAAAACAAGTACACACTTTGGAATTTGTTTAAAATGCATTGTGGTACCAATCAAGGTGTTTCACAGTTCCGATTTATTCTAACTCTTTACCGTGATACTAAAGCCGCAAGCGTTTGATGCTGAATTTCTCGGCTTTTCAGAAAAAGGAGCTGAAACAAACAAGAGGTAAAGTGGCCAAGTGTTATCACAAAATAGGACGATTTCGCTCTGATCAAATGCCACTGCCCAAAGATGAGAGCGAACTCGTAAATCCAGCCAAGCAGAGGGGTGGACATTTTGAGGTATTATGAGAGGAAATTCGATCACTTCGAAACGTTCTCAAACTGCATACAGCTTGAGTGAGTACTACTCATTTTCCACGGTCAGTCCAGCACTTCTTAACTGATGACGAGAATGCCTGGGCACGCGCGGAATGTGCCCCTGCATAATTTGAGCCTAACTGGCGTCCACCAGAGCGACTCTTCGGCGCGTGGAGGGTTAACCACGCACATTTATCGCCATTAGATGCAGTGATGAGCATTGTCAACATTGCTCAATAAGATTAAAATTTCTCCTTTATTTTCCTTCCTTGTTTCAACCTCGACTTGCCGGAAGAGAAACGGAATAGCCTTGTTCAAACACTTGGTGCCTGTGTTGAGTGTGGTTTTAACCCTTGGTGCGCCAAAAGTGGATTCGAATGACACCCTCTCCTATTATGTTATTGTGTTTATCCAGTGAACATGCACCGTTCTATTCAGGTGATGGTTTTTCACTTTTTGTTTTGTTTTGTTTATTCTATTATGAGGTCGCCCCCTTAGAATGACAAGGTATTATATCCACTTTTTGGCTGAACTGAGTTTCACACTACCCATTACTTGTATAGGCCTTCTCCATTGCGTATCAAAGTATCAAGCAGATTCGGTGTGTAATTAAATTTTGTAAGTATTACTAAAAAGAAAAGAAAAAAGTCGTATCTCTAAAGCTATGAGGGCATGAAACTTCAATCATCAATTTCTCAAAAGTTGATGGA
This sequence comes from Onchidella celtica, assembly GCA_963931925.1. Lineage (NCBI taxonomy): Eukaryota > Metazoa > Mollusca > Gastropoda > Systellommatophora > Onchidiidae > Onchidella > Onchidella celtica. The sequence continues at coordinate 7,090,804 of OZ007570.1, forward strand.
AGGGAATCAGAACCTCTACATTCTAAGTGGACGTAGTGTTGGAGCTGTTGGAGCTATTAATGCATACTGCAGTGTTAGAAAATTAAACCATCAAATTTGCAAAATCGCGCATACAAAGAAGAAAGAAGACTCTGTCACCATAACTTACTTGTTAAAAATCTAGTCCCCCACTCAATGTCTAGATGTTTAGAAGTTCTGGTGCTAAAGTGTCTCAGTGTTTGGAGTTCTGGTGAAATAGTTTTCTGTTTAGATCTTTATTTTAGGAGGTTCGCTGCCCTTGGCATTTACACCTCACTTTTTTCTTGTTGTGGTAAGGATCAGGTTTTTTTTTTTAGAATTTTGCGGTGGCAGCGGCCTTGTACGGCCTGCTCTTCACGATTTCCAAGTGCCAAGGTATCTTTAACGTGCACAATGTGCACAGGGGCCCTCCGAATTTTTCGTCCTTATGCCAGAAGACTAGGTGCTCGATCCTACCTACCATAGGATCAGGGACAGGAAAATATGAGAAAAATCCCAAAATTCCGACATGCCTGCACCGACCGGGATTCGAACCCGCTACCTTCGGCTTGAGAGGCGAGTACCTTGCCTCTAGACCACCGTGTCCACAAAGTGTTCTGTGAATCACTGAAGCTTTTGATCCAAGTTCCTAAATACAGAGCAGAGCAAAACTCATTTGTGGAAAGCAAAGCAATGCTCCGCGCTCTCAAAAGTTGTGTATTTTTAAAGTATATCTAAAACTAGACAAATCTTAAAAACAGGATGAAACGGAAAGGCGACAGTTTGATTCTGTGGGGCTTCAAGTTGTCAAAATGAAATCCCTCTACAAACTGGCTATTTTGACTTTCGTATACTTTTCAAGAAAGAGACAACATCTGATTTGTTGGCTCTAAGGACGATATAATTAGGAACTGATGGTTCTTGATGATTTTATCGAGAGGGTGCAAGTCAGAGTATTCCTTGGTTAAGTTTAGCTGGCACTGACACAGTGTTACGGAGTAAAGTTTCGAGAATCTTCAGAGGTAAATCCAATAGGTATGAAAAAGTGCAAAAGTAAATTTAAATTCAGACCTACAAATAAATAAAGAGAAGAACGAATAAATGAATGAATATAAATAAATAAATAAATAAACATCAATCAATCAATCAATCAATCCATCAATCAATAAGTAAAAAAATAAATACAGCCAAACTAATGTTGAAATGCTTGTTTTTCATTGATTGAAATCTTCTTAGTAAATAATCTGGTATCAAAAACTGGTTTTGGATTTGGAAGCCCATGAGACACTCTCTCAAATTATTGTTTTTAATCCATGTGCACGTGGTGGGCATTTTTCAGTAGATGACGTGCTAAGCAATGATTAACCCAAATGTAACAACAATATGAGGGCCTTTAGAGTTCTTAATCATTGCATAACATCATCCACAGACACAAATTTGGACTTTGAGAGAAAAAAAACAAAAAACTAGCAAATAATATGGGCCTGGAACAAACCTTTTTTTTGCGGGGGGGGGAGGGGGCCCACTGGGGGGGGGGGGTCCCACTGCAACCTTTTGCCCCGTAGCCCTACTTCAACCCATTACCTACTTGACAGTGTCTGTGTAAGTTTTGTCACGTCATTCAGTCACACCCAGACCCAACACACCCCTATTCCATCTCTTTCTCTCCTTTCACCGTTAACACCTCCAGCAAAGACAAAACCAACCATGGTACCCGACCTTAAGTGTGGTGTTGGCTAGCCAGATGGAAGGGTTCGCTATGGTAGCAAATGGCACCATGACCTTGTTGAGCTCTCTCGTGTCTCGCACGCGTTGAGCCAGGCAGCGAGGGGACAGGGGAAGGTCTCATGCATACGCCGAGTGCTAAAGTGTCTCAGTGTTTGGAGTGATCCCCTGGGACCTGGTGGGACATCACATTGACAAGAACGCACTCCAGTCTTGGCCTCTGTGTATTGGTGACAGGCTCCAGTGAAATTAGCCAGTGAAAGCGCTCCAGAATGCACCACTGCTAAAAGCCGGGCAAATGTGAAACTATCTCTACGGTTCTTGTCATAATGAAATAATAATCGTAGTTTTTTGAGCGCCTCTGTCTCGGATGTGCTGTTAATGGGAGTAAAGGTGATATTATGTATGCATAGAGGGGAAGCGTTTTACGACAATTACTTTACAGGTAATTAAAGCCCGCATCTAATTGATTCCTGGCTCTGTGGACGTGAAGATAACATACACAAATAATGAGCCGGTGGTCCGTGGGCAAATTTATTGTATTAAAACAAACAAATAAACAAACAAAAAGATCAAAATGTTATTAATTTTACAAGCCTTATCATGGCTCATCCCACTGACCTCTTTCTATTGTGTGGGTTTTGGGCCATGATGAAAATTTCATGCGCTGCCGATGCGCAGATACTCCAAATCAAATCTACACAGTATCGGCGTATCTTCATTGGGTGACCTTTATAGATAAAATGATAATATTTTGTCGTGACTGGACCAGGTTATAAATTACCGGTGACGACTGGACCTAATTAGGGTCACGGGTATTTAGGAGTAACAAAATGGCCAAAACAATTGTAGAAGATAAGATGAAAGGATAACATATATTAATTAGTAGATGGGCTAAGGTTCATAAAACAACAAAGGGGAGATTCAACTCGAAACATAGAAAAAACGCACACAAACAGATGTGCAATGAAACAGGAATGAAACACTAATGGAATAAAGAGGGAAATATGAAAAGAAGATACCAAGATAAAACATTTGAAATACAGAAGACAAATAATTAATACGGAGAAATGAAAGAGTAGAAGAAAAAAAATATGCACAACAAACGAGGAAGAAAAAGAAAAAAAACGATAAGAGGTCAAGTTGAGGAGAATGAAAGGACAAAAAAAAAAAAGATAAAAGGAATAAATAAAAATGTACACAAACACGTCGAAACATGAGAGAAAACAAGATAAATAAGAAAGACTTCAGAGAGACAAACATGTAAAAAACAGATAGCTGTAAAGGAAATGTATACTAATACCCCATAGAAATAGAGACATTTGTAAATGGAGCAAAGATAGACCGAACAGGGAGAGCATTTTTTTTTTAAAGTATGAAAGCATATACTAACTCACACAAAACCTTCACTCGGCTGAAAAGAAAAGACGGTGATAGAGAACAATTCATAAAGAAAGTCTATCAGAGAGAGACGAACAAAGTTAAAAGGAAGAGAGAGAGAGAGAGAGAGAGAGAGACAGACAGACAGACAGACAGACAGACGGACACACAGACAGACGGACTGAGAGAGAGGGGGAGAGAGGGGAAGCGAGAGAGAGAATATAGATGGAAAGAGAGAGAGAAAGAGAGAGAGAGAGAGAGAATGTTTCAGTAGTTTCAGTTTGGGATTTACAGTGCGTCATCTTGATAAGGGCCGTATTGCTAGAGAGTGGAGGTAGAAAGTTCAGTCAATTTTTGATGGGGTTATCAATAGCAGAGAGAGCCATGAAATGGCACCGGACAAGATTGTGATCAAGGGCAACAACTATGCAAATCAAAGATCACACACAACGTTTTGTGACGTCAGGGAACATCCGGGTAAGTGCTCCGCAGAACTGTGGCCTGTCCGTCCAAAGAGAGATAAGCCCTTCAATCATGTTGTAACTCTCTAAACAAGAAGGGTAGAGACATCAGCGAAAAGCAACTTGTCTTGCCAAAAGACTGAAGCTTATATCTGTCTACTCGATGCTGCTTCAGTCTGAATAGTATATTGTACAAAAATGTAAATGTAGACGCTTTTATCTTTGTTTTTCAGATTTTGTGTATTGTGCCGGCTTTAAGAGAGCCTTGTTAGTAGAAAAAATGCAAAATACTGTTTTGTCAAAAATATTGCAGACACTTTCAAGCACTGTGTCCAAAAAGAGTTTTACAGGTGAATTTTTTTTCTTTAATGCATTTACATTTCGTCTCTTGATCAAATGGAAAATTCCTGTTAGTCTTCCATATTCGATTGTTTGATCTTGGGGTTAATTGACGGCAGGTTCTTGTTGTAAAGAATACTAAAAGAAACACATATATATATATATATATGTATGAAGTTTCCTCACGGGAATATCTTGACCTGTACACTGCGTAGTTTCTGCTTACTATCAATATCATGGGCTCTAAGAAACTGCGATGTCCAGCGTGTTTTCGTGAAAGACCTAATTTAGAATTTTGACTGGAGAACATTGCTAAGCGTACTTTTTGCCAGTATCCAGCTGTCAAAGTGTAATTTCCATCCACGCTTTTTATGCAAAATTTTCAGAAATCTTTTTTTTCTTTTAAATGGTCCGATCTTTTTTTTCTTCCTCAAGAATGAAAATGTAATCCCCTGGATGGAAAAAAAAACAGAGACATTGTGAAAAATGTTTGTAGTCAGTGTTTTGGAATCAGAACCTCTTAAGCTGAGGTCGTGTCTTATATTTTGGACTTTGACTTTTCTTAATAAACAAAGTTATGTAATCAATGTTGAACAAATATGTAAGAGATTCGAAAGTCTCCAGTGGAAATGAGATGTTTGGACAATTTTGGAAAATCTGACTGTGTTCTTGCCCTGGCGATAATGTTACTACAGTGATTTAGAAAATTATAATTCTACATGTAAAAGTTTATTGACCTAATTTGCAGTCAAGACAGTCTCATATTGGTATTTTCAGTGTCGTTTGTAGTAATCCCAGTACAAAGGGTTGAGTTCTTGAGAGTGGCGTCAACTTTGCAAATCTCATTTTACATAATGGCAAAAACGAGTTAGATAATTATGAGATACCGAATTGCTTTATCTAATACGTAAAGCAGAAAAATCGTCTACAAATGTGGATTGCCTGGGGACAAACTGGCGTCACAAGAATTCAAGAGCGTCTCCCTAAGGAGCAGGAATTCATTTCGTTGTTGTGGGAGACGAAACAGAAACAAAGGAGGTGCCTCATTAGGAATGTTTTGTACGTCCTCAAAAGATACCCATCTTTGGCGTGCCGTAACAGGGGAAACTAATTAAAACCACTATCATTATTTGTACCCGTTTATGATTATCTGTGATGGTCCATCTCTTAGATGGCACGAAGATTCAAGGGGACCCTATTTTTTTTGCCTGACAAAGTGGTGGCTACCGACAAAGACCATCTGTCCAAACATGCAAAGTATTCTTCCGTCCCTTGGTACATACGGGGTTAATGAAGTCTATCACGTCATTTCTGACCAAGCTTTGGGTTCGTCTTTGTCCATCGGTAGTGGGCATCATTCTTTGTGTTCCAGTGTGGGACAGATAGATAGCGTCCTTGCCTAATATTTAGCCTTGAGTGTTTCGTTTCATAATAGTAACGAATGTCATTGAGAAACGCAGTTTCCATGATTGTAGAGCGATGTCCGTGTTTATTCAGATTCTGTATAGTTTAGCCCTGACTTAATAGCTAAAGCCAAGTATCAGCCTAAGATTACATAGTAGCAGAATACATTATCTCATTATCTGCAGAGTCCAAAATCAGTCATAAAACTCTGTTGTTTACTTTCCAAGATTATCATTATTATTAGTATTATTATACTGTAGTTAGAGAGAATAAGTAGAGAATGGAGAACTGGCCTATAATGGTCAATGAAGATAAAAATACATTCTTGACCTCTCGCGATTGTTACAACATTTACGTTTTTCTATGTTTTTTTTTTTTTTGCTCTTATATAGTGCAGCCTAATAAATTTGGCATTTCCAGTACATTACATGGTGATATTTGAATTCCTGGTTTTCTTTAAGTTGGATTGTTTAGAATAAAGTCTCGAGGTCATGATCCAGCAATTGGAACTGTAGAAAAGAGAAAATATTCTTGGTGCATTACACACTACAGCCTAAATGATATTATGATAGTACACATGTGATTTCTACAGGAGCATAGTTTATTTGAAATCTTAAAACTTCTGTCGTTAAATCTATCTATTGGTTATACATTTATATAACTAGGTTATTCGATGTTGAACCATCAGTTGAAACATCTAAATAGATTCGTGATATCTTGATGAAGTGCTAAGTTCATTGTCCATTCTAAATGGTTTTTCCAACTATGAACTGTTACATTTATTTAGGCTACGCGTTATAATTACCGACCTTCCGTTTCTGTCAAGTCAAAATGAAATCAGATCAAGTGTAGAATTTTCATCTCAACAAATTAATATACTCTCTAACTGTTACAACCGACATTCCTCGCTCAACAATAGGACTGACAATCTAGGCCAAGGGGAGCTTACAAAAATCCTTTAAAGAATCTTCCCTCTTTCTTTCCTGAGAAGGTTTCATTGGTGAGTACACAGCAGCACGCAATGGTCCCATTCGTTAAGAGAGAAAGTGTGAAGTGAAGGTGACGCCTCGCCCAGCAACGCCAGCATCAACCAAAGAGTACCACGAGGACCCAAACCGTGCCATCTGCCCGCCAGTGCCCTGAAAGGAAAGACAGGATTGTCCTACCGACGTGCAGGAGTCACGCTAGACCTAGCCAGCGTGTGGTCAGTTTTAATCTCAATACAGAGATAGAACATGTGTCGAGTTTTGTTCAGTGTGATTTGTTCATGTCTATCTGAAACTTGTATGATACGTAGAGTTGACAAGTACACTGAGTGCGATTGTCTAATGTTACAGTTTTGAAGACAGGCAGTGAAAAACTATGATAAAACACTAAAGAGCCAAGAGTTACAATGAAAAAGTGGCCTTTGTTCTTCTGTTATACATGTAGTAGCACACTATACGCCATACAGTATGTGAAATCGGTTACTGATTCGGGACTGTGAGAACTGCCTGGAGGGCTTTAGAGTCAACAGTCAATGGCGTTTTGAACTTCTGACATGCGAAGTTAAATTGATTTGTCAGTTGTAATAAGAACATAGACGTCCATATTTTTGTTAGTTAGAGAGAAAGAGAGAGAGAGGGCCAGAAGGGTACGAGACTAACTTGCAATGTACATGCAATTCTGCTTCTACCTAAAGCTGTAATTTTGAGTTTGTTTTATGGCATATTAAAGGACACTAAAGTCAGTACCGCTGGAATTTGTCATCATTCATGAATGTGTGTATGTGTAGTTGTTAATTCTATGTTATTCAGTGTGTTACTAGACTTACTAGACATATGAAAAAAGTCGCTCGGTCCCATTCATCACTGTACAGCATATTCATAGAGCATTCATTAACTTAACAAGCAGCTGCCAAATTTCTTCCGACGAAACCATGAATTCCACACTGTGTGGAATTTACGATTTCACCAGATGGGATTCGTAGCATACAAATCGTGAATCCCACACTTTTTGAAAAGTAATCTTATAAACGGTGAAAAACGTACACCACATCACCTGTATAACGCAGCACTATAAGATTATGCAATTTAACTCTTTATTTTATAGCAAATCACTTAGTAAATCAGTTTTTTGTCTCTCCTGTAAAATTTCCCTTATGTGGAAGTCACGATTTCATCAGCCGAGCTGCGATATTTTATTTATAGGTAAGATTATGTCTCTTCACAGATTTTTCTGACCGTCTTTGCACAGCCATCCCGATACCTACACTAAGCAAAGTGTTTGTGGAAGTTCATTCCGGTCTGAAGTACTGTTGTGCCTTTTGAACATTTTCATCCATATAAATATTCTTGGTCCGGAGGTGTTTCTTGTTTTTTTTTTCATTTTGACTCACAATTCTTCAGTCGAGCGTTTGCTTTTGCATCTACTTTGGATCTTTGCCATGTATTGCCTTTTAGGCTTAGTAATGATGAGCGTGTGAGGAGGACACAGGATACAGCACCTTTCTATATCACTGTGATGACTGAGATACGCCAGGGCTATCACATTTCCTACTTTTTAGTAGGATTCACTGATCTAAGTGAATGAGTTCTTTGACCTGCCACCAAATCAAATCCAGTTGAGACGTACACTCTTGAGAATCGCCACTGTCAGGCCATGAAACCGGGCGAAGTCCCAAAGGTTCGACACCCTAGGACAATCTCCCAAAGCATCACAGTTTTCGTTGCAGGTCTCAAATGCACAGAGGAGGTGTACTAAAGGAGATGTGCTAAAAATTCCGCTAGACATGTCCCTGAAAATGGGTCTCAGAAGGCCAGATCTATTTCAAATCTTTCTGGTCTTCGTGGCCCACAGGGGAGAGTCTAGGAGTTCAGAAGCAACTGAAGATTTCTCTCTTGGCCTCTTTCAGTATGAAGCCACTGCAGGAATTGGACGCTGACACACGTCAGATATTTGTAGCTCTCATTAAAGGAGTCTTGTTCTCACTGATGGGTATTCTTATGGATGTAGAGGTTAGGTCAGATTGTACTGGTCAGCAGTAACCTTTGGTCTGATTGTAAGTCAAGCTAATCATGGAACATGTCAAAAGTGTTTTTTTGTAGTGAAACAACATAAAATAAATGCGTAAATTACTGCACAGTGTAAATACATCGGTTGACCAACTACACTTCGGTAATTAAAATAAAAATGTACAGTAGTTCGTGTCATATAATGAGCACTAAGATAACTAAATATCTTCATAATTCATTTCCGAAAAGACTTTCGTCAGTTCCATGTGGCACATGCGTTTTGTGTCGCACTGTTATTTTTAGTTGGAAAACAAATGAAACCCAGCAGTTCGTTCTGTAAGGTGATTTCTTTTTTTATCAGAGAATCTCTTGCAGATGGCGAATAATGCCGAATGCAGATCACTTTGTCTGATGACATGAAGGAAAGTAATACAAGCAAATGTACTAAACATCCAATAGCATTTCCAGAATAGGACGCTTCATTTCATATGCATTTCTGGCGCTCCTAGGAAGACGAGATTCCGATAGGGTTTCAAGAAAATTGTACCATTTCCTTGTCATAAATGTAAAAAATACGTGTGCGGATGAATGAGATTATACTGTTATTGTTTCTACATAATATTATACTTATTTCTTTAATTAACTAGCATCTCTCCATGGTTTGGTCTGAAGGACAGAAATTAATACCCACCGAATGATACAAAAAATGAAGGAAAGATTACCCCAGTATTGATTCAACTTCATTGTAACATGAAATATTGTGCCTATGTAGACATTCTAACTAAAAGTAAGAGGTGTCATTCCCACATAGTAACCCTCAGTTTGTATGAACTTTCCATCATGTCACATTCAGTAACGTTTTTGTACGGGACCATTTCATGTTTCGGCTACTACCGGGTGTTGGTCACAAAACTTCTTTTTGTCATTTCAACATTCATCTTTAGTTGTCGGTAGCTCAAAATTGGCTATCGGTGAGTATGAAGATGGACGTGAAGCGTCCACCCGATTAGATTAACAACCAATGCCAACAGAAACAAGGCGGGCGGTCTGTAATTATAGTTTTGGCCACACACGGCAATCATCGGTAGCTTGTGTTCCAAACAAAAGAAGACGAAAAAAACCGCAGCGTTTGTCGCTGAGAATGATGGATGTCGCCCTTCCGATCATTCTCGCTTTGTCTCCATATTCGGTTTCCGTCAGTTCTCAGGAGGTGCCGTGGATACATATCGAAGAAACAGAGTGTATTGATCCAAATTTTCTCGCCTTCGCACTTTCTCTCTATTATCTGTGCTTTCTCGTTGTGGAATTTTTTATTCTCTATTTGATAAATTTCGGAATTTTTCAGCATAAAAATGGTAAAATGATAGGCTAATTTTAAACAATGAAATAAACTCTCGTTACACGAGCGTCGCTGGAACTTCTGTTTAACCTGATATATCTTTGGTGATAGAAGGACTAGTAATAACCGAAAAATTAAATAATGCAAAGAACATGCCTTTCTCAAATTAGCGACATCGGTCGGCTGCCACCTATGATATTATGTGCTTAAGAACTGCCCAAAAATTGTGAAATCTCCAACACAACAGCTACAGCTTCTTCAGTGTTCAAGAATGACAAATAATATTAATATCCTTCAACAATCCTTGTGCAGATAATACATCTTCATCTCATGTCCATGTATCTCTGGCTGTAATTATGTCTAGATATCAAACGTGAAGTTCTCTCTAATGCTGCACAAGGGGCATCAGCCAATCATTCTTCTGGTGGTATATTGATTAACTCCTGCGTCTGTAAAATCTTACTGCAATTTTCAGCAATTCAGCTTTGCTTGTTTTCAAAGATCAAAAAGCTAAGATACGCTTTATAAACAAGTAATGGCAGACAGTTTTACCGACAACTGGTGTATCATGGAGAGATACCAGCTCGTTAATGGCACAGGGAGAAGAGAACACCATATGCATCTAGGAATCCATCAGGCTCTGACCAGTTTGATCTCTTTATCACCCGACACGATAAATCTCTAGGAAACAGTCTATTTTGACAGGTGGAATTGTGCCGTAGAGGTTATTTATTTTCACCCTCTTGGAAGTCTCGCCAGGCCTGAAGAATCTGCTCAGTGAGGAGGGGGAGGAGAAGGGAAGGAGGGGAGACTGCCTAGGAAATTGCTGCAGGAGATCGGCGCTAGAACAAAACGTGTCTTAATAAGCGATCTCCAGAGGATTAATGATGGGATATGTGGTCACGTGACGGAGCCTGGGCGGGAAAAGGGCCAATGATTGATCTCCGCCTCGCGACTTCATATCCAGTTTGACCGTCATTTCTAAAGCCGTGAGTGGCCACAAGGACAAACGATAAATACGCCGGCCAATTTACGAGCGCCCCGTGCCTTCATCAGCCTTGTCGACCTGCCACACAAACAGCAGGATTGATCGCTTCCAATTTGGTGTTGCTGGTATCCAGAGACATGGTTTTGGGAGGGAAAGGGGTGGAGGTTCTTCTTCAGCTTTCCTCCATCCATGTTTGAAAAATTCGAAGAAAAAAAATAAAATACAAAAAGATTTTCTTTTTAAAGCTGTTTCCGGAATCAAGAGGTTTCTGAGCCCCTATGTTCTCTCATTTCATTCCAAAAGTTTCTCGGAATTTTTCTTTCTTTGTTTGTTTTCGGTGTTTGTCCACGCCTACAGCTCATCCAAGGGAAATGTTTAGATTCTGTGTTGATTGCTGGGGTCTCTTATGTCATGATTTTATGTGGGGGACGCGGAAATAAAACTTTATCCACCTCTCTCAGTTTCTTCAGAACGGCTGATGTACCTCTCAAGGAGATTATCTTGCCTTGCTATCTTAAACCATCATCTATTATCCATTTATATGTTAAATATCTGCATGGTTAGTACCTTTTCCGTTTTATTTTCTTTCCCGCTCCTTGTGCTGTTAACCATTGTCAATGAATATTTTAAATAGATACGGATAGGTGGTGAGTAGCAATAGGACTCTGGTATAGCTTATAGTGCTCCCTGTCCCAACATCCCCCCAAAAAAGGAGTATTACAAGTTTCAAGTTTAGTTTATTATAGGCCTGGCGGCCAATTCAAAAACACACAAGAATCATGTGAACAATCTTAGAAAATATTAAACAAACAAACAAACAGACAAAATGCATGGTCGTTCACTCTCTCCGCTCCCTGCAGCATTTATACACTTATTATAGTATACAATCAAACACAGCTTGTAATTGCCAGCAACAGTCATCATTTTCAATCCCCCCCCCCCCCTCTCCTACATAACCGATCTTTCCTCACCTTTATCTGTTGTAAATTTACTACAATTGAAAATATCACTATAATTTATTCTTTCACTCGAAGGTGAATTTTGTTTTCAGACTTCGCCAGGAGAAGTCACAAAGCGACATTATTGTATTCGTTTAGAACTTTATGGCAAAACAGTGCAAACGAATTGCAAAGATCTTCCGGGGACTGTGGGAGTTGTAGGCGAAAGCTGGACGTCCTCGAAAGCCGTGACAAACTTAGTCCTAAAGACACTGAACATTTTTTTATCGGCCAGGATCGTGTGTGACGTGTCAACTGTTAGGATCTTTAAATTAAATTTATGGCACTCCGCCCCCCCCCACCCCCACCCCCACCCACCTTCCCAGTCTGCATTATTTTGCATGAATTGGCATGGCTGATTGGTATCTCATCGATTGAAATTCTTGAAAAAGCTTACAATGCATAGCAACTGTAGCCACACATCATAATTTACCAAGACATACTATTGAGATGATGACACACTAAAACAGAGCCCCAAGTTTGGTTAAAACGTAGCCATAACCACAACCCCCCCCCCCCCATTATGCCCACTGTCCTATAGGTAGAATGCGCATGACGTCACAGAGTTTTTGTTTTGTACTTCCGCCAAACAAGATGGCCGGTGGATCAGCCGATGAGTGTAACTCCGAGATAATATATGTCTAAGCAGTTAAAATGCCTGCTGGTTGCATTGCAGTTCACTGTTGTGACAGGGGTGGAAAGGATGTATCTAAACTGGTCCGATTCCCTACCATCCGTGTTAACAAGAGAAAGGAAGTGAAAGAATTGACCGAACGTCTCCCATGTGCGTATACATACGTGTCATTGTTTACAGTAGTGAACTCGCCGCCGATTGGTTCGCGACGCCTTAAGTGGGTCCGGACAGACAAGATGGTGGATATGCGCATTCTACCTATACTTTGATTACTTATAAATTTCAGAAAATGTAATAGAATCTTCCCGACCTTTTAAACCAAGTTTTTTCCTCATGGTGTACCCTATTCTGGAAATACATAATTAATCATTTTTCTTTGATTATTATCATTTTGTCATAAAATATTACCCACGGTTCTCTTTTGTCACCCCAGTCACTGCATCATTTGGTGGAGCCCATGCAGTTAGCTCGTACTTTAAGATTCGTTATTTTACTGGGGTAATTCCCCGTTAACGTGTTCTTTTCTTTCTTAGGCGGACATTTGCATAAACGTCATGTATACCGGTTTGTTTTTTCCCTCTCTTGGGTGAACAGAAGCACATCACGCTGACAGTTCTCTGTAGACGAAAACATTTTTTTCCTTTCCATGTCTAACTGATCGGTTTTAAGGACAAATCGGCTATCCCGTAATGTTTCGAAATTTCGGATTTCACGGAATTCGTCAAAAGTGGGCGTGGGCCTACCTTCAAGAGAAGTTTCGTTTCCGATTCATAGCTACACGGATAGGTTTAACCATCAGAAAATAAATGAATGTCAAGAGCTAATTCATCTGCGACCTTAGTTTTCTCAGGATAGATTTTCGGCAGATAGGCCACTTGTATGACAATTGTTTGTTTAGTTATCGTGTACAGTTCCTTTATCGTTTGTTTCTGGAGCGAAGGCAACATACAAACGTTTACTCTTCCCACCCCCCAACCCCCCCCCCCCTCCCTTTTTTTCTTCTTAAGATCTTCCACATTTTAAACTTTGCATGAAATTGCCCATCTCACGTACTGGCGTATCGACAAGTTTCTCATTTTGCAAGAGAGCTTTCCAAAATTTTGGGTCACTTTTGTTATTCTTGGATGTGGCAAAAAACGTTTCTGTTAACTCTTTCAGGACGTCAGTGTTAGGGGCTTCAGTCAAGTCCGGAGGTAATTAATTTTTTCCCCACTTTGGGAAATAACAGCATAGTTCAGAAAAACGCTTACAGAAAAAAAAAAGTGTGATAGTAAAGTAAAATGTCAATAAAAGAGAATTCATCTAGAATACAATATAAATCGTTGATATGTCCAAACGCGTTTTTCACCCGCGCCGATTAATCGGGGCTACGACCCGAAAGAGTTAAGTTCAAAACTATTAAAGATATGGTCGACACATCACTTGGTGAGAATATAGGTAGAATGCGCATATCGACCATCTTGTCTGTCCGGACCCATGCTTCACCATGGCGATGGTGGCATTGATTTTGATTTGTTAGCTGATTTGCACCGTGAGCACTTAAGGCATCGAGAACCAATAGGCGGCGAGTCTTTAAAAAATTCACTACTGTAAACAATGACACGTGTGTATACGCACATGGGAGACGTTTGGTCAATTATTTCACTTCCGTTCTCTTGTTTACACGGATGGTCGGGAATCTGACCAGCTTGGATCCATCCTTTCCACCCCTGTCATAACAGTCAACTGCAATGCAACCAGCAGGCATTTTAATCACTTAGACACATCTCGGAGATACACTCATCAGCTGATCCACCGGCCATCTTGTTTGGCGGAAGTACAAAACAAAAACTCTCTGTGATGTCATGCGCATTTTACCTGTACATCTCACCATGAGCAATGACAAGGTAGTCAAAAACCATCAAAACCATCGATTTCCCCCGGACGCGCGGTGGACGATCATGTGAATGATTGGAGGCACAGCTGAACCATTCGCGCACTTACTGCATCTACACAACACTAAACTGCTTCACTCCCGTGACAAAATATTATAAAAACCACGGAAAATCTGTGACGTCACGGCAAGGTTTGAAGCAAAGTCAAAATACGGCGAAAAAGAAAATTAATGGTTGTATATAGCAAAGCACTCGCGTGGGAAATAATGCAGCAAAGATACAATTGAATAAAAGGCAAAGGAAAAGGGAAGACAATTTGAGCGTTCGGTATATTAACCTTCATCAGGACAAAATAATATAACAGGATGGAAAATTGAAAAAAAAACAACCCAACTTCGAGCCTCCAAACACTGACGTGCGTGCTGCGCTCCGAAAATCCAAGGAGCTAAGTATTCGTATTAATTTAACATTAAAAAAAAATTCTTTTATTTGTTCAATTGTTTTATTGGTTCAAAATTTTTTTTTTTTTTGGAAAAATTTTAACTTCACTCATATGAGCATCCTAATTTGTATGTTCTTTTAGTGTACTTGCTCACGGAAAACCATTTTCACTGACCTCTTGATGACGATTATTATGTTTAAGAAATGCCTGAAAACACACATTTTTAACTACTGATGGAATGCAACAACAGTTGCTTCTAACTGTTGTCCAATGCTTTACTATGTTCTTTGTACGAATGAATTGAATGTTAGTTGACGAATGATTGTAAAGCGCTTAGATCTTGCATTTGGCTGGATAAGGCGCTATATAAATGTTATTTATTGTCGTTTTTATTATACATGTATTATCCTCTTTGTATAACGAGAAGGAACAAATTTGCACAGATTCGATGGTTTGTGCGATGAAACTTATAGTTCAGTGTCCTTAGCTGGCACAAATTCTTCAGTTCCTGAAAATGCCCTACCTCCACCCTCTCTCTTTCTGTTCTTTCTCTCATTCTCTACCTCCACCCCTTCTCTTTTTGTTATTTCTCTCATGCCCCACCTCCACCCTCTCTCTTTTTGTTCTTTCTCTCATGCCCTACCTCCACCCCCAATTGATCGCCGTAGCTTCATTAATGCAAGAACGTTAGCACTGGAGTGGGCGTCTTTTTTCTTGGTTACTTCCCTTGCATTATGTACCTCTAGTGTTGTCTTGGCAGATCTGCTGGTTGTTGACCATTTTTGGTGTCCAGCAAGGAGAGAGAAAAAAGTGGAACACGAGAGAGAGAGAGAGAGAGGGAGGGAGGGAGAGAGACAGAGAGAGAGAAAGAGAGAGAGAGAGAAAGAGAGGGAGAGAAAGAGACAGAGAGAGGGTGAGAAAAACAGAAAGAGAGAGAGAGAGAGGGGGAAAGAAAGAGACACAAAGAGAGAGTGAAAGAAAGAAAAAGAGAAACCCAGAGAGAGAGAGAGAGAGATGAGAGAAAAAGAGGAAGAGAGAGAGAAAGAATGAGAGAAAGAAAAAGAAAGAGCGAAAGAAAGAAAAAGAGAAAGATGGAGAGAGAGAGGAGAGAAAGAAAGGAAGAGAGAGTGAGAAAGAGTGAGAGAAAAGAAAAAGAGAAAGAGTGAGAGAAAGAAAAAGAGGAAGAGAGAGAGAGTGGGGGAAAGAAAAAGAGAAAGAGAAAAACAAAAACGAGAGAGAGAGGGAGAGAGAGAGAAAGAGAGAGAGAGAGAGAGAGAGAGAGAGAGAAGGGTGGTCATGAGAAAGTTAGTGTATTTCTGTCAAGCGAAATTTATAGTAGCAACTAACAGTATTCTCGAAATCCCAAAGAAATTCATACTTTAAGCTTAGATTGTTCAAAGTCTTGATTCTAAATGTGCTGTGCTTCTTCAAAATTTCACTAACTCTGGCTAATCAGTCTCTAAACAGAGATCCTCTAAATGTTTTACCTACAAGCTATTATATCAAATATAATTTTAAGTATACTCTTATGTGATCATCTCAAGGGCCATTATAATCGACAAGTTACCCAAGTCTCTTGATCGGTTTGACTTGATCAAGCATTTGCCATGATTTTATCCGTATCTGTAACTCAGCGAGTGAAAGTATTCAACCCTCGGTCAAACGCCAACCAGACCCCATAACGTTATAAAACCTCGTAAATGTCAGTCCAGCGGGCCCTTACCCACTGTGGGCATGCAGCTTAGAGCAAAGAGAAGGCTTTTTACGATATGATGTTTATGGCGCTTAGAGCTTGTAAAACTTTAGATCACAGCCGTAAAAGTAAATCCCCATTTCTGTGAATCCAGGTAGGGTTCGGATATAATACTAAAAACAGTTGATACGGGATCAAATGATTTATTTTTTTTCTCCATGCTAGATGCACTTTATATCATGAGGAGTCCTGAATGAACAGGGCTGTCGGTGATGTAATAATTTATTCATTTGTCTCAGAAGTTTCCATTGTTAGTGAAGGTGGCAGGTACCTATCATATCACACGAAATATTGTACATGGACTAAAGCCACATATGTCCTGCAGCTTCGGTTTAGCAGTGCAAGCTGAAAAAGGAATATTATTATGTCTATAAATGACAGTGTCCGTCTTGCTATACAAAATGCGCATTGTGGTACTTTTAAGAAGGATCTTTTAAGTGTAAAAGACATTCCTTACTAGGTACAGAAAAAATTATTCAATCCGTAAATACAGACACACGGTAAATATAACAATATGTTATAATCTCAAATGCAGGTTTACAGTGTCTGACGAAAGTGTCCTCCCTGGAATATTAATTTGAATTACTCTCAAATATGGTTAGGTGATAAACATTGCAACTGATCTTTGGGCGGCTGATTTGTAGGTCGTGAGTGGGGTGACAGGAACGGTGCAAGATTGTGAACTGTTCAATATTATAATACCATGTCTCCTAACTTCAGTTATGTCTTGAGCCACAGAAAAAGAAGTAAGCGGACTGCCTGTGCACAGCCATTTCAGGTCAAGGAATTCAGCATAAATATTAATCTTTCACAGGTTTTCTCACCCCATGTAAAGAAACTAAACCAAAACACAACAACCAGGAAGTTCATTTTCATACTTCTGAAGTGTATAACCGCTAGAGCCGTTAGGAAAGCTCAGGATGCAAAAGTTTGAAACTTGCGTGCAGCATCCACGTAAATTTTACACCTGTCACATCCTCAGCTTCTGTCTCTGACCTTTATCCCACTGCAGCCCTTTCTGTCATAATTGCGTGAGCCACTGGTTGGTCACATTAGTTCAGCCCACACGTTCCCCCTGATCGGTTACTTAGCCAACGTTTATAGCTGCTAGGTTAAGTACCCACAGAAATGACCAGGGTCCACCACTGTGCCTATTGTCGCCGCGATGCAGTGAGGAAGACATTACCCAGGCTTAACGAGGACCATCGAGGACGGCACCCTGTCGTAGCTAATGCTATGGGAATCAAATATGCCCTCCTAGTGTGCGTCCTGGCTTGCTCCATCGTCCAAACCTCTCTAGGATCGGAGCGGATTAAAGTACCCAACGCACCACTAATATGGCGTTTAATGTCAGGAGAGGGAGCTGGACACAGCAGGAGAAATCGGTAAAGCCCTTTAGGTGTCGCGCCTGAACGTCCCAGTCTGGCCCAGTATACACTGGGTCAAGGGGTAACAACAGGAAATTATGCGTTAACCCCTACAGGCAATGGGTGTATTTTTAGACAGTACGGGGGGCAAGGGAAGAACAGTATAGCCTTCGTTCAGTATCAAGACAATATGACACGATTGTGGCCATCTCTACAGACCTGGACATTTGGACATTTCGTCAGTTTTTGACGACTCACAAACTTTGTAATCACGGCGTTAGATGCACTATCAGGTCATTTATCATGAAGATACAGCTATGAATGTCACAAATTTGGCCATCGGAAGACAGTTAAATATCAGATCTCCTCGAACATTAGAGGCAGGAGGATCAGAAGGATAAAATCTGGATAGTTCTGAATCTTTTTTGTCTCGGACGTTTACAAGCATACATTTCAATGAATCAGGTGACTTAATTTTGGTTATATGAAAATGTTACTTGTTACGATAGGAAATTACACAACAAAAGAAGATGGTGGATGTAACAAAATGATGATGTAGATCTGTGGTAAATTGGATCGACACAGATAGATGGTGGATCGCAATAGAGCTAGATGCAGGACTTAGAGCAACTCAAAATGGGAGTCGTATGTGCAGCTCAGGATCAAAACTTGCTGCACTGGAACAGCCGTCCCTCGAAGGTATGAAGGTCTTAATCTGGACCGTGGTCAAATATGCCATGCATGAAAGTTGGTCTGAACCGAACCTAAAGATCGATGCACTCGAGGGTATTTTCATCTTTGCACGGCGCTGAATATTGCTGTGTTTTTATGATACGTTTTGTGCCTAATTCTTTCAGAGCACCAGTCCCTGCCAATGTTGGAAAGAGTAAAGGCATTAGAAAATAACAAACCGAATGTTCTCTGAATACAACATTTTATTGTCTCATCAATATTACCCAACGTCATGAGGCGGAAACAGTGTTACAGTAATTGATATTAATTGACATGGGAGCTGGATTAGATGTGGACTGCAGCAAAAAGTGAAGAGTGACATTTGTCAATAGGTCAGGGAAGGTCGTGCTACGGTCTAGTGCTAGACCTCTCTGATGAATATATAATTTGTATTCTCTTTAATGTAGACGCGAAACTGTAGGGTTTTTTTTTGTTCCCTTTTGGGGAGAGTTTGGCCCGTGACCTTGGTGTTATTGAGAGCATCAGTGGACACTGTCATGCGTACGTCATGCTGAGAGTGATAATGATGATAACAATAATGATGAAGGTTATGGTGGTGATGAGAAGGAGGAGGGGGATGGTGGTGATGTTGTCACGATCAGGATGATGAAGATGATGACGATGATGACGATGTTGTTGACACGACGATTATGATGATGATGATAGTGATGAAGATGATGATGATGATGAATATGATGATATAACGATGATGCTGGTTGTATGAGGTAATGATAAAAATATAGCCATGGCGGTGGTGGTGTGACATAATTATGATGATAATGTGGAAGAGGAGGAATATTACACGGTGTCATGATGGCAATGATGAGAGTGATGGTGATGGGCCGCATTTCAACATTAAATACGATGAGCATTGTAAAGGTCACTAACCCAGATCATGGTGGAAACAAACAAACAAACAGACAAATCAGCCATATTCGAGCGCCCCGAAAGACCTTTGAAGTTGTGGAAACGGAACTGTAGATCTAAAAAAAAAAAAAAAGCGAATTCGGCGTTTTAGTTGCTATTGGTTGTACCGGTAGCATGGGTGCTTTTAGTGAGGATATCACTAACGGCCTTGTGCATAGTGATAACACCGATTGTTTGGCCACTTTACACCAATGGTTCTAAACTTTTTTCAGGCAATCGCCCCCCCCCCCCCCCAAACCCCAGCTCCAAATTTTCTGTCATCGTGCCCCCCCCCCTCCCCTTTTCAAGTCCCTACTTATACCCAACAGATACATTTCACAGAAAGTTTTTTTCAAAGCCTTACTAATGACGATAGGCGTGTTGATTATTCGTTATAAAACAGAAAGCATTCTTTATCAAATGCACTGAAAAAAATGTAGATTATCATTCTGTTCATAAAACCCATTTACACGAGTTGTTGCATAAGTCAATGGCCGTCCTTATTTGCCCCTAGACATTATCCTCCATTCCTGTTTTCGCCCCCCCCCCCCCAAATTGCCTCTTCGTGGTTTTTGCCCTCTTATCGCACTTTTCTTTGTTTTCGCCCCCCGGGCCTGGAAATCAAAATTGTACCCCACCCCCCTCCACCCCATCCACGTTGCGATATCGGCCACGTTGAGAATCACTCCTTTACACTGTATGTATTTATTTATTTTTTACAAGCATTCTATATATCACAGAAACAACTATGTGAGACCAGTCTGCAAATCTAAAATACATGTCAGCTATGTACCTATCAAACAGCACTAATTGTTTAGATGTACGAACACTTCACGGCCAAACCGCTGGGTTCTATGATCAGTATTACAGTAAAAAATATGTATTTTGAAACAAGGAGAACACAGAAAATCGTGAGTCGAATAGTGAAATAATGGATGAAAAGGGGATGTACCAGGAACATAACAAGAGAGAGAGAGAGAGAGAGGGAGAGAGGAGGGAGAGAGAGAGGGGGGGTAAGGGATAGGGGAGAGAGAGAAGGGGGGAAAGAGAGAAAGAGAGTGAGAAACAAAACGAGAGAGAGAGAGAGACAGAGAGAGAGAGAAAGAGATATCACAGAGAGTGAAACACAGGGAGGGCGGAAGAAAAACACAGAGAGAGAGAGAGACAGAGAGACAGAGAGACAGAGAGACATACAGAGAGAGAAGAAACATACACACACACACACGCAGAGGAAGAGAGAGACAGAGAGAGAGAGAGAGACAGAGAAGCGAGAAACGCAGAAAGCCGAAGTCCAGTAACAACTAAACAAATATCAAATGAACACGGTAGACAATTACACGCGAGAGAAATACGAAACAGGTTTTGCACGAGGCCTAATTTATTACGAACCATAAAAATAATTTTCTCTTTCCCACTCAATGCCTGTATAAAAACTCACCGTATTTGAATGTAATGATATGCCTCTGTAACATGATCAGTGTGGGCCTTAAATCAAGCAGAAAAAATATTCCTCGGTTTACTAGCGACGTTCTACCCTCTAATCATAATTAGCTTTTCATAACAAACGCACCATGAAAAATTAGCCAGTAGATCATAGATTGGGAGTTCATACATATTCATGGGCGTAAATTCTTTCACGAGAAGTGAGCACATGCGTTTTGCCAAGCCTATGTTTAGTCCGACATGTCAACTATGCAAATTACTAGATGGTCAAAGGGGAGGGTTTGCCCTGGTCAAACAAGCTAGCGAGAGTGAGCAGTCTGGCAGAACCAACGCCCACAAATTTATGCGCGTGCGAGTGCCCGCGTCGATATATTGACCCTGAGGATGAGTAGTGTGATCTGAGGGCTCTTTCGGTACCCCGTGCTGAACCACGCCCAGGACACGAGAATGTGAGAACGCTCCAAATTGTGTTTGTTTTTGTAGTTTGTCATTATTCCAAGTGAGATAATCATGCATGATTACATATTATGGCTTTTTGTAACGGATATTAAAAATATAATTGTGGGGAGCCTATCTATCTATCTATCTATCTATCTATCTATCTATCTATCTATCTATCTATCTATCTATCTATCTATCTATCTATCTATCTATCTATCTATCTATCTATCTATCTATCTATCTATCTGTCTGTCTGTCAGTCTATCTATCTGTCTCTCTATCTATCTATCTATCTATCTATCTATCTATCTATCTATCTATCTATCTATCTATCTATCTATCTATCTATCTATCTATCTATCTATCTATCTATCTATCTATCTATCTATCTATCTATCTATCTGTCTGTCAATCTATCTATCTATCTATCTATCTATCTATCTATCTATCTATCTATCTATCTATCTATCTATCTATCTATCTATCTATCTATCTATCTGTCTGTCGATCTATCTATCTATCTATCTATCAGACCGTCTGTCTGCATGTCTTCCATCTGTCTGTTTGTCTGTTTTCTGAATCCTTATGCATTCTCTTAATTTGACATTAAACTGTGTATTCTTTCAAGGATTTCAACACTTAATTTATGGATTTAATAATAAGTAGCATCAGGCCTTTCTGTTTTTAAAGTAATTCTATAACCATTACGGAAGACTAAAACATAAATATATTACATGTCCACAAAATCATGTAACAAAAAAAAATTTTGTGTCTGAATTTCAAAGGCAGGACAGGAAACTGCAGATTTATCGAGCCTTTCAATAATAGATGCAATTTTATCCATCTCCCCACTCACGTCGTTTTCTCATCTATCTCTATATAATACATGTTTGTGTGTTCTTTCCTTATTACCAATGGGCAGCGCCAGTTCCACCCCTCAAGCCCAGTCTTCAAAGTCTTATATTGCTGGGAATTCTTGCATTCCGCACCGCTGCCCACACTTTCCGTTTATGAACTAGAAAAGCCACATCCACGCCTTTATGTCTATGTCCAGACTGTGCTAGGGTTTCCCGGGGCTTGCCACTCGAATTAAAACTGCATTTTCTGATGCAGTCTACAGAGCTTTTTTTTTTCTGTTGTTCTTATACGAAGTTGTATGCTAAGAATTAATAACACAATATACCAGAAGAAACGAATGTTAAAAAAGATAATAAAAGACAAATTGACAGCAAACAACTTATGGAGAAAAAGGGAGATTTAAGATCAGTTTTGTAGCGTCTTTAGATGTTCACAGACTCATTGTTCTTTTTAACTAGGCTGCTGAATCAATTTTTACAAGAAGATTATTATGTTTTTGGAGATGAGACAAGAAAAGGTGTGGGACAGATCCATGCCGTTAGGCCACAGGCTAATAAAATACACAGACTGGATGATCTCATTGTGTGACGTTACAAAAAAGCGAAAGGTCATGAACCATCCGCTATTTTAGGTTTGCGGTAACGACCGACGCTTCAGCATAGCTACAATTTTGAATGATACCATTTTGACGCGCCTACTGAACACGGAAGTTTGGTTCCGCACCAAGAAATTAATACATGTACAACCAATCTTGACAAATAAAAAGAAATTTCTACTGCAGATAGAACTAGAATCGGAATTTCCCGAGCGGCGGCCATGTTGGTTATACGGTCGCCCCTCGGGAAATTCCGTAAGAAACGACACAGCCCGAAGCTCGTGTTTCCAGTCTGGTTAATTTATTAGTCTGTGCGTTAGGCTGACAAAGTCTATCTGCATGGAGCGTGAGATTCATGTCTGTGTACATGCGAGGGTGACTCAAAGAGTTTTGCAAGTTGTGTAGTAATTCAAACACTTTCAATTGTCTGAATCTGAAATTTTCAGTATCTCAAAATATTCTCCTCTGCTTTGTATGCACTGATCCAGTCTTTGCCAGCCACTTTTCTGCAGGTCAGAACGGTAGTCAGACTCCGGTATGGTGTGCAGCTCTGAACTGACAGCTTTTGCGAGGTTTCCGATGTTGTATACGTTCAAATTTCCTCCCCATGAGCCTATCTTTAAGTGTGGGGAGATAACCAAAAGCCACAAGGTGTTACGTGTGTGTTTTATAAACAGTCAACTTCTGGTCTTCCTAGAGGTAAATTTACTTACTTTTCACCGTCTTTAGATATTTATAAATGATTTAAAATTGGCCAGGCACTAACAGCGACAACGGTAACATTAGCAGCCAAACAGAAACTACAACCACACCTCCTATAAACTTTAACTTGATCAAACGGAAACAACAAATTTGAAACGTCATTCGTGATTTTTATAACTAAAGACAGCTCCATGGGATTAAAATCTCAATGGATGACATTTTATTTTTTTTTGGTAGTGAAGAATCCAAAGTTTATGAAGAAAGCTATATACAATTAAATGAAATTATATAAAATTATGTGTACTAATAAAAAAAAACTGAAAATATTCACTGAAGTGATCATGAAAAGAATCCTCGCCCACCCTCTAGTCCCAGAGTAATTCTCATTCTGCTGGCACAGCCTCTCAATATCAAGGCAGTGAAGTGTAGAAGGGAAGGAGGGCCATGCTGAATGCTGTTTATGGTAATCTTCATTAGATTTAGATCAACACGTATTTTAGTTTCATTTTGCATCCGGAGACCGACACTTCAGGAGGTGTTCTTTGGCCAGAATAGACAAAAATGCCTTGAAGTCTTGATCCACTTGCTCGAAAAACGAAATAAGGAAAGAGAGGAAAATTAATAATGTCTGCAGGTTTTGTTATTTCGAAATTATATATCGAAAAATGTATTTCTGAAAAAGAAGACATCAACGTCCTGTGCATGATATGGGGATAGAGAGAAAAAACAATGGGGAAGACACTGCTCTGTTTCGCTCCATCCCCGATTCTCTGTCTTTTCCATTCCTATTGCTGTTCTGTCTATCACTGGTCCATCTGTCTGTCTCGGATCTTCGTCACGCTGCTGCCGTTAGAGCCCAAACCACCGTATCTTCAAAGCCAAGGGTTTTGGGGTCTCGGGCGCAGCGTCACCGGTTGGGAAGATTGGCGAGAAATTAGCCTAGTAAATTCTCCATCATGCTCGAGGACAGCGCGAGGCGTGATGCGGAATCCGCTTCCATTGTTTTTCTCTTTGGAACACAATCTTGATGAGCTGTCAGCTCTAAGCGCCTGGGATTTGAGCTCGGCCAGCCCTGGCTTTCGACTCTCGTGTCTTTGCAGTGGTTCTTCTCTTTTTTTACCCCCCTCTTTTCTCCTTCCTCCATGCTGGGCACTACACATTCCCCGTTTCTAATTCTATACCGTTTCCTTTTCTTTCTATTTGCGTTTTTATTGTCATTTTACAGGCTAAAACCAAAGGGATGGGGGCGGGAACTATTTTACTTGTTTGAGTGGCCCTGAATCAGAATGTGACTGGAGAGGGGGACGAGCCAGCCCCACAAAAATGTCCTTGTCAAAATAACCGCGTGCAGCTTTTGCCTTTGTACATGAATCGGCTGCAAAAACGGTTTATTTGCTTGTGATGATGTTAATAATCAAAGTGTTGGTGAAAATGTGGATGATCCTAGAGTGAACGTGACTTCAGCGGCTGCTTTGATCTCTAGTGAAGTGACATCGCTATCATCAATGCATTTCTAGGATTCTGACATAGAAATGAGTGATACGTTGTTTTTTTTTTATCTATGCAATTGTTAGATCTAGATAGAGAAAAGAGTGATAAATTTAAATTATTCTGCTGACTTTTGTCTCTGTGTTTATTTTTATTATTATTAATTTGTTTGTGCGTCTGCCAACGTTCATTAATGCTTCTCCTCGTTGATATTAAAATTAACACCATAAATGCCAGCTCCAATATCTGTATTTTCATCTCCCGATTTGCGGCAAAGGAAAATAACCAATAAGTTTGACATAGTCAGCGACAAGATGCTTTGACGCCTTTATCTCTGGTTTTATTTAATATTCTTTCTTTTCCAATACGTCATGTCCATCATCATAATAGTTGTCATCATTAGAAATAGAGAGTTAATTATTATTATTTTTCCCATCAATATCAACGCCATCAAGATCACGAGAAACACCTGCATCATTAAGTGCGTCATCACCACTAACTACCATCACCACAACCAACACCATCATCCCGCCCAGTCCCCACCATCACGACCATCACCACCACTGCCATCACCACTACAACCACCACCACCATCACAACCATCACCACCACTGCCATCACCACTACCACCACCACCATCATCACGATCAACATGCACAACAACAACAACACTAATCAACACAGCATCCCATCTCATCATAGACCAACTAACCACAACGTAATTCACTCATCATCTAACTTGCTCAGCCACCCACCACCTTAATTCTCCAGCTAAATCCATAACTCTACCGTATGAAACAAAACAATGGGCAAGTCTATAACAAAAACTATAACAAACAGATGGCTGGCTTTAAAACAGTAACGCCAACACAATCCACGCCACCATAAGCAAGACAAAACAATCACAGACAGCATAACATTAATGAAATTACCGCAAGAAGCTCCCAAATTGAATTAAGATTTTCCAGATTTATTTATTCAAAGCGCAGCATCCCACCTCATCATAGTTTCTTTTAATTATAAATAACCACAACGCATTCGTTCCATTTTCTGTTCCTATTTTGGGTGTGATTAAGAAAAGAAAAAAAAAATAAGGGAAAAAATCGCCGTTTCTATCAGTTAGACCTTTTTTGCATCGAACCACCTACCCCGTCCCGACAATCCGAGCTCCACTCTTAATTTAAAAGGATTATGAAGGGGTTATGTTTTAAGAGATATTCGAGTCAGAGCAAATTTAAATGATCGCACGCGCTCTTGTAATGAGATACGCTGGGGAGCGTAGAGAAAATGAAGAAATTAAAAGCAATGAGAGAGAGAGAGAGAGAGAGAAACAAGGGAATCAATGTGCTGGAGGGTAAAAAGTAGAGTCCGGAAATCAAAAGACAGATTTTGTGTTTCAGAAAGAAGTGGCACGAATTGTGTAGAGATATCTATCAGGGAATGATGACGGGTCTTTAATTCTTGTTTGTTCCAGCTCCACTTCCTGCACAACTGAGAAATTCAAAGTTAAACATCTGCGGCTTTAGTATTATGATAAAGAGTTAGAATAAATCGGAACTGTGAAACAGTTTGATAAGCGCATCTTAAACAAGTGTCAACGTGTGCATTTGTTATGCCTATTCTACATACTAAAAGATCTCGTTTTCAGAAACTGGGAATAGAACATACAAGAATTAAAGTAGAGGGTTTGTGAAGCAAGACTAAATCTAGTTATCTTGGTTGGAAAGACAGCACTTTCAACGTTGTGCCTGTGACATCTATGAATAATTATCGTAGGTAAATTAATGACTTTAATAGTCAGTTCTTCCCCTTTGGCATGTCACAAATATCATAATATTAAGCATAAATATATACTAACTCATATAACTATCAGTTTGTACCACAGATAAAAACTCTTCTGAAATGAAATGAAATTTTAAAGGCAGATGTTATGGAAAATCTAAGAGACATACAAAACTGAACTGTAGCCCAGAGACAGAGAAGCCTCGTTCCATATGGGAAGTGTCAGTGTGTTTCTGTAAACAACAACATTTAAATGATGATTTGGCAGGAGGGGGGGGGGGGGGACAGGCCAGGGCTGGTTACAATGTGGAATTTGTTTGTGTGGAATAAAAATATCAAAAATATTTTGATTCATAAAATCTTACTGACCAGAAAGGATGTTTCGGCAGAAAGGATGTTACATACCAATTAAAAACAGGGAAACTAGATTTTTGGTAAAGGTATAGCAATGAAAGTTATGATGAAGTTGCAGATAGCAACATTGGGTGTAACTTTCAAGTGACTTAATTATGCATTAAAAACAATTTTTGCACTTGTAAATAGCATTCTTTTCATACTTAATTATTTTTATATACATCCGCACCGCAAACCTTCACTCATCTATACTGTCATGTCTCATTTTTTTGTTTATTGAACTATTTATTTACTTACATATCTATTGATTAATTTATCTATTTAATTTATTTTTCTCTTTACCTGCAATAACCCAGAAAGGCCCCAAAGATGTCTTTTTTATCCGTTTCCTAGATTTATTGTTACCATTATTCTTTTTTTCTTTTCATTTCTAAAACGATGGTGAAGGTAGCGGTAGTGGAAATAACAGAAATGTAACAGCTGAAGATGGCCAAGCATTGATGCCCGTGGTACAGGGAGGTGGTGGTGTTTAGTATGGTCATGACACCTGCGTTGTGGCTGTATGCCATCTGTGGCTTTACTGTCAAGAGTCAGGTGGTATTGTCTTTTGTAAAAGGCCGTTTCTATCCATCGAATCCATGGAGTAATCAGAACGTTCGGTGTTGAAAGTTCTAAGACCATTCCGTGGTGCTGAAAGGGGAGACGTTTCGGATATGGATGTGTAGAAGTTTTTCGATGGAAGAGAGGAAGTTGCAGTGACGGAGGAATCCTTCGGTGCAGCTTATACCAAGAACTTTAGTGGCAGGCGTACCGATGTCGTACTTTGTGGAGTCATAGTGGAAGGCGACACTTTTAGAATCGGCATGAAATTTTCAGGGCCTTTGGTTCATGCCTTATTTTCTGCGCGTATCTTAAATACAGTACAGGATGCTGTCGTTTCTTCGTTTCTCGTAATTTCGTGATCCATCTCAAACTCAATAAGACTGAAGAAAAACCTGAAAAATAATCATAACAACAGCAATAAGATAAATGTAAGCATTCTTATTCAGAATGTATCCAATAATAGTGTCATATCCTGAAGCATCCTTTGGAAGGCATTGTTTAATATCTTAATAAGAGAGGCTTCATTCTAGAGCAACTTAAAAATAGCATTGGCTTTAGGAATAATAAATAACGTGATCTGGAGAATAAATAAGAACGAAGCTTTATTCTTCATTGAACAATACATTTTCTCAGACACGATAAAAGATATGAAATTGGGATATTAATTCTCTTTTCTGTGTTTACAAAAACTGCCGTGTACAATGCAGAAACATGAAGATAGCGATTCCTCTGTTTTGATTGTTTTTTCTTGTCGTTCACATAACTCTGATATAATTTTGAAAACTTTATCTACATTGCTTTAAATTATCCAAAGCCATTTTTCAAATCTGGGATGAGATACATCGGTGTATCAGCAAACAGTTCCATTGCAGAATTTTGATTCTTAATTCCATCTTACAGAAATATACAGAGGCTCTTGAACGCGCTATGCGAAGATGACATGTTGAAATTGCTGTGACAGGAGGAAATACAATAGACATCTTTACAAGTTAAGAAAACGCAACACCTCACAAATATTACAACTACAGATTGAAGGCGCACAAGCAATGTCAAACTCAAAACAGTATTATTATTTTCTGTTATTATTCAGAGCCCATTTTCACTATCTCAATACCCTTCATATCTTCGACCGAATTTAATAAGCATATTTTAGTTACGTGTTGTCCAAAAATATTGCATTCTATACATTCATTCTCATTGTTTGATGTTAACCAAACAGAATACGTATGTTAAACATCTTTTTTTGCAACGTTCCTTCACTCCGGTTTCTCAGTCTGTGGCTGCTCTCCTTAATTTATTCTGTTTTGACAAAACAGCTTTGTCCACACTGCAACTTTTCCTCTCTTCATAAAAATCCCTTGAAATATCTGACCACCAACTTCTCACTGTTCCTTTTAAAAACATCCTTCACTTTTTTAATTTTTATTATTTAATTGTGCTCTGTCTATTATGTTTCTTTTTTTTTTTTTTCTGTCTTCTTCCTTCAAACCACAGCTTCTTTTCATCCCAAAGTCATTAATTGCTGTTTGGCAATAATTATGTTCAGATTTCATGTCGCGCCATGAGATCCTAAGCCACTCACCTGCTCCTGTGTCTTCTCATGTTTATTGACAACTTCGCATGTCTAAGACTTGAAAATATTCTGTTTTAAACCTTATCTGAACTCCTTCCCAAGCCTCTGTCCCTTTCCTCTTTCTCCCGGGGAGACATAACAATACTTTCTCAATGTCTTTACGATAACATCACAATCATGGACATGCAACCTCTAGTAATTATACACAACACATAAGTCATAGCAACTGCCTTAACACCCATACACTGAAACAGCCCACACACATGCATAACAACAGACAATCTCTCACACTCAGACTTGCAACCACCGCCCCATTCTCTCTTTCTCTCTCTCCCTCTCTCACACACACACACAACTTCTAAATCGTACACCATAAACAAGTCAAAATATGAACAAGATACGTCAACATTGTGAAAGGCCCAGCCATGTCTCTCCCCCCCCCCCCCCCGCCCCCTCACATTTTCTCCTTCCACGCCCATGCCACCATCATTATACCGACATGCCTTCATCTGACAGCGGGGACAGATATCTAATACCACTCGTAATAAAACGTCACAGTCAAAAGACGAGAATGCTGACGAGAGAGAGACAGAAGGCATTGTCCGGTCACCCGCCGACCATCTCCCTGTTTTACTTGCTGTGTTATGGCTAAACCAGTGGTACTTACGAGGCATGCAACTATTTTCATACTGCTAAATCTGGCCCTAGGTCTTTGTATGTGCAGACATTACAATACGTTCTTGTCACCAGATTTACACTACTATTTTTATCATGTTTTTCTTCTCTCTCTATCTCTCTCTCTCTCTCTCTCTCTCTCTTGTGCTCGTTTTGTCTCCCCTTCCCTCGTTTTCTCTGTCTCTTCTGATGTAATAAAACTAGAGATATCTATCTATCTATCTATCTATCTATCTATCTATCTATCTATCTATCTATCTATCTATCTATCTATCTATCTATCTATCTATCTATCTATCTATCTGTCTATCTGTCCATCTATCCATCTATCTATCTATCTATCTATCTATCTATCTATCTATATATCTATATATCTATTTATCTATCTATCTATCTATCTATCTATCTATCTATCTATCTATCTATCTATCTATCTATCTATCTATCTATATATCTATATATCTATCTATCTATCTATCTATCTATCTATCTATCATCTATCTATCTATCTATCTATCTATCTATCTATCTATCTATCTATCTATCTATCTATCTATCTATCTACCTATATATCTATCTATCTATCTATCTATCTATCTATCTATCTGTCTGTCTGTCTGTCTGTCTGTCTGTCTGTCTGTCTATCTATCTATCTATC
This sequence comes from Onchidella celtica, assembly GCA_963931925.1. NCBI lineage: Eukaryota > Metazoa > Mollusca > Gastropoda > Systellommatophora > Onchidiidae > Onchidella > Onchidella celtica. The sequence goes on from OZ007570.1 coordinate 7,121,308, forward strand.
TATCTATCTATCTATCTATCTATTTATCTATCTGTCTATCTATCTATCTGTCTGTCTCTGTCTGTCTGTCTGTCTGTATCTCATTAGAATTAGTGCCATTAGTAGCTGTGAGTTTGAGTTTGGAGAAATCACGTCGATGCGATAACGGTCACACTGTACGAGGAAAAATGGACGATATGCAGAATGTAACAGATCGATAGAACTGGAGGAGAACCAACCGGAAGCACCCATCAAACACTCCGCGCCTTTGTAACAGTACCACTAACTGCATGATTCTATTATCCCCGTAAAGTCAGTACCAGACAGTCATGGTCAAAATGCCCCTTTGTGTTATATTTAATTTTTATCATTCAAGGTCACCAAAACTAAATAAATCACCGAAATACAAAACTTGTCCATGAAGGCTCATCGAACGCCTCATCCATGCAATGGTGTGTGTCTTTAAGTGACCGAGAAAAATACACCGACTATGGACAGGACCTTTAATTTTGGTGCATCCTCATAATTATTAAGGTCTAATCAAAGTTAAATTTACTCTCAAACTTAAGACAGATATTTGACAGTGGAACTGGATTAAAATTTCAACAATATCCCCGTTATTAATCGAAGTGTTTTTGTGGATATCCTTCAGTATATTTACACAGGTACATCAGAGAAATTCTTTAAAAAGAGGCGGACAAAATGAGAGACTTCTCGTGCCCCAAATTTGCCGTTAATTGGACACATTATACACATACACACTTAAGTGCTGTGATGTGGAAAAGGTCGCATGTGCCAGAAACAAAACTTTAAAGAAACATGTTTTGATTTATTGTTTGTTCACCTTCATGGCCACCATCATCATCACCAGCACCACCATAGCCTCACCACCACCATCACTACCACCACCACCATCACCATCATCACCACCACCACTATCACCACCACCACCACCACCACCACAATCGCCATTACCACCATCATCACCATCACCACCATCACCGCCATCAACACCACCACCAACATCACCACCACTCCACCACCACCACCACCACCATCCACAACAGCAACAACAACTAATCAGCACCGTACCCCACCTCATATTGGACCAGCTAACAACAGTGAAAGTTAACTCATTCATCTAACTAGCTAGGCCATCCACAATCTTCACCCCCTAGCTAAATCAACTACTTTACGGACTGAGACAAAAAATTGGGTAGCTCAATAGCAAAAACTATACTAAACAGACTAAAGAAAACGGTTAATCGCAAAAAATGATAACTTAGATAAACAGAAAGATAGAGCATTTCAAACAATCATAAACAGTAAATTTGATCAGATATACCATTTCAAACAATCACAAACAGTAAATTTGATCAGATATACCACTTACGGCCTTTTTTTTTGTACCACGGCAGATATTTCAGCACACGTACATACCTATTTACCAAGGGTGAAATGTCACCAACAGAAAACGGAGACAATGAAATCAAAAGGTCCTTGACTCTATCTAGCGGCGGTTTATACACCCTTTGGTATTAGCCTGGTATCTCTCACTGTCACTACCTGTCCATCATCCTAACGGTGTATGACAAATGAATGGACTGGTAGAAAATACGTTTCCCAAGCACCCCCCCCCCTCTTCCCTACTTTCTCAAATCCCCACTCCCACCCTTCTAGAAAGAAGGCAGTGTCCGGTCAATCTCCTCCTACAATGTTTAACCCTTACAACATCAAAGCCATGATGTAACCCCTGTCTGATGTCCTCGTACACACTCAGATAGATGATAAAAAAGATGTCTCCTTAGTACTCATAAGTCAATGTCTTTGGTCACTCGTTACCCTCTGTATGTGATGTTACAGGCCATATTTGTAGGTTGTTTATCACTAGCCCCATCAAGAAAACCACACAGGACAATGTGTATTCTCACAACTGCAGATGGAGACCTTTTCTTGTTTGTGGTGTTTGCAAAATTTTCTTCGAACTCTTTGAAGGGTTTTTTTTTTTTTTGAAATTGACTAGATGAAGTTCCCGGCATTATCCGGGATAAATCCGAGAACCCACCGTTCCATGATCCATCTCTTTTTGGTCTAGAAAGCTTCCCATATTCTACAGTCTTACTACAGATTTCAGGCGCAAGAGCACTACGCACTCATTTCTGGTAGGGAAACTACCGGCACCGAACTGGAAGCGTATTAATACATCGGGAGCCAAAACAAAGATTATTTGTATTTTACATTTTTAAAACTTTTTATTTAAAAACACCTGAAACTTGAATCAACATCAACGGTCGATACAGAAGCAATTGAGCTGGATTAGTTAACACTTTGGGAAATTAACTTTATAATTATTGTTGAAACTGTCGTTTAGGCTGTAGCATCCAGCAAAAAAAGGGTCAAAATTGGACCATAATGAATTACTCCCGCCACTATTTTGTTTTTAATAATAAGATGATGTGGGAGTACAATGTATCATTTGTTCATAACTAGTCTTTCGTTATTGGACCGTAGTCCAATAGTCCAATTACAAAGCCGGGTAGAGAAAACCTTGCCGTGTGTTCATCGTTCAGCTATAGCTTATGATGTAAAGTACTACGGTCCCATAACAACAGGTATAACTAAAATGTACAAGTGTGCTTAAAAGTGACAACTGCATTTCAAATAACACATTTTCCACGCACGTCCCCGTTAAAGTCAAGTCACTGCTCATAATTATAATGAGGTTTCATAATGAGCACTAAAGAGACATCTTTTTCATACCTCCGTGTACGAGGACATCATTCAGGCAGGATTACACCATGACACGTGTACATAATGACTATTTTTATACTACAATTAGATTATTTTGTTGCACTTAATATGGTCAAAAAGTTGGTGTTTTTTTTTAATGTTTTTTGAGCTGGTTTAAAAAAAAAAAAATCAAACCAACGACTGTCATGTCCTAACAGTCGTTTGGTTAAGGATATTTGAGTATCAGATTTGACGTACTGTTGTTCCGCCCACACACAAAATAGTCTCGCTTTACAGTATTACGTTTTACTTAACATAATGTGGCCCCCCAAAAAAATTCACACACCCCCATGTTGGAATCAAACGAGGAATCAAACGACAAGAAACTATAAAATAAATTCTAAATCTTGCAATCCATCCATTTTTTTCGTCTTTGGTATCATTTCCTACAAAATGGCAAGATTTTTGTTTGACAGAAAGATAGGAAGAGGAAGCTATTTCAATTGAAAAAGAACCAGTGGAAAGAGAACTATTACACATGAAAAGAGAACTACATTTCCAGTGGAAAGAGAACTATTACACATGAAAAGAGAAGTACATTTCCAGTGGAAAGAGAACTATTACACATGAAAAGAGAACTACATTTCCAGTGGAAAGAGAACTATTACACATGAAAAGAGAAGTACATTTCCAGTGGAAAGAGAACTATTACACATGAAAAGAGAACTACATTTCCAGTGGAAAGAGAACTATTACACATGAAAAGAGAACTACATTTCCAGTGGAAAGAGAACTATTACACATGAAAAGAGAAGTACATTTCCAGTGGAAAGAGAACTATTACACATGAAAAGAGAACTACATTTCCAGTGGAAAGAGAACTATCACACATGAAAAGAGAACTACATTTCCAGTGGAAAGAGAACTATTACACATGAAAAGAGAACTACATTTCCAGTGGAAAGAGAACTATTACACATGAAAAGAGAACTACATTTCCAGTGGAAAGAGAACTATTACACATGAAAAGAGAACTACATTTCCAGTGGAAAGAGAACTATTACACATGAAAAGAGAACTACATTTCCAGTGGAAAGAGAACTATTACACATGAAAAGAGAAGTACATTTCCAGTGGAAAGAGAACTATTACACATGAAAAGAGAACTACATTTCCAGTGGAAAGAGAACTATTACACATGAAAAGAGAACTACATTTCCAGTGGAAAGAGAACTATTACACATGAAAAGAGAACTACATTGTATTACAGAGAACTATAATAAATGAAAATGTAGCTATTACAGGAAACTGTTACAGATGCAACGAGACATGATATTACAATAAACTATTACAACTGAAAAAAGAAGGATTACTGTGAAGAGACTTCAGTTATGTCACACTTTTCCGCTATCGATGACAGGTTAATGGTACAGGACTGGGCAATGAAACTTAGTAAAGTGGACAGCTGATGAAAAGGGAGAGAGAGAGAGAGAGAGAGCGAGAGAGAGAGAGAGAGAGAGCGAGAGAGAGAGAGAGAGAGAGAGAGAGAGAGAGCGAGAGAGAGAGAGAGAGACAGAGAGAGAGAGCGAGAGAGAGAGAGAGAGCGAGCGAGAGAGAGAGAGAGAGAGAAAGAGAGAGAGCGAGAGAGAAAGCGAGAGAGAGAGAGAGAGAGAGAGCGAGAGAGAGAGCGAGAGAGAGAGAGAGAGAGAGAGAGAGCGAGAGAGAGAGCGAGAGAGAGAGAGAGAGAGAGAGAGCGAGAGAGAGCGAGAGAGAGAGAGAGAGAGCGAGAGAGAGCGAGAGAGAGAGAGAGAGAGCGAGAGAGAGAGAGAGAGAGAGAGAGAAGGAGAGGGGGGCGGTAGAGAGAAGAAGAGAGATTGATGAAGCGGGCACTAATCATCAAAAATATCAACAGGCATTTTCAATTTCGCTGTTCAGGATGTCTCCCTAATTCGTGCAACACTATTTGGTATCGAGTTCATCGGCATTTATCAGGGGATCAAATCAGAAAATCTAATTAACCAAACGAGGTGAGTAACTGTCTGCTTGAAAAACAGAAAAGATATAAGATGAGATAATTTACGATAATAAAAGAAATGAAAGACTCACTCTCTCATCCCATGAAAGAAAATTCACCTTCACACAGAGTCCACAAGCATGTACGTGTAGCTTACGCCTACTTAAATGAATATGGCATAACTCAATATAGCAAAAATAACACTAGGACATTACATGGTATGGAACCTTCATTATGGCATAGATCTAGCTTTCCATGCGTTGTTGAAGCGAATTGCAGATAGTAAGAGCGATCTTCTATTGTTGTCCTCAGCTGGTCAAATCCCCCCCCCCCCCCAACAATCTTACACCGCCCACCAAATTTATTTCGCTGATCTCTCAATTGAATGCCCCCCTACCCCCCCCCCCTCCAAAAAAAAAAAAAATCGGATGAAAATACTCCAGACTACTGAATATGAAATATCTCCTCTCATTACCAGCAGTGTCATTTTGAAATGATAATTCTTACACTGGCCTGTGGCCTATATTGTAATGGTTTTACGTGGAGAGATATATAGCTGGCATAAATAATGTCTATTGTGTTATTTGTAGAGCGAGGTCAGAGTTTCCCCCCCCCCCTCCACATACACCGTTTCCCTCCCTTCTCCCAGCCCCAAAGTAAAGGGGGCAGGGTATGATTTATGTTTCCACAAGAAACGACTAGACGCTTTCATCTTGTCTGTCACACAGTTGAGCTGGCTGTCATATTTTTTTTATGTTCACGCACACATGTAAAAAAGAACTGTATATCGAAAACCCGGTTTCTCCAAATTTGCAAAATGCACAATCTAAGATTCCAAAATATCACCTAAATAAACGTCATACAGTTTTCATAGCACAAAACGCATCTCCATAGAGAACAATCACAACCGCACGAGCACCGGCACCACCACTACCAACAACAACAGAAGAACCCAGTATTTCTGCACGGCAGTGTTATTCCTCTGCACGGCAGTGTTATCCCTCTGCACACTCAGGCTCACTGTCAAAAGTACTAAAGACGTAAGAACACGGAAAACGCAGATCGATACAGATGTTGCTGTACGCTGGCTGTTGTAGTGAGTCAAAGAGTTTCTACTCAAGTCAACGGCACTTACCTTCTAACTCTATCTTTACTCACTTACTCATGAAAATTCCAATAACGGCTAGGAAAACTGACTTTCAAGACAGGGAGGACACTTTGAAAAATAAGACTACAGAAACTACTTGATCGTCCTGGTCTTGGTTTAAGTTGAATGCACGGGTATTTGAATCTGCAAAGCATACTGCTGGAGACACCAAATCTTAAGTTCATTACAATTTCTTGAGAGCAGCAATGCTTAAGAGGAAAACAGCAGTGCAAGATTGGAGACTTTTCTTACAAATTCCTAATTTAAAATGTTGAAAGTGACAACTCTTTTGAACGATACTCACAGATTCAGTTAACTGCATCTTTCTTCACCAGCTTGGCTCACAGTTTGGTAGCACGGACTTTGACTGACCTCGCTAACCTTGATAATCTGCACACAAGCACAGGACTCCCTTTAATCCCGACAGAGGTCGAGAAATCCCGAAAAGTCCCGACCTGGGTGTCACGAGGTCACCTCCAAGACGGACACCTCCGGAACAATGGCCGAGGATTGCCGAGACAAAGCCTGAGAAATGAGGTGTGAAGATTGCCAATATTGGCCTCCGTTCGGGACGCCGTTGTTGACAATGAAGAGGTGCAGCTGAAAGCGAAATGGCCATCTTTGATGGAAGTAACAACTCAACAGCGTGAAATGATCCGGGAACATTAGGAACGGCCATTGTTGGGACTGTTGTTCCTTGTTGTCATGGTTGACTGAGAAATTTTCTGAAGTCATTGGCTAGAATAGAAGTGCAGGCCATGGGTGGGCCCTCAGTTCATTTTTCAGTACTTGTGGGTGTTGTCGGACAGCTGAATGATCTGTGTCGTGTTAAAACTTTCAGATGTTAACATAATGAGTAGTTCAGGTCTTGCCTTACTCAGAATCTTTCGCTAAATAGCCAAATTTTTGTGCTGATGTATCTCAACGCCGGCTGTCTCTTCCATCTAACATGAAAGGGTAAATCATCACCGTTCCCTAGCAATTGGTTTTGGATACTTTTCAGGAGAAGCAAAAAGCTGTTTTACTTTAGCACAACTGGTCTAGTTATGATGGATTTTTTAAAGGTCTGCTATTCGATTATTTTTCGGCTTAGGAGTCTATAAACCAAGATCATTCGATGCGGCTTTGAATGTAGTTGAATATATATTAAAATCGATTTTTCGAATAGTTTAGTTACTGCAGTCTTTGGGAACTGTGACGAAATAGATCTGTTATGATTTAATTTTTAAAAAAAACAACTAAAAAAAAACAACAAAACACCCGTTGCTTTTAAGACAAATGGTCCTGTCAGATTAATATGAAAAAAATGTTCAATAACTGACGACAAATATTTGCGAAAGACCAGCTGCTCCCCCCCAAAAAAGGACTGATCGTGGCATTTAGAAAAATTAATGGTCAGAAAAATAGTTTTTGCAGAGCATCAATTAATAAGGACCATCGGTTTTTCTCTGCGGCTGTTGACTCGTTGACTGATCAATGCAGCCAGTGCTATTCAACCCTGAAACCTGCACGGGCGGCAGCATCAACATCGCTGTGGTTGGACTGATGGGAGAGCAGGGCAATGGCTAGTTCAGACTCCGTTGTTTGCACGTCCATTGTCCTGCAGGTGTGAAACCGCAGGCCTGGCCTAATCCCGTACACTAATCCCAAGCAGATGTGTTAGTATGGGCCGCGCAGAGGATTCGGGTGGTATCTGTTGGGCAAATAGGAGAGAGGCATTAGAATAACTTGAAACAAACAGAGGAGTGTGGTCGAATATTAGAGTGGAGAGACAAGGAGATCAAAGGCAGTGTGAGGGAAAACGCAAGAAGAGTTAAATTGGAGGATGGGATCTTTGGACACAAGCCAATAGGAGGAGAGACAAGCAGACCGGCAGATAGAGAGAGACGGAAGGACGGACAGACACAGACAGAGACGAGAAAGACAGAGAAGGACAGGCAGATGGGAGAGACAGAGAGAGAGAGAGAGTGTGTGTGTCGGGGGAGGGGGGGAGGAGATATGAATAGTCAGATCAAACAGGGAAATGTTTGAGGACTGAAATAAAATGCAAATCTGTGGCTGCCAAGAAAAATCAAATTTAGAAATAAAGGAATACTAAGAGAAATGTCATTAAAAAAAAAAAAAAGCAACATTAAAAAGCAGGAGTTTAAATACACACGGGCAAACACATCCTCTGACTAACAAAGTGATGCCTTGATTAAATACTATTCAGATCAGCCGAATTACCGACATGAACTTAAAATATAACAAAGGGGAAACTATCCATTCACAGAAAAAGACCATGGCAGAGGAGAGATTTCAACACGCTTTAAAATCATAGCTCGGAGCAATTTCCATCCTGGTCCCTGCAAATTTAAGTCAAACTTTTACAAACGTTCATCCCCTCTTGAACTGGCATGGACGCCCAACCGAGCTGAAAAAGAACAGAAACAACCACTTTTTTTGTGCGCAGAAAATGAAACAGGAATTTCTTTTTCTCTCATGGCCACAATTCATTACTGACGTTAATGCTATCTCCAGGAATTAAAACAGAAATCGAAACCCCTTTGGCGAGAGGGGAGACAAAGTACTGGTACTCTCTCTCTTTCTTTTTTTTAAATTTGTTCTCTTGAAGTTGTCTGTGTGTCCATCTCCTTTCTCTGTCTCCCCCCCACGAACTCGGGGACATAACAAGGAATAACCATTACCTCGGTCAAAATAAAAACAGGCGAGATAGGAAGTGAAAGCGGGAGATAATTATGTCTGGACGATACTCAGAATTAACTCCCTGGGATTTGGAAGTGTGGATGCTGGTGGTGGCTCTGCTAGTGGCTTTCTGTGTACCCCCCGTGCTCATTTCGACAATATCGCGTGATGCCCGGGGAGGGTCAAGGGAAAGAGCTGGGGTTATGTGGGTGAGATGCAGAATGGTGGGAGGGAGAAGGAGGGGGCGGGCTGGGGGCTGGGGGCTGGGAGAGAAGTGGTGGAAGCGAAGAGTCACTTTGCATTTGGTGTTCAAGTCATCCATATGACAGATTGCATAAATCGTCCAATCCGTTGGAGACCTGCAGGCCCTCCCGTTGTCACAACGAGTCGTTTACAATTGAAAAGTAATGTATTGCAAAATGAGTAAAGTCATCATTGAGACTCCATTTTCGAAATTCAAAGAGGCCAGTTTACAATTGGAAAGTGGTATATTATTACAAAATGGGTAAAGTAATAATGGAGACTCCATTTTCTATTTCCAAAGAAGGCAGTCTAAATTGAAAAGTAATGTATTACAAAATGACTAAATTCATACTTGGCTCCATTTTCGGTTTCCAAATAGGCGATAGTTTATTTGCCTGTTATTGTTATTGTTTCAAGTACCAAGCAAGATCTTCTTAGTTGTTACAAGCAAAAGCTAGTCCTATTTCAAGTTATCATTTTCGGCATTCCTCCAGAATTAGATTCTTCTTTGATATTTTAATCTTTCATAACTTCCTCTTTCACTGATTATTCAATTTTTTCAGAACTTTTAATTTCAGCTTCTCTTTCCTTCTCCTTATCACCCGAGACCTAGACATCCCCTCAGGCTATTTTTTTATTTTTTTGATTCTGTGCTCATCTCACTATCCTCCGCCTCCTTTCCTCCACACTCCTCTCTCTGCCTTTCTCTGTCTATCCGTCTGCTCGGGGTCTGTCCGTCCGTCCGTCTGACTCTCTCTCCATGTGTGTGCTCGTGTGTGTTGTGTTGTGTTGTGTTGTGTTGTCTATGTGTGTGTGTGTGTGTGTGTGTGTGTTAGGTCTAAGTTTTCCAATGAATCATGTTTAAGTTGGTTCTTCATAAGCCTATCCATTTTCAATTACAGCTGATTTTATCGTGAATGTTAATTTTCCAGGTTTTTTTTTACTTACGCTTTCGTATATTTTCGTCTGTGCATTACTTTGCAGTTACTTTGCGTTGGTTCATTTTTTTTTTTTATATATCATTATTATTATCATCATCAATTTTTAAAAGGAAATAATAATTATTGTAGCTTGTTTACACGTGAAACTCTGCAAATCTAAAAGTCGGTGTACCCAGATTTAAACACTAGTTTCTCTCCAGCCAATCCAACGGATCCTCCAATCCAGTTTTAAACGCAGATAATAAATCTATACCGGAAATATTTTCGAATAAACAGTGTACTATTTTGTAAAATATTCCACAACTTAGATTTAAGAAATGATCTAGATGCGAGACATCAAGCTTAGACATAAAATGTTTGTCCTTTGGGCTTTCACCTTACTTGTCATAATGTCATAGGTTTTTACCCAGAGTCGGCATTATTGTCTGAGGCAATTTATGCCTTATCATTATTACTTTTTTTTTTTTTTATTGCAGTTTGGCACATTTACAGATCAAATGGTTCTCAAACCTTTCATTGCCTTCGTATACAGAGGAGGGGGATATGTATGCATGTATACATGGTGAATTGTTTTGATATCCTTCGGCCTCCGTGCAAATGTGATATTTCCTACTTTACCTATGGTCTTTTTAATCTTCCATGCCTGCCCACCACCCCCTTCGTTTCGGATCTGCGCCTTTTGGCATGTTGTCTTTTTTCTCCCCCATCACCCTCCCACCCCCTCCCTGTCCCCATTTTCGGACACAGGCCTCTATTTTAAAGAGTTTACATAGTACCCTTCTCCTCTGTTTCTGATGTAAGCCTTTTGAGGGGTTGTCTTTTTTACCACTTTCTAGACAAAAGCCCGTGAATTTTGCTATGTGATATAAGACATCTTACAACATACACTGTCTTATTTTAGGCCTAATATCGTAAGCTTTCGAAACTTTAACGCGTGATCTTGAAGATTCGGTGGACACCAGGCCTAGGGGTGGACCATACCTGAATGTTTTAACCAGTCTCTTGAGAGTGGATTTAAAATTTGGCTCCGTTTCTTGAGTGATACTTTTGATTAAGAAGTCCCGGTGGACACTCAAAAGTGACAGGTGAGATTCCTCAAAGGCAGGGAACAGAGTTTGCTGGCTTTACTACGGATAGATCTAGACACGTTGCTTCTTATTCAATTACTATCAAGATAAATTCACTAGTACTCTACTGCCCAAGCACTGGCCTACGTTTGGGCATTGAAGTGTTAATGAATTTATCCTGATGGTAATCTTTGATCCAAAACTTCTGAAACATTCCAAAGTGATTTGAAATAGCTAAATAAATGCAAACAAAATGTAATGGCTTTACATTCACCACGAAACAATTACTTATAGATAAATTAGAAAAGTTAAAAAAAACAAAACAAACACAGCTCAGAGCACTACACAACGTATTTCAAAGAAGAAGCTCTAGACACTGATGGGTAAATTCGGTGTCTCATAACCAGTGCATTGAGTTAGCTTTGCACCAGTCTGAGAACCACTTGGACAACATACTGGTACCTTCATACTTTCGCACCATTGAAGTTAAAAAAGACACTGAGGAGTGTTTTTAATAACGCCTACTAGAGCACTGAAACAGGGACTTCATTCTCTTATTTGTATGTCATAGGAACGGGCGATAACTCCACGCGAAGGGCGACCATCATTGTTCTGCCAACTTTACGACTTGAAATCGCCCGCAGGTTTGCATTTATACGCACGGGCAGAACTACATAAAATTTGGATTTGATGGTGTCAATTGCTGGTAAAAACCTGGTACTTTCCTTTTATGTACCAATGGTATCTATTTATCCCCCTTTCATTTTTGCTAAAATCATAAACCTTTAACGCTTAAGTTGCGAGGTCTATGAAATATACATTCTTTAATGCCTTTCTGGTTTTTCCCAAAAAGATAACTCCATAAAATCATTAGAAGAGGTGAAAGAAATGTAATTTAGGAAAATCCTTTGATCGCCATGTAGGTAGCAGGTACCACAGCCTGCTTGCTGTCTTACCTTTGAAAAAGGGAGTACATTCGTGTGAAAAAGGCAGTGACTGTGAAATTTAATATATTCTCTTACCTAGCAATGGAGACACTAAGTCCAGATTTAGCTCTAGTTCCAAAGAGGTACAGGATACTCATTCAGATAGAGTAAAAAAAAAAAAGAATTAGGGGATGTACCAACACACATAGCCAGTGACCAAAGATCTCTGCATATTAAATTTGTCATACAAACAAATTTCAATGAAAAATATAATAATAAAAAGAAGGTTGAAAGATCTTCTATTATCTGTAATGGAAATACAACCCACTTACGCACAGGCCATAATTGGGAAATCAGTAATCATAAAGGATGGGGGATCCATTCTAATTAGTTCGTCAGAGACATTTTAACCAATCTCATTTCCCACAGTCAGTCCTTTTGCAAAGATGTTGACGGGCGCAGTTGTACTGTTGTGGTTTTGGGGCTATCTTTCAGGTTAGGGTGAAGCAGTGTGCTCGACAGCATATCCTGAGACCCTCCTCATGTTGATTAGCTCCAAACAAAATTTAAAGCTTTTGGTTCGTGAAAATGTACCTACTTTGCCAAAACGACTTTTCGGATTAATATGATAAAACAACCGCTGTGTGGCCATCGTTAGCCAAATTCAGGCTTCAGACACATGTACAGCCTGTATATCTATGCTTGCTGTGTGTCAATACTGTCATCATCATGTTGTCCAGTGCGTTGAAGTTCTAGCTACTTTCAGTGTTCTGTAACGGTCATAATGAGCTCCGTGATTACCAAGTAGTGATGTTTACAGAGTGGAAACAACCTTTAAAAAATCTTAAATCAAATTAGTAAATTATTTCGTTTCCTTTCTTCACCTCCAGAGGTCCATGTTCTATCTCTCCCCGCCCCCACTCCCCAACCGTTCCCCCAATTGAATTGATACGAAATATTTTACACTGCGCCCATTACAAAAACATCTACATGTAGTTTGAAAAGAACAAAACGCCCATCTTTTGGAGGCAAACCGTATCGGGACATGTGGGATTTCTCAACGCTGAAGCATAAATCCGACATGCCATTACATAGGAAGTGACAATGTCAGAACTTAAGAAATCTGTTCAGAAAGGGGCAACCATTCAAACGTTTCTCCTTACTGAGGGCCCCTCAACATTTAGCACTGCACTCGTCCGCCAACTATGTTTCTGATTTCTCATTTATTGAACCAGAGGTCATGCACGAGCTGGAAGGGGTCAGCGCAAGATGGACAGCGTTTCGATTGGCTGAGAATTCACGACTTGGCCGCCATACTTTTGATGCCAAAGTCATGTCAAAAGAAGCCAGAGGCAATATCCGATAAAAATTAGAAATAAATCTCCCGGCCCGGCGTAGATCAATGCCAGGGGCTTTATCTCTATAATAAGTCATAGATCAGGGGCGAGAAGGCAGGAAGCTAATTAGCAAAACCGGCCCCTTATGGCCTAACAAATTAGGCATCGATAAAAGGAACGCGGTTCTTCGCCCCTGATGTCTCATCCCAGGGGACATCTCGCTCCCCCCGTCGGACAAATTCCTTTCCAATATTTCATTCTGCCCCGGCTGCTGCAAGGAGTCGGGGGCCCATCCTCCACCTCAAAGGCCAACACGGCTGAACTTTAGCGGGGCGATTTTCGGATGATTTTTTTGACAGACTTAAAGCCTCCCTTGATGACGTTTGACAGAAGGCAATTTTCCCCCCCAGATATTGGCATGATTTCCTGTGACGTCACTGATTGTCCTGAAGATACGATCAACAAAAGCCGAGGGCTAGACGATCTGAAAAAGTCAACGCCCAGCGGCCCTGTTGATGAAGATTTTCATCAAAAATAGATCTTTAAATAGTCAGCCGATATCAGACGCCTGTCAAAAGACGCATTTCGAACCTCCCTTGTGTCCCCGGGTGTCAAGAATTTTTTAAAACGTTAACCTGGGTCAACTTTTCTTTATCTTTTCCTCCAAATTATTTGGATTCGCCTTATTGAATGAGTCAAGCTTCGAAAACTTCCCGTCCATATAAAAAACACTTCACGGGTTTACTTGAAATTACTTTGTATTTTTAATTACTGTTTAATGAACATTAATTAACGTCCACAAAATATACATTTGGCGTCTGCACAGCCTACTGTTGGATGAAAGAAAGAAAGAATTTCTGTGGCAAAGACCTTATTAAATTTTCACCTTTAACCCTAACGTGTGAAATAATTTGATATAAGAATGTTATATTTACTTGACTGTATTATGGAGGACATATATCTGACTTCTTACCGAGCTTCTCAATCAGTAAACTGTCGATCGCAGCGGAATTTACAAAAGAGTTATACAGTGTATTTTTTTTATTTTTTTTTTAACAATCGATCGGAGCTGCCAAATTTAGAACAAACCTTTGTTTGATAACTACATTCGCTAAAACTATCTCATTTATTCGTAGATCGTCTTTTCATAGAAGACAATTACATTTCCTTGAAACTATCTTTACAATTTGGGCGGGAATATTCTTCATCATAGCCGTACATCCCACCATTGGAATCAGCGATGACTGACTAGTAAACACAACAGTGTTAACTCTGAAAATGATAAAGAAATATGGCAGGACCTGAGCAATTGAAAGACACAGAAAACCTAACAATTTTTCTGCTTTTTGTCACCAAAAGCGAACAATAGACCATAGCAAAAGAAACAAAAATATGAGGAAATTAAAGCAATCGTGACAACAAACTCTTGAAAAGTGGCGGTGCTGAGACGATCAATGGGAAAGCCGGTGGATTTAATACATTTAAGCACCAAGCATAGTAATCATTATCTCAGTTTTCGGGCCTGCTCTTCTCGATTTCCAACTGCCAAGGTATCTTTAACGTGCGCAAAGTGCACACGGGCCCTCTGAGTTTTTCGACCTTATCCGAGAAGACTAGGTGCTCGATTCTACCCACCATAGGATCGGGGACAAGAAAATATGAGAAAAATCCGAAAATTCCAACATGCCTGCAACGGCCGGGATTTGAACCCTGTACCTTCGGCATGAGAGGCGAGCACCTTGCCTCTAGAGCACCGTGTCGGTAGTCTAGCACACATAGCATACAGACCCCATGAAAGTTACAGTTTCCCCCGGTTCTATGTCTGTCTCTGCAGTTTCATCTTCTCTCGCCTTCTTTTTCTCTAGTTTCCTCCTTGCCTCTCTCTTTCTTTCTCTCATATCACGCTGAGAATTCTTTTTTTAAAAATATTTTTGTTTTCTTTTAATTCATTTCTCCCAACATGTAAAGACGTTATGTTTGTCCACCTCTCTACACATCTTTCATCATTTTCTTCCTCTTCCCTGGTCCTCACACAAATCTGCTCCCCATTTCTCCACAGTTTCGTGCTAATCACCATGCAGGGCACAGCTTGTCCAATAAAACATGCGCCAAGAGAATCATTTGGACATCTCTGGCATTTTCCCTACAAGCGGAGGATGTCCCGTACACATCTCCTCCACGTTTTTTTTTTCTTCTTCTTCTTCTCGCAACACGTAACGTGGGGACAAAAGCAATCATAGGGAATTTGTACAGGGCAAGGGGGATGGTTCAGATTAATCTTTACCACTCCCTTAACCATCCCCACCCCACCCCACCTCACTCTTCAGCACTTGTTACTGAACTGATTGTCCATATTTCTGTCTTGGTCTATTTTAATGAAATCTTCTTATTCGTAAGCCACGCAATTAATGGGGACAAATTTAATTTAAAAGCCCCAGCATTGTGACTCGCCATGCTCTCATCTTATTGATAGCATTTCAAAGCCCAGTCCTGATCAACATAACTTTCTATTACAGGATTAATTTTGAAGCTCTAGCACAGTAATGCTTCGTGCATTCATATGATCATTCACGACTTTTTGAAGTCACGTCACATTGCCTGCACTGTGACTTTCCAAGTACTCATTTATACGTTATGTCATTTCAACGTTCTGTTAAATCTAAATTTCTCTAATAGGGACGCATTTAAAGGGCAAACAGTGTGACTTTTCGTGCACTTATAATTATATTTATGTTAATGTTCCGCTTTACCAAGTGCTCTTTTGATTGAATGGAAAATCAATGGCATTAAAACGATAGTGCCGATCGAACAGCAAGTTGAAATGACGTTTTGACGTCCTGTTGAAGAGGATGCCATAAAAATTCAGAGTGTTTGTTTTGGGAGGAGAGGATGACGATTCTGTCTGTACATAAAACGATTGGATAGAGTTCGTTTGTGCATGAGAACGAATTATAATTATGTAATCTCGTGTCATTAAAAAAACCATGACTCTTGGCCACCTTTCAATCTCCAAATGCAATATTCTGTTCAAAAACTATAATATTGCATTTCATTTCGACAAGATAGTGTCCATCGAGCAACGACATTAATGGATGCCTGTGATCTAGAGCAATCACCACCCAATGACTGCATGACATGCATTTGGCCCTGCAAAGTGAGGAAGTGAACATTTAACGGGCATCTCCTCTGAAAATGGCCGGTGGCATCACTCTCCTAGGAGGTTTAATAGCATTTTCTCCAAATCTAGTGTCCGACTCCGTATTTCACCAAGTAAAGTAATGTCAGTATTAGTCCTGTATATCCGAAAAATGAAATAAAACCTATTTTCATTTATGCGATCCCGTGCCTATTGATGTAGACAATATCAATACTGCAGCTTACCGGAGATGTTTTTATGTATCTTCAAACACAACATTTTTGCTCGCTTTCAGATTAATTTTTCTGTCGTCTCCCCACCAAAACGTGAGCAATGTAAGAAATTGGCCGCAATAGACATACAAACAATGATCGATCAGACAGACATCGCATTATTGTGGTATTAACACGGGATGTCCAGGAAGGCCACGGCCAACAATAGAAATCCAAAGAATACAATACCCAGATATCGTTCCAATTATTAAGGAAAAAAAAAACGCCTATGGAGTCCCAGAAACGCTTGGCACAATCGGTTTTCTTGATGTTTGCTCCTGACGCACGGGTCTAGGCCCGTGGTCCACTGAGTCAA
Organism: Onchidella celtica; assembly: GCA_963931925.1. Lineage (NCBI taxonomy): Eukaryota > Metazoa > Mollusca > Gastropoda > Systellommatophora > Onchidiidae > Onchidella > Onchidella celtica. The sequence goes on from OZ007570.1 coordinate 7,138,101, forward strand.
GTCAGCTCTGTCTCGGTTTTAGTTTGAGATTGGTCGCTGGAGTTTAACCCTTTGGAATACTGACGCTGTGAAAGCTAGATTTTCCCAAGTCCAGTTTATATTACGGGTTCACGCATTTCAGCTATTTTCAATGGTAAATATGAATCTTAATCAGGCTATTGATCTATATTTAAAAGCTGGTAATGGAGAAACAAAAAGTGTAACTGGTGCACCAGTAAAGAGTTAACAGCGATGTTGTTTCGATACTGAAAGGGTTAAAGGGACAACTTGCGCTGGGGTAATCGAAACCTTAAGTCAGCTGACGGAAAGAGACAACTCGCGCACTGAGTCAAGACAAACTCGAAATGGACCTGACTTAGTATGCCACGAGCCTTAGGATGTTATAATTTTTTATGCCACATTCCAAAACCAGATATTGTTCAGTTTTCTGTGGCACCTTTTCCATAATTGTTATCACTCACTCACTCACTCACTCACTCACTCACTCACTCACTCACTCACTCACTCACTCACACCCTCCCTCCCTCCCTCCCTCCCTCATTCACTCACTCACTCACACACTCACACCTTCTCTCTCTATCACTCCCTAACTCACTCGTAGAATAAGCCAACAACCCCCTTCTCAAGCCACTCACACCGCATCACACGGCCTGTCCTATCAAAGCCTAGAAAATACCATGCACGGAAGCCGCCACCCTCCATCATCGCTGTCCTCTGTATGATAACACCCTGTCAAGCTCTGGTCGAGGTCATATCACAGCTAACTACACGGGATTGATGGTTTTCGCAGGGTCTAGCGCCCGATGAGCACCTTCTACAGGCACTGGGACAGTAATATTGTGCAAGCACTTTCAACTCGGCTAACCTCTGGACGAGATGGAGATGATTCAGAGCCCACTGTCGCAAGATCCACATCACAGATTTCAATTAGGTATAACCAGGTCTATCATCGAGAGAAATTTTGGGAAATTTCAGATTAATCTCTCCCAGTCACAGAAGGGTTCATATAAATAAATTAATAAATAAATGAATATATTATTATTTTAAAAAAAATAAAAATAAATAAATATATAGGTCTACGTGACATTGAAAAAAACAAAACAACTGACAATAAATGGATGAATTAATGCAATAAAACTGAACAAGCAGCTTTTAAAACACACATTTGGTAAGTTTGCCATATAGATATTTAAATATGAATAAATAAATATCAAAATACATGTAGATACAAATAGAAAAGAGAGAGAAAGAGCGGGACAGAGAGACAGACAGAGAGAGAGAGAGAGAGAGAGAGAGAGAGAGAGAGAGAGAGAGAGAGAGAAAGAAAGAGAGAGAGAGAGAGAGAGAGAGAGAGAGAATTTTGAGTTTGGCTTTATTTGGGTTTACGGTGCGTCGACGCGATAACTGCCACTTTGACCCTTACGCCATGGTCTATTTGGGTACTGTATTTACGTTTGGCAGACAAAGCTTACATCAATTTAAATTTCGAGAGAGAAAAAGAAGACAAACAACATGACAAACTACATGAATGATGAATAAATGACCATGCATAATATCTATGGAAGACACAACACTGCACAATTTTGCAATTTCACAGACATGTTAACAAAATGTCCTGTCAAAGGCCACGGAATGAGAAATCGTTCCGATCTGCAAACTGGATCTCACGGTCAGAGGGCAACTGTGCAAGACATCAAAAATGGATCGGCAGACTCGCAAATGATAACAGGTTTCAGGACTACAGACTTATAATCTGACAGTAGCATCTAGAACAGTTGGTTCAGTAATGGGACCTAGGGAGGTTGGGGGGGGGGGGCAGTGTAGGCCAGAGAACGCCAAATATTTGTATTTTTGTATTTGTATTTGTATAACTCTTTAATCCCATTTGGGAAATTTTGCCTTTGTGCCATTGCAGCCCAGTTATAACTGGAGCAGGCACGTCGTCGCCACAGTGCAGCGCCGGTCGGCGTTTTTTTTTTTTTTTGGGGGGGGGAGATGAGGGGGGAGGGGGAGGGACTGGTAGAGATGAATTTAATTTAATTTTGCCCGGGCAGCGGCCTGTTCGGCCTGCTCTTTACGATTTCCAACTGCCAAGGTATCTTTAACGTGCGCAACGTGCACACGGGCCCTCCGAATTTTTTCGTCCTTATCCGAGAAGACTAGGTACTCGATCCTACCCCTCAATAGAATCAGGGACACGAAAATATGAGAAAAATCCCAAACTTCCAACATGCCTGCACGGCCCGGGTTTCGAACCCGGGACCCTTGGCACGAGAGGCGAGCACCTCAGCATTGTGAGAGGGAAAATTGGGCTGATTTCAAATGGTCTCAAAAAGTAAGAATTCTATACTTGTGATGTGGAAGCGTATACTTTTTTAGAACGTCCATGAGCATAATGGTGTATCTGAGTCACTTCGCCCTTTCGTGGACTGTCATGATAATGTAGCTTTACGTGGAAACGGTTTTGAAATTGGCTTGTCTATGTTACGACATCAATTTCTTCGTCTACGTCAAGATGTGCTGCTGGGGGCCGAGATCCTACAAAATGATTTAACAGATATTTATAATATTTACAAAGCTCATATATTGACATACTTTACAGTACGGGCCCTTTCCCGTGACATTTTTAACTTCACTTTGATTTCATCTCATTTAAAGGTAAGAAAAAAAAAGGATGAAAGCTAGCCCAAAGTAAGATGACAAAATCGTGAATGGCGCAAAGTGGCCGTGATCATGCGGACGCCCCGTTAAACCCAAACTCAAACCCCCAATTTTCTGTGACGGCATCAATTATCTCTTACGTCGGTGCAGTGGGATGATGGTTAGAGAGTTTAATCCTGGTGCTGGGGGACATTGGTTCAAATCTCGCCTATAGGTTTAGCCAACTTAATTCAATTCTCACAATGTTTGTAGGGTACCCCCTTTTTGTTTCGGGGAATTACCGGTGCCCAAATCCCATCTCTGATATTGTAATGTCATCAGAATCTAATGTAATGTAATGTAATGTAATAATTAGCTTGTATAGCGCTAAATTCCACACACACACACAAATGATATGCTCTAAGGTGCTGAACTAAAATTGGAAACACGATTAACATGGGATCAATTCATCATGCTCCCACTTACACACATGAACAAAACTTAATATACTCACATCCTCAATGTCACAAAGCGCAGGTGCAGACAATGGTACTGCAAATGCGGTTTGCAACCTTGGGATGTTCCGGCCCATGAGTGACTATTACACACCAATGGAAACAAGTGCTTTACAGTTATACACACAATAAATTTATTGGGACACGTGGGATGGGGGCTTAATTAATGTTGGTAAAATAGTCTAAATAACGTGTCAGAAGAGATGGACAAATATTTCATACAGATATTATGACAATGATTAAATTCAAAAGATAATGCGTTTAACAACAGCTAAGATAATTACCCTGAAAGAAAAGGTTTCTGATTAATGCAATGAATAAATGACAATGAAATGGATTATAATATGTTACACTAAAAGGTCGTTGTATATCTCACCAGCTCTGCACTCAAAGAACGTTTCACACAGGATATATCCACACTCTTCCAATAATTACTCTAACTAAAATGTTACTTAAACTTGTCCTCTATCTTGAATCTGTAAACTTGATGATGATGGTCCTAAACCGAAGAATGTCCGGTTCTTGGGAAACTGGACTCCACAAGATAATGTTCTCTTAAATCCACTACAGGATACACTCAATTGCAAATATGTCCTTACTCCACATAAAAAGCACTGTCCACATCCACAAGATAACTACTAGAATTATATATACTAATGTCCTGATAAGGCTCTGGTCACAGTCACAGGATACATAACAGGATCGAAATGTCCTAACAATATGCACAGGATACTTTAAAACAGGTGGTTACGGTCTTGGCCTCTAGCCTTCCCGCTGTTCTGCACAATTCACAGAAACGCCGGGTACAATGCCCTACACGCGGACAGAAGCCTGCCTGGTCACGCTAAGACTTACAGGTCTAACACTGCCACAAGAAGCGAGTACAACACTGGAAATGAACGAGTTCCTTAAGAACTTAAGATATGTGCAATATATGCACCGCGTACATGAGCTAACTTTAACTTTAAGCTTAGACTCACACGCCGCTCTAACCGAGCTTATTTCATGCTTTGACAAAGCAAGAAATACAGTAATTTACTATGACTAAGTCCTACGCGAACTTGAAAGTCATAAACGCTCTATACACTAGCTAACTTAACACACCGTATAGGCTATGTTAATATACGTCTGTGTCTTACAATAAGAACGACAGACAGGTACACCACTCTACGTGAGCGGGACCTCGCTCCTTACGAGCTAAATTTTATTACAGGCCTTAATAGACACTGTAAATACACGCCTGAGTTCTACAGGCAGGTACACTGCTTCGCACGAGCAGGACCTCGCAGTGAGTCTATCGCAAGCGGACTGACGACTCCAGATTTGCTCTGGAATATATACAGAAACTCAAAATTACAGAAAATTACAGAGGGGGAAACTGGGAGGTTCTACCTAGCTCGAATTCGTGAGCCATAAAAACGTGCACAAAGATTCTACGGTGGCCAAACTCGGACGCTGGGGTATTAGGTGGACGGGTCAGAGATAATTGCTCCACCCGCAGGTAGCCCGAGACATAACTTCGAACAATAGATCAGGAAGGTGGACCGATCGAACGGGCAAGTGGATGGTCATTACGCGGCATTTCGTTACACTCAACCTCTGAGACCAAAAAAGCACATCATTCAGTTTCAAAGAAAACAATCCTACACAATTCAGTTTTGAGTCTATTTTTAAATGTGACGATGTTGTCACTTTTCCTGTTGTCCACGCTGATGTTGTTCCACAAATTAGGCCCGTCAAATAGACATAGAAAAAGCCTTTTCACTCACCGACAATCTGACTGTGGATGTCTCAAGACATTTGATCTAATAGTGCGTGATGATTGGTATGATTCCACCAGCCGTCTCAGTACAGAACCGCTGGATTACCGTTTGAGAGTAATGCAGTGCATTTCAAAACATGATCGAACGAGAAAACGATGAGAGAATATTCACTAAGCAATCCAACACGTGCTATGTTAAACACATTTTGACTGTTTTGTAAAGGTAATCATTTGTTATCAGTAGCTTCACAAGCACATGCAAAAGTGTACGCGTGACTTGAAAAGTCTTGAATGAGATAAAATTTCAAACAATCCTTCCGACAAAGTATATCGATGAATTGTTTTATGGGGCCTCTTCAGACCGAAACGAAAATGCTCATCTAGGCTAACGGCGAACATTTAAAGAAAGGGGCAAATTCAACAGAATAAAGCCACAAGGCAGTCGCTGACAGCGAAAGACAGCGTGTAGTGCACGAGCATCCAACTCTTCCTCCCAGTCACCCATTGGCCCAAAGTGTGAAATATGTGCCCAAATTGGACCAATCAGCCACCTTAGAAGACACTCCGCCAACCAATAGAAGATGAAGTCAATGGTCATCATTGAGCATGAAGGAAGAAAATTGCACCAAAGACAACAAACAAACAGGACTGAGCATTTGAATACATTGTAGTATTAGACCGTGTTGAAAAGACACGTAAACCCCTGCCAGTTTTTTTTTATTTGAAAGGAGAATTTCGGATATTCTTTTTGTCTCTTTATTTGGTTATGGACAATGTAACCCACTGTCTGCTTCTAAATCCATTCAGAATCTGTTTTATCGTCATTTTATTCTAAGTAATGGTGGGGATCTGGGGAAAGCATAGTTGGATATCGTGAGATGCAGTAAAAGCCTACTTTTGTCTGTATGTAACTGTGCTTTACCTTTCTCTCTGCACAACTTTACTGCAAACAAAAACAATAACTTCAATAACAATCTCTTCTCCAATTTTTATTGACCTTGGCAGATCTGGTTACAGTCAGGAACTATATCACGAATGACACGTCTGTCTTGTTCTTGCCCGAGTTTTCCACGGAAGAACAATTTCGCCATTTTGCCCTCGCCTTTTATTGCGTCACAAAAGGCACACAAAACTCCCGGTGCCAGCGAATTTGATCCGTGTCAGCCCAACAGGTAGAAACTAATCCCTTTTCTTACTCTCATAGATCAATGCTTCACACCTTTCACTCTGATTTATTACTGATTTTTTTTTTTTAACCCATTCCTTGTTATTGTCTTTTTTCCTGGATATTTCTAACACCAGAAATTTAATGATTTACCCAAATCTCTTTCCTCAAACCTTAGCTTATTCAAAGTATAGGACTTTTGGGTCTGAATTTTGTGCTTAGTGGTGGATTGGCACGATAACGACCACTGTGGTTCTTCACAGTATCGGAAGGGGTTGGTTGTCGGAGAGGATAGATAGATAGATAGATAGATAGATAGATAGATAGATAGATAGATAGATAGATAGATAGATAGATAGATAGATAGATAGATAGATAGATAGATAGATAGATAGATAGATAGATAGATAGATAGATAGATAGATAGATAGATAGATAGATAGATAGATAGATAGATAGATAGATAGATAGATAGATAGATAGATAGGTTAGAACATAAAACCACCCATGACAACTACAGGTACCATTCAAACCCCTAAAATTTTGCCTATTTATGAAGACCAGGTTTGCAGCGTCATTTTTTTTTCTTTTTTCGTTCTGTTCTTGCAGTTGGGGCCCATTAAGACCTAATGGCGTCTGCAGGCCAGTAAATTCAGACCTTTCCGTCGTCGACTCGTTCAGCGGCGGCCGGCTTTAAAGTCTGGTTTACGACCAATCCTCATTGCTGCAGAAAGGAGATATAATTTTAACACCGTCGTAAAATCTTGCGCAGGAATGTTTATTGACTGGAGTTCTTTCCCCTTTTTTTTCTTTTCTTGTATTGACCATTCCTGTCCAGTTGTGTTGTACCTTGTATCAAAATTATTCTAATTTGCTCTATGAGTTTCCTACTGACGATGAAACAGGGTAACATTATCGTTTGTACAGTGTTTAAAGCCTGATTGAAAAGAAACTTAAATGTGCATCTCTCAGAATATTTTCCCAATTTTCTGTCAAGTTGTCAATAGAAAGAATGCATCCGTATTAGGGGTTGTTGGCAATCCGCTGGGGAGATATTACTAAGACTGATTTGAACGTATCCTCGACCACTATTTTGTAGCACTGTAAAATGTGTAAAGAGAAGAAGGAAATGGAGTTTAAACGACATAATATCAGTGATGCAGGAAGTATCTCCATAGTCTAGTCATGTGTGAATACGGAGATGGCTCCATAGTCCAATTTGGGACCTGCAGAGTGCGAGCACACAGGACACTGGGTGTCTGCTGTTGTCGCGGGGATGGACTCTGCCAGGTGGCGACGTTCTCTTGCAGCCTGGGCCTTGATGCTGCGCGCCTCCTCAAAAGTCCTTGAAGCTTGTCTTACAATGTCGCGCCATTGTGTTCTGTCTTTGGCTGCCTGGTCAAGACCAGCAGAAGAGATGCCGCATCACTGAAGATTGTCTTTCAAACTACCTTTACGTTGGCGGCTTCTCTTTCTGTGACCCTGCGTTAGCTCTCCAAACATAACTGTTGAGGGATACGGTGGTCATTCATCCTTATGACGTTCCCAGACCAGCGGAGCCGTGATTTCAGGACCAGTGCCTCGATAGAGACAGACGTTGCCTTGTGGAGGACTTCTGCATTGGTCATTTTGCCCTGCCACCGAATTCCTAGGATGGAATGCAGGGCCCGTTGGTGATGACACTCCAGCTGTTTTAGGTATCGCCTGTAGACCGTCCATGTTTAGCAGCTGTATTGGAGAGCAGGGAGAAAAACAGCTTTGTACACCTTCAGTTTTGTACTCCGTGTAGTATCGTGATGGTCCAGGACCTTGCTGCTTAGTCGCCCCAAGGCTTGACTTGCTATGCCGTCTCTGGGGTTTATCTCCTTATAGAGGGAGCCGTCAGTGGAGAGATGACATTTCCCAGGTATTTAAAGTTGTCGACATTTTTCAGCATTGTACCATCAATTGTGATCCGTGGCGGTGGAAGACACAGTCATCAGTATACCTCGACAAACAGTAGAACTAATTTTACTGATGACCCAACTTGTTGGTCAAGTAACTTTTACATTGGCATTATTTTGGCCAAGACAACAAAGGTTTCGAAAATTGTTGCCAGTGGTTTGAGAGTTATTACAAAAAGATCTGACGCCACCTGAATGACCCAAGAAAAATAAGGATTAGTCCAGACCTTAATCGTCTCCTAACCTGGCACAAAGTGACGCTTCCAAAACCTCTGAAACATCCAGTTTAAGTGAAATTTTACACCATAATACTCGTCTCGACAATTTCATTTTTGATAAACTAAAGCATGAAGATAAAGAAGTGTTCACCAAGTAATGTGATTCAAATACACGTATGGAACACTGGCCAATAGAGGGTTAAACACTAAAGCTTAGGGGCGCACAGGGGACTTAGTGTCTTGTTGCAGAGGCGTCTCAGTTCCATTTCCATATCCACTATGCCATTGCAATGTGCCCGTGCATCGCATGTGCGCGTATCACCATTCACTTGCCCAAATTTTTTTTTAAAAAAGGGACGCGTCTACGCCGCGACTGCAACGCAACAAAATCGCACGTGCGACCAACATTCGATATTACGTAGGTTTATCATGCCCACATGATGACTTTCCCATTTGAAACATGTGTGTATGTGACATTGTATCTCAGCCAGGTCCGAGACCTGGGCTAGCTGAGCACAGACATGTGTTTGCGTAGAGGCAGCTGTAGGTAACAGCCAGTAAACGGCACATTCGGACGCCCGCCTGTCAGTCATGTAACGTGTTTATCGTAATACCTGAAGGGTCCTTCATGGTCAGAGATCATTATGACCGTAAGCATCGGCAATGTAGTATTAAATGGTAGTTTTTCAATCTGACTGGGAAACACAATAATATGTAACAGACGTGCTATGGCCCCCCTCTCCCTTGAAACAATAAATACTTTACCATTCAACTATTATTTCTCCTCACTTTCATTTAAGTAACAAATAAATGGATTGCCAAGAATCAGTTACAATAAGTATTAATATGACCGTTTTTTCTTTCTGTACTATCTCTCTATTTTGGCATGCAAAATTCCAAAAGGTGAAATTAAGAGACAAAGGTCGCCCGAAAGAAACGTAAAATGGTTTATTTATGTTTTGACAATAGTGGAAAAACCATGTTTTAAATTATTTCACGCTTACACCACACTCATGTATGCAATATTATTTATCTTCAGTATTCGACAATGTATTGATCTGGAAATCTTTAGCCTGTAAATCTTCTTCTTCTTCTTTCGTTCACCAAATCTAAATCTGCAGATTTGTTCTTTTAAGAAAATCTACGGTTTTCTGCAGTTCTGGCAGAGCAGCACAGAGTTTGACCTTCTGCCTGTAAGTTGTGAGGGACCATTAGTTTTATAAAATGATCATCTGTTTTTCTTCTTCATTTCTTGTTCCTTTCCCCCCTAATCTCTCTCTGTCTCCATCTGTCTGTCTGTCTCTTCTCTCTCTCTCTCTCTCTGTCTCTCAGTATCTCTCTTTTTCTCTCTCTCTCTCTTGTTCTGTCTGTTTTTGACTTGTCATTTCCTTCCTTAATGTTAAAATTTAAAAAAAAAAAAAAAAAACTTACTGTCTTCATTTAAGGCAGACCGCGTACTGAGTCAAATCTGTTTTGTCTCGGTGTTAGACTGAGATTGTGAACTGTGGAGTTAAATGAAACCTCGTGCACTGGCGAGACCTGAACAAGTCTTTTGACTAATTACTACAAGTGCGTCAAAACTGTCTTGAGTCCCCTGGCGGAAAGAGAAACCTCGTGCACAAGACAGACCAGAAACAGACCTGACCTCATGTGCCTCCAGTCTTAAACATTGGTTCATCTGCGTTTTAAATTGCCATTACTAATTACTTAAAAACCAGGCACATTATTACCACAGTAATGTGAGATCCACTATCAGGATTTTTCCAACGCCAAACTACGTTCAGATCAAAAGAAAACAAAACAACAACAACGCCATGTTTCAGTAGTTTAAAATGACAAAACAATAGCCAAACCAATGTTACTGATCACCGTGTGGGAACACGATACAAACAACCTAGTAAATCTGCTTCCTCCAAACGTAACGCCTATTTATTTGCACATCTGCATTAGGATTAAATAATAACACTAGGAGGTTAAAAAAAAAATCCATATCCTTCCTTTTGTCTTGATTCCTTTGAACAAGGAAATGCCCCGTTCTTCCTCGTAACGCGCAATTTGTAATACTATCAAAATAGTCATTTAAATGGAGGGTACAGCCACGACTGTACACTATCGACCTTACGGGTTTCCATTGAGAACGCACTGGAACTGGTCGTGTGAATAGAACATCTCTCATAAACAGGAAAGTTATTGCGTCCCTATCGAAGACTGACGTGGAAATTTGCGGGAAATGATGGGGACAACATATAAAATTTGTCACGCTCGGGGCTCGCCCGCTTATTTCTAGTGTTATTGAATTAGTCGTATTGATCTGAGAGTGCAGATCGGTTTGTCTTCCTTCTCATTTTGGACCCTTTTTTTTTCTTGTATTGTTGTGGGGATATTAGCGACTGGGCTATTGGACCTTTTCTGTTTTCTTTTGTGAATGCCTTTCATCGTCAGGTGTTCCTGTGTTTTTTTCTGTTACGACTAGCGGAGACTGCAGATTGTATTGTGTACCCCGTGTTGTAACAAGGACTCTGGGCTTTTTAGTTCGTTGTATCTTTTGTTTCTGTTACTTGATTGATTTTATGAATGGCGGTGTTACAACTGTAAACGTTGCCTTAGTAACACAAGCGAAAAAAAAACACAAAAAAAACAAGAAAACCACGATCCACTGTTTCCATTGTGATTTTATTTAGTAGCCGCCTGCGGCGGTTGGTTTGAAAGGAGAAATCTTAGGTAATGCAGTTACAGATAAGAGGCGTGAGTATGCTGAATAAGCATTGAAGATATTGAAGGTCTATAATCTTAGATACTGAGAACACAAGAGCAATTGCATGCTTTTTCCGGGGTTAGCTTATCATTATATGTAGCAAAAGATACCTCATTGTCATTATAATGATGGCAACAGAAATGAACTATGTTCATATCCTTTGCAATATGAATGTATGGGAGGTATGACAATGATGATGATAGTGGTGGTGGTGATGATGATGATGATGATGATAATTCCGGCAATATAGGAATAACGCAGATGTGATCATGATGCTGATAAGGACTACAGCATTATTTTGTCCTAGGAATTATTTCTGTATACTAAAAAAAAATAAAAAATTATTTGGTCACGTCTCCTTTCTTTCACTTTCGAAATGTTACAAGAATCAATCTTCTTTGCAGTAAAAGTGTGTTTTTACTGGGAAAAAAAAAGTAAGGTAAATGAATAATGGTGATCTTGAACTAGGCAGAAGTTCAGCCAAACTATCCTAAGCGAATGAGTATTTTCCACATCACAGGGACTGTGCCAGATACCCTACCTAAAAACATTTAGCTAATTAGGAAATAAAAGTCATGATATAAATCACAAAAAATATAGAAAGTTAAACTTATTTCAATTTGAATTTAATTAATTTCATGGCCACTCATCAATAGGAGCCATAATGATTACTGGGGTCTAAAAATCACGTTATGAGACAGTTATAATTACTACACTGTATATCACTCATAAAGAACGCAGCAATTGACATTACGTGGTATTTTGGTGCTTATTTGTCAAAAGGAATCATGGTGATTATGAATAATAAGTTTAATATTTTAGTAATAATATTTTTTGTCACGTTAAAAACAGGGTAATTATTTAACAGAAAATCCGGGCTCGAATTTCAGACAAGAGAGGAGAGATGGTGATAGCTGAGAAAAATTCTATCGCTATTGCCCTTGTGAACAGAAATTATAGTTCATTGTTGACAATGTCGAGAACCAAATTCTATTCAATGTAGAAAAATAATTTAGTATTAATATCCCACGCTGGTGATTTGACCCTGTTTGCATTTAATGCATAAATGGCAGTTTTGAGACCAATGAAACTCTCTGAGACAACCAGGCGGGATGGTCAAAATATCACCTGTTGCCATATGATTACAAAAGATGGTCCCGTCTCTACCGTTTATGAAACGGGGTAAATGAAAGTAAAGAGAACCCCTGCACGTCTCTGACTGGGGTCGTAATTTTCATCATTATCATCGCTGTTTCTCAGCTAATTTACAACCTACAGGATGAAAGAAGTAACGTACGTCACGGTGGCCGTAAAGTGGCCGGCTGGCTGTCCTACTGTGATCCAAGTTTGTACAACCATGTTCTCCCACCGCCCATGTGGCTCTGGTTTATAGGCAGGCTGGCGTGGATAAATGTCAACACCGGAGACAATTTATCATATGTTTTAATTCCCCAAAACAACACGGCCTGTCTTAACCAGCTTCTTGTTTGTTTACCGTCAATAGAGCCGTGCTTAACTGCCATGAGCTTTGCTCTACATCAGAGCCCTGAGACAGATGATTTTTGGCTGCGTTTGGATGGAGAGCTGGCTAAACTGTGGAGAAAAAAAAAACTTGCTGGGGAATATGGAACCTGAGAAATAAAAAATAAAAGTGAAGGTTATTTCAAAACCGAAATATTATGATAGTGTCTTAGCATGGAAAAATGCCAAATTTGGTTTGGAGCAAGCACGGGAGACGATAAAACGCTGGCGATTCTGGAGTGAGGGAGAGAGACAGCTTACAAACCCAGAAAAAAAATGTTAACAACAGCAGATGTCAGATGTGTATGTTCTGTGCTTTCTACACGTTCAAAATATGAAATGTATGAGGTTAATCCTGTCCATTCCCTCTGGGTCTGGGAATCTCTCCCTCCCATTTCCTTATTTTTCTACCTCTCCACGGGCAAAAATATGTTTCATGTTCAATCTCATAGTTATATATTTTTTATTGTTGCTCGTCTTCATCTTCAGAATTATCATCCTTTCTACTTGTCTTTCTTTTTTTTTTTTTCCTTAATCTTCATTTTGCAGACTGTATCTTCTCTAGGCCTGAGATTAAATAAAAATTTTTTGCTGTTTTCATTTTCAATTGTTTTCGTTTCTCATTCAGAATTTGCCATTCTAAATCTACCAGTATAAATATTTGAAATGGACAGCCTACTTCACAATTGATTTTAAAAAATATATATTTTCAATGTGATCAAATATCTACAAAATTTAATACTATGGAAGCAATTTTCTCCCTTTAATTTGTGAATCTTCATTTTGTGAACAGCACCTTAAAATGATAATTGCAATGAAGAAAAAAAAAAACGCCAGACAACTAAGATTTATTTGACAAAAATTTAATCCCCAAGTCTTAACTGGCAACTTATGTACAATTTTTTTTTTGACCGGAGAATAAATGGCTGGCTTGTCTGGAACAGGTTCATTAATTATTTTAGTTCATTCACGAGATGACCTGGTTGTCAGTTTTTAACTCCTTCTTTCTACATAAACAACTCGTGAATGTGTCTTCTCGGATTAATTTTAATCGACGGGCCTCAAAACTTCTTTGTGTTCCGACCCCTTTGTGGAAATCTCGGTTTCCTTGTCAATCTCCAAGTGAATTAAGAAAAAAAATATGTCGTCCAAATAAAGAAATAGATAAAATATTGTGATTTTTCTTTTTCAAATCTTCATTTTGAAATAAGGTTTGTGCCAAGACACAGTACAAAATTTTAAACCGTCCCGCCTACGTGAACCTTCCATGCGTAAAACTGGGCCATGCCAAGTGTTTTTAATTTTCGTTAGCATCCGTCTATTTTTGGACCCAGAAAACGGATAGACGAAATATCATAAAAACCACAGAAAATCTCTGAAGTTGCGGCAAAGTTTGAAGCAAAGACAAAATACGGCAAAAAGAAAAAGTTGTATGTCTTCGCTTTTCCCTTCTATCGTTTCTGAATTATTTTCCACGCGAGGCCTTGCTGCAAACAATATTAATTTTTCTTGGCCATATTTTGACTTCACTCCAAAAAGCTTAGTCCACTTCCAACTCACCCCAAGCTTTTCCCGACCCTGAGAATTGTCTTCATCCCCGAGAGGTAGGGACCGATATTGATGTAGACCGCTTTGGGGACCCCTGATTTAAACCAGGGTAGTTTCACACATTACAGATTAAGTACAAGAGACTTGTACATCTTGTAGGAGAAACATTGAATGTTTTACAGTAAATTCACTTACCTAGAACTTAAAAAGTATTAATGTTCTACTCATAATGTGTTGCTGAAATTTACGGTTGAAAATATTAGAATTGATTCATAATTATTGTCTGAAATGTATAGCCAAGAGAAATATAAATCTTTATTTCGATTTTATACTAAACACTCGTGATAAATATTAGTTTTGCATCTATGTAGACAGTTTTAGAAGTATGGGATAACACAACATGTCTTAATGCTAAAGGATTTAAGAATCAGAATAAAATTATTCAGTTTAATACAAGCTTTGCTAAATAAATAGATCTAATAGTGCACAGTACCGGCAAGTACTCTTTGACCTTTCGTGACACGAAACTCTGACCTCAAATGTCCCCTGTATCACTCCGCCCAACTTGTAATCACGTGGCTGTGTTGACATTCTACCGCCCCGCTCCCATCCCCAACAAATCCTACCTCGGCCCATTATCATCTATCACATGTACCACTTTTCAATCTTGTCAAGGTCTTTTGCCGGGCACAGTACATTCCCTTATAAATGCGTCGTCCGTGTCTGGTCAGTTTATGAACTCTACAAATCAATATAGTGAATATTACTTAACCATTTTGATCTATTAAGCTGATGGCTTTTGGTAATCTGGCAGCTAGAAAGAAAACAGGCAAGAAAGACAGTAAGAAGAGAAAGAAAGAAAGAAAGAAAAACAGATTGACAGAAAGAAAGAATGAAAGAAAGAAAGAAAGAAAGAAAGAAAGAAAGAAAGAAAGAAAGAAAGAAAGAAAAACAGATTGACCGAAAGAAAGAAAAAGGAAGAAAGAAAGAAAGAAAGAAAGAAAAGAAAAGAAATCAGAAACATTGAAGAAGTGGCCCAAACCAACCGGCAATAGAACCCAAGACTAAAAGTTTCCCTGACAAGTGCGATACCTGCTGATCTAATGCTCGGGGTCACCGAATTCAAACACAACCAAACTGCCATACACATTCGAAAACTCCACCCATCTCTCAT
Organism: Onchidella celtica; assembly: GCA_963931925.1. Lineage (NCBI taxonomy): Eukaryota > Metazoa > Mollusca > Gastropoda > Systellommatophora > Onchidiidae > Onchidella > Onchidella celtica. The sequence goes on from OZ007570.1 coordinate 7,153,342, forward strand.
GGACATACCGTCATAATGCAATGTAAACAAAATTCCCTGAGCACCCGTTTCTTCTAACCCAAGAGAGATATCCCTCGCCATCTGAACGGTCTCATCAATGATCAGTCACATTTACAAGAAGTGAGTAACATAATGCGAGATTATCATATTTTAGAAGAAGAAGACATGTAAAAAAAATAACAACATCACACACGGAGAAAATCTGTGGGGTCGAGGGTGGGCTCTGAACAAAGTTAAATATTACCCAAAAAAAGAAGGTTCCCTTTTCATTTCTGATTCATTTCACATAACGTTTCTTTACTGTTTCTTACCCGTGGATTTGTAACATACAGTTTTTTACCCCGATAATTATTTTTAACTTTGGATTGTGAAACATAATACAATAATTTTTTTGTGTCAAACTTTGCTGCCAGCTTCAGAAAAGTGCCAACGAAAATATTAAGGCCGACGCCACAAGCCTAATTATAACCCCAAAGCCTTGCACTTTCCCAAATGTTCGCTATGCCAATACAACCCAATTTGGCTGCATTGCCCAAGATGTATAGTGACCTTCACTTTTTCTTTCATTTTCTTTGCCCTTTCCCCCCCCCCCCCCCAATGGTTTTCTGCAGCGTTCTACAAAGTTGCCATTTTAATGAATGGATGGACAGATGAATATTTGGACGGATACAGGCATAGATAAAATTGCGAGTTTTCACTATGCACTACATCGTAAATCAAGCCTTTTCAATTCAGTATGATGAAGCTGTTATGTCTTTCTGCGGCCCATTTCCTGTATTACTCTTTTATCTGGAAAATTTCCCCGCGGAACTATGTGAATGGACTATATAGCAAAGTTGTCAGAACGCTCTTGTACTGGTTTTGTTCGGAGTGGCCATGTTACAGATGATACCAGGTCGTGGCTTGGAACGGTCAAGTCCCAGAGAATAGGCAGCCTGTCCCAGGGGACATCAAAAAGGCGTTAAGACAGATGGGCATTGGGAATGTCTGTGAAAGTTTTGATGAAGTAGCTAGGGTGTTTCCGAGGGCATTAATTTTTACACAGGTGGTGTGGTCCCGTAGTGGTGGTGAAAGTTTGGTGTGTTGGCTATCTGGAGACTTGAAAGCGTCTCATACCGGAGTTACAAAAATCTAATTTTAGCAAAATCACAGTATAAAAATAAATGTTTGTGAAGAGTTCAATTTGAACCACATGCTAGGGATACTGAAAGGACGCGATTTTAGGAGCAAGTCAGTCCTCGAGGTGGATGTTTTTATAGTAAACGCGCGGCTCGGCGATTAACACTCAGAACACGAAATATGTGCCTGACTAAAGTTCTGTAACTCATGTGGTACTCCTACCCATTTTCTTCTGTTCTACATCAATTTAGCTTGCATCTCAGTCTCAACATTTAAGTAATAAACTGAAATAAATTGATGTGCTCTCGCTATTTTAAAAGCCAAATGACAATACTGTTTGGGGAAAATTGTGATAAGGTGTGTAAATATACTTCCATAATCACTGGTTGACCTGACGTTACTATGAAATTCACATGAGAAAGAGTCTTCGTAGTAATTATGAACAGACATCGATGCAATTTTTAACAACACTATACGTGTTTAAGGCTCCTTTAAGGAAATTCTAGGAATTAAAAGTGCTCCAAGTGCTCCTTCAAGGCAATTCTAGTAATTTTAACGTTGCTGGGGCATTCTTTAAGAAAAAGACAAAAAGGGATTTATGTGTATATACAGTTCTACAACCACCTGGATCAGACATACCGTGTAGTACCTGTGCTATAGCTGTCGACAGGTTGCTTCTTGAAGTCAGCTCATATTTAGCCCCCTCATTTAAGTTTTATTTACTTCTCATGTCTACGTTTATAGCCCATAACCTTACGCCCGCAAGCTCTCAAACGGTTAATGGCAGTAGTAATCTGCCCTGCAGGCTTGATACCAGAGGTGAGAGACTTCACGTACAGCCCGCATAATTTAATACGGTAACACCTTTCTCCGGGGATCAAACCGTTGATGGCAGTAGCAAAGTGCACATTATATCGTATTGTTTTGTCTTTCGGAAGTCTCCTGGGAAGTAGACTTTCGTGGTAACCGCTGCTGGCCAGATGTGGTTAATGAGTTTCCATTGGGGGACTTTGTGATATACATGATAGCTTCAAGTAGTCAGGCTTCCGTTCTGTCTGTCTGTCTCTCTGCTTCTCCCTCTTTCCGTCTTTATCTCAATCTCTCCTCTCTCTGCTTCTCTCTCTTTCCGTCTTTCTCTCAATCTCTCTTCCCCCGCTCTCTCCCTCTCTCTCTCAATCCCTCTATCTCTTTCTCTCTCTCATTTCCAAGAGCTTACCTCTCATTAGTAAATAAATCATTGTGGCCAGCTCTTTGCCTTCAGCTGTTTCGGGAATACATTGCATATTCTGCTTGCGCTTTACTGAATACTGTCTCTGTGAAATAGAAAAAATCGCAACAGAATCAGTTATGATTGAAGAAAATCACCAACTTTTGTCGAAGAGCAAGGACGTTCTTTGGATATTCTGTTAGTTTAACTATAATGACAAAACAGAATCATGCATCACAGCTTGCAAGGGTTCAGTTATCCTCAGCTTTTAAGTCAAGAAAGATATCAGTATCTGAGGGAAGAAGGAGCAGGAATGACATTAAATGAACAGTTTATAAACTTTCATCGATTATTTCGTGGTCGGCTTGGTAAACTGCTGTAATTCGACTTTTTTTTTTTTTTTTCAGAAATTGAAATATTTGATATGCTTAAGCTTGTAGTCCTCGAGAGCTGACACAAGTTTGTTATAATGTTGGGGGTTAAATTCTGAAAACTAAAGGGTTAAATGATTTGTTTTTTTCTATAATATATAATATTTTTTTAAAATCTTTTTTGAAGGTTTTTCAGTTTTTTGCTTCTCTTGAAAATGTGTAAAACCCCAGTTACGATAGTTTACGAGGTGGCCCTCGATTTTATCTCTTTTTATTTATTGAAAAAGTTGAGAAAAAAAAATCATCTCTAATTGCCAACATATTTAATTCCAACCTTCGTTTAGCAAATTGGAACAGCTTGAAATAACACTGTGGACTGAATGATAATTTACATAGGATTTCAAGTCATGTTTCATTTGGATGAATGAATTAAAGAAAATTAGAACTGACAATTTGCTGCTCGAATACGATAGACATGGTGTGGAGAGAGAAAGAGAGTGAGTGAGAGAGAGAGAGAGTGAGAGACAGACAGACCGACAGAAAGTGAGTGAAAGAGAGAGAGTGAGAGAGAGGCGGACAGACAGAGAGTGTGTGAGTGACAGATAGACAGAGAGTGTGTGTGAGAGAGTGAGAGAGAGACCGACAGACAGAGAGTGAGGGAGCGAAAGACAGATAGACAGACAGACAGACAAAAAACAGACGGACGGACAGACAGTCAGACAGACAGACAGAGAACTTAAGTGAGAGAGACATAGAGAAACCACCTGACAGAAGGAAAGCGAAAATCTAGTGAAAGACAGAGAGAGGTAGAACGGACGAATTCACTAACTAAAGCCCAGGCGACATAACGAATGAACAGACCATGATGACAACAAAAACAAAAAAAAACTCATTAAAATATCATGTTTGCCGATAAGACCTTATAATGTCAATCCTTCAATAATTGTAACAATGAACAAACCCAACATCAACCAAAGAATGTCTCAGTATTATAAAAGTGCCCAGTGTTCGTCTTTGAAACATGTCAACAGATGTGACATTCCATTTTTTTTTAAACAGTAGATCTAATTATCCCTGATAAATACAGGTCTCTTGCTTTTACACATAGGTATCTCATTTCGAGGCTGGCTACACTAGGCATTTACACTTCAGCATCATTATTAGTATTGTTCGCATTCAGATGTCTCTCTCTCTCTCTCTCTCTCTCTCTCTTTCTCTTTCTCTCCCCTCCCCCACGTCCCCTCCCAAACACCCTCCCATCCCCATTTAGGTTAGTATTTTTTTGCATTCACAGTTTGTTTTATTTGTTGCGGGGGGGGGGGTGGTTATTTACATTGACATTAGTATTTTTGCACTGAGATTAGTATTTTTGCACTGAGATTAGTATTTTTTGCACTGAGATTAGTATTTTTGCACTGAGATTAGTATTTTTTGCACTGAGAGTAGTATTTTTGCACTGAGATTAGTATTTTTTGCACTGAGATTAGTATTTTTGCACTGAGATTAGTATTTTTGCACTGAGATTAGTATTTTTTTTGCATCAGCTTAATTTTTTTTCTTTCATCCATACCAGTAGGCTTTGCATTCATCTGATATCTAAATCAGTTTTGTAAAATATGTCGACAAGACATTGCAACAATAAACGGAGGAAAGAACAGACATACTGATTAACAAACAAATTTCCCAACTGACAAATTAGGTAGTTGTCAAGACCAGGCCTAGCCCCGCCCGCCCACAGCGCCTCAATCACAAAACTAATAACACGACATCACATCGATTAAAGACTGATTGGCCCATGTCGATTACGATAAGCAACAAGGTAGTGAGAGTATCGAAAAAATAGGAACATGGATCTAGTATTCCACACGTTAACCGTAATGCATAGATCAGTTGAGGTGCTGAGCGGCTGATTCCGGGGAACTGCTCAAGAGACGACTTCGAGTATGCAAATGAGAATCACCATCCGGATGTTCGGGTCGGATCGAAGAAGCCCCAGAAACTGTGATTAGCAGATATCTTCAGCTAACATCACTGTCAGCCTCTCGCGTTTCGTGGGTGCATCTCCTACAGCCGAGGTCTGGCTGCTGCTGCAAGGGGGAAAGACAGACAAGCGAACAGACTGATACGAATGACAGACAGGCAGACAGACAATCGGTGAATAATTGAATGGGCCTTCATGGCATGTAGACAGACAGCCAGAGACAGGCGAGCATGTGAGGGTACACAATTGAAAGATATATTGCTTTTTTTTTTTTCCATTTTTTAATCAGCTCGCAAGACAAACACAGCTAACAGGTGCTGCAAACGTGTCTACAGGATGAGTGACAGTTTGACAGACAGCAGACATTGTGTATAGGCAGACAGAAGAAAATAGAACGGAAGAATAGTGTTAAAAAAAAAATGATTGAACGATTAAAGGGCGAAGATGAGCCAACAAAGCCTAAATAAATAAACATCAGATAGATAGATAGACAGATAGATAGATAGATAGATAGATAGATAGATAGATAGATAGATAGATAGATAGATAGATAGATAGATAGATAGATAGATAGATAGATAGATAGATAGATAGATGGATAGATAGATAGAGAGATAGATAGAGAGATAGACGGGCCGACGGGCGGACAGATGGATGGATGGATGGATGGATGGATTGATGGATGGATGGATTTGTGGATGGATGGATGGATGGATGAATAGATGAATGTATCGATTGATGGATGGATGGATGGATGGATTGATGGATAGATGAATTGATGGATTGATGGATGGATGAAAGGATAGATGGATGGATAGATGAATGGACAGATAAATGTAATTATTATCACCTGCCATCACAAGCTATCTATTTCGCCCACTGACCAAACCCTCACCATTGCAACATAAACGAACGCCCTTCCCTGTCTCTATTTACTCAACAAGCCAATAAACCTACACGTGCGTGAACAAAAGAAAAAGGATCATCCGATTAAATGAAGCAAGCGGGCACGACAGGCTTTTGTAGAAAGGTGAGCAGCAGTAATGACATTATCCATAAAACTTCAAAGACACCAGGAAGCGTTGCGGGGTTTCAGAAAACTGAAACTTCAATCGCTAACAACAGGTCCGTCCAGCTTGTGTTTACTCTGCAATTTCGCCAGGGCAAAGAAAAGACACGTGCGATATATTTAATGTGCGTGAGTACTTGTGATATGTCGATTGCCACGCCGTGGGAGAAATTTAAACATGAAATTGAGTGTCCAATATCAAGATGACGGCGCTCGAGATCAGGTTATTGTTGGAGATGAAACAAAAACGGCATTAAGGATGTATCCACTGGTAAATGTGGGAATAATTGGTTGAATTTTTAGTGAAATTCGTTATTTCTTCAAACAATGACGTGGCGACTGTCTCAGGCACAAACCGCCCATTCCCAAAATAATTCGCAATTTTTATTTTTTATTAATTTTTTTTTTTTTACAGAAAGCAAAAAAGAAAGAAAACAATAGGGCCGTGTTCGAACCAATGTAATCAATATCTTGCCATAGAAATGATCAAACCGTCTATCCCTGTTCGATTTTATACATTTGTTTTGAGGGCTTGGGGCGGTGGGCAGAAGAACACGGCCACCTCATTCCACATCATGACTGTGTAAGAAACAAGTGTCATAAGTTGTGTCACACCCCTCTCACCCGAAATTGTAAAATGTTTTCCTGTTAAGTTATTGGAATGTTGTACTCGTTTAGACTGACCGTCAAACATGTTATTTTACTTCAACTTTACGTGTAGTGGAACTTAACAGACTCAGTATATATCTTATCATAGAACACGTTAGAATTTTTTTTAAAAACAACAAACAATAAAACTATGATCAATCATTTTATTCCAGTTTGCTCTTTCTACAATTAATCATTTTCCACCTTTCCAATTATTGTAAAGCTGACTTTTCTAGACTTGGGCATTTTATGCCAGCAAGTTTCGCTTTGTCTCCTGGATTCTGAATATAGTTCTCTCTTGTATAGTACAATTCTCTTGTGTTCTCAGAAAAAGAAAACCAAAATTGCCATGATCGTTAAGAATGAGGGATATTTTACTCCTCAAAAACGTGTTGCCTCATAATTATGACCACCGTATAATTATGAATATATTTTTTTTTATGTCGTCTTTTTTTTACGATATTTATTGAGGTCAAACCATCTCTGGCAAATGTAAAAGTTTTATTCGTAGGCGATATGATTGACTGATATAAGGAACAAAAATGTAATTGTTAGACATTCCTTTTGATATATTATGTGGCTGTGGTAAACTTTGTCCTTGCTGAGTCACCAATTTCGTGTTGCTTTAGCTATAATTGTACAAAATTTGAACGTTTAGGTTGCCAGTGTAGCTAGAGATTGTCTACATTGAAGCGTTTCGTCTCTCTTTCTCCCTCTTCTCTCTTTCTCCTTGCCTGTCTGTCTGTCTGCCCGTCTGTCTGTTTCTCTCATTCTCTCTTTCGATGTTCTTTCCTTCTCTCGTTCCCTCTCCCTCTCCCTCTCTGTCTCTTTCTCTGTGTGTTTGTCTATCTCATTCTCTCTCTCACTCACATACACATGCACAAACACACACATCAATAATTATTTTATGAAATTCTTCCCTCTGTCCACTGTCTATTATGTCTCTTCACAGCTCATATGAGTTAGGAAAATGACAAAAATCAACTTGAACACAATTTTTCAGTCACCTAAACGTAGACTAGAGTGTTTCTTTCTGCACTTTAAACCGGAAATAAATTGTTCTAAATCACGACTATTTTCGAATGCAGTCTAATCTATGCAGTTTATGCATCAATAAAGGATCTACTTCACGATTTGAGAATAATTATCGTTTTAATTGCTAGAAAATGTGTATTTCAAGTTTTCATCTTCCTTCTCATAAGCTGAAGAATCTACGCTTTTACTAGAAGTCAAAATGTCTAAAAATGCGTCATAAGAGACGTGGCAGAGTTAGGCAGGCAAACAGTAATGTTCTCTGTTGAAAATAATATAGAAAATGTAAGTAAATATTCGGTTATGAAACTTGACCAGCTATGACAGATACCTGTGTTTAATTTCCAGAACAAAAAGATTGGAGGATAAAAGAGGGAGAAAAAATAAATAAATTCTGCAGCTTGCCAGAGGGAGAGTGTGAGAATAAAGCGGAGCAGACTTTTCAATTTGGCACAAATCCCCGATGTTTTCTAATTGGAAGCTGCATGGAAGGAGCTGGCCACTGGCACAATGTTATTGGAAAAAAGCAGAACCTTTTCCTGTTAGCTACGCCTCGTATTCCGAGCACGTACAGGGAGCCTGGGGCCCCATCCACGGAGGGAGGGCCGTTTTATCGACCGTTTTCTGCCTACGTGCGCTGTAGAGACAGGAGAAATACGGCCTGCAAAGCCTTTGCTCCCCGTTGGACTGTCTGTCTATCTACCACCGTTGCATCCACCATCGGAAACCGCGAACGCCAAGGCCTCAGTCAAACTGCAGATCTGAGGATTCATCAGGAGATAACATTGTGTCTTGTCCTCTTCTTAGTTCCAGATTTGGGGGGGAGGAGTAAAAAAAAAAAAAAAAAGAATGTACATCATCAAGATTTGGCGCACAGCAAGAAGGAAAAGAAGAAAAGTCATCATTGGAAGAAAGGAAGCGACAAATCAAAAAATGATTATTCAAATGTTAGGATATTGACATGGTTTTTTTTAGACATTTCGTTCTGCTCTCAGTTCTATGATTTTTGGATAGGGAAAAAAAACCCCAGAAATACGCTTTGTTGTACTGATGCTTCATTCAACAGATATTATGCATTCACTTATATTTGTATATTTTCGTTTTACACAAAACATAATTCATAGGTTTGCGTGTGCATATATGTGCATGTTTGTATACATGTGTGTGTTTGTGTTTTCCCAGCTCTCTCCAGCATTTTGGAAGCGCTACATCCCTTGAGGCCCAAAAACGCATCTAATATAGTAAGAAGTGCAGCTGCTGGCGTTCAGCTTCCACCTGGGTAGTTTAAAATGAACATAGTGACATCTGGGAGTTGAAAAAAACATGATTACATCATTCGGAATGTCTACAATTCAAGTAAAGAAGCAAGCGTCAGTATTAAAACGTGAATATCATTAGTATAAAGCTTTGAAATACAGGGTGATCAAAAAGTTGTTTTACCATCACCTAGATTCTAGAAGATGAACAAATAAATAAAATCTTATTTCAAAAATTATACTGAAATGAAAATAAAATAAAAATTAAATCTTGGATGTATATGGAAGCTGAAATAGGTCTATTTTTTAATTGTAAAATAAAACAATATGGCAAAAAAACGTTGATGGTGAAGTGACTTTTAGGCTATCCTGTATTCTATGCATTTTTTTCCTTTTCTTTTCTTTTGTAAAGTTTTCAAAAAGAGCGTGATGATCACAAAGTCTCAGACAGTGGCAATTTGAACCCTATTAGAATCAGCATTCTTCTTCTGTCTATGAATGAAGCCCAACGAGCCAAAACAAAAACAAAAAAACACACACACACACACGAGTGGAATGATGACTGCCAGCCCAGGAGAAACTACAGGTCAAGAGCAAGAAAACAACAGAACAGTTGTGTTGCAGTGTGTCCATGTCTCGCATATGTGCGCATCGCCACTCAATCACCTGGATTTCAAAACACTTTGAAGAATATATAGAGTTACACGACCGTGCTGCCAATGATGTACTTTATACTGAATTTAAAAGAGGATTGTGCTAACGTTTGTTACGACACCACGATGTGCGGAAAAGGGTCTTTAAAAAATGTGACGCGTCTGCGACGCGACTGAAGTGAAACAAAATCGTATGTGTGCGCCTAGACTAACAATTCATTGGATTACAAATACTGACCAGCACTGAAGTTGCTGGCCCATGTACATTGTCCACGGGTCACCTGACCGGAAGAGCCCCAGGTGTCTAAGCATTAATCCCTATGGTCAGAGGCTCGAGGATAATTGATGCGTTGTCTTTCACACCTGAAAAACAACTGACCAGTGATCGAAGACGTATCCACAGATCTGTTCTCCGAATTCTAGAAACGAATTGTTGACTGTACACGTTTAAAAACAACAACAACAAAAAAAAAAATCTAATTATCGACATTTTGAAACAGAGCGGATAATAAATTGAGACATTATACGAAAAGTCTTCTGACTTTCAGAGATGTCGGCTATAAATGAAGCATTCTAGTAGTGGTGTTCATCATTAAAATTTGCCTGATTTCCATTCAATCAAGATAGTAGTAGTAGTAGTAGTAGTAGTAGTAGTAGCAGTAGTAGTCGTAGTTGTAGTAGTAGTAGTAGTAGTAATAGTAGTGGTTGTGGTAGCAAAAGCAGTGGTAGTAATAGAAGTAGTAATTATAATATTTGCAATAGTAACTGGCAACCAAAAATTGGGAAGAAGTCCAAGGGAAGACAAACAAGAAGATGTCAGGATGACATCAGAAAGCGTGCGGGTACAACATTGCAGTGACAAGAGGACAGAACCAGATGGAAGGAGTCTGAGGAGGGCTACAGCCTGCAGTGGATGAACAACGCCTGTAAGAAGTAGCAGAAGCGGTAGTGGTAGTAGTGTAGTAGTACCAGAAGTAGTAGTAATACTAGTAATAGATAATAATAAATGCAAAATAGTAATAATATAAAGTTTCGTTGACACTTTTGACTGATTCAACAACCTTTCGTTTAATCGTTCGCAATTTTCACTATCATAGCATACGTAAGAACTGCCAGGCCGTGGATGTGTGCTCACTTGTATTATGGCAGGTAAAAGATCGCGACGCAAATGAATGCATTGATACACAGAGTGATCTCGAACCGCTACCCCCAAGAGACTCGGCGCTTTTTTTTTTTTTTTAATTCAGTCGGGAATGTAAATAGAGGTACTGCATAATCATTTCGAAGATTATTTAACCTCTGACAGTCGTTAACGAACTATTTAACAGATAAAAATCTAAGAACTGTTGTTGGTGAAGCCCATATTTGAATAGGGACATGGCGAAGAAGCGTTGGTCGCTCTTTAGTTAGCCACTTAATCGTGTTTAATCGCTTCAAGATGTTGCAAATCAGCGTGAACCGAAGAGGGTTAAAGATACATCCTTTGCAGCATGGACAGATTCCTTATAGCCCCTCGATGGAGGGAAAAACAAATATAAAGAACAGCTAGCGTAACGTTGCTCTCTGGTTTCAGAGTGGGAAATGTGTGAGAACACCAGGTATGGCATCTACTTGTTGATAATGCAGTCCGAATGGGACATTCTCAATAGCTAATAGACTTTATTAAAAGGTTTACATTGATTTGTAAAAGATGCGTGCGCGATCCTATCTGTGTTTGATCACAGGCCTTCGAGGACCGAAAATGCATATGCATGGATTAGGGGTGTCAATATTTAATACCAGTTTTTTAATAAATTTAAGTTTCATCCTCGCCTTTGTGCCACTTAAAAATCTGGGCGCAATGAGTTGCACGCAATTGACCATACCGAGTCAGGGCTATTAAAAAAATCGAAATTAGAAACACTTCATTTAATGGAACAAATTAAGTAGGGGGCAAATCAAAGAAAGAAAGAGACATCGTGTAATTTGGGAGTATCCAGTTTCAAACATGTCAATGGGCAGGATTGGACGAGAGGACAAATACGTAGAGCAGATATCCGGGGTAAAAAATAATATCATTTGCAATTTACATCAGGGAAGAGTAAATTAGCAGGAAGCGTTAAATGCTGTGCTCTTACTGACCACTTGTCCGCTATTTAGACACAAGGTTGCAGTTTAGGTGGTTTATAGGGTCAACATTAGATCATGGGTATAAAGTAGTTTTTCTTCAATAGTAATTTGTATTTAATGGCAGCTAATAGACAGGTGTTTTTTTGTGTGTGTGTGTATATACTTTTTTTTAGCGTACTGGAGAGAACGACAGGGAGAGAGAGAGAAAGAAAGAGAGAGAGAGAGAGAGGACTGAAGGGTGATCGTAGAGAATAAAAATATGATTTTTCCGTTTGGAGAGGTGGGATAGGCTGGAGGGGGGAGGAAGGGGATTAAAGAGGGTGGGCGGGGGGGGGGGGAGGGGGTTGCTGTTTTGTCTGTAATTTATACTTGGATATAATATATCTTTGATATAATAATAAATAACAATAGTTCAATAGGTTCTGATGAAGGATAATAGATAGACGTTGGCATAATGTCAATATACATGTTCTATAATTGTTGCCTCCCTTTGCCTTCAGCAAGAGCAATAATTTACATTCCATGTTGAGACCAAAATAATTATCACATTTTGTGAATAGTGACTGATCTACATTAATATAGTCCATAATAATCTGGTATTTTGTGAACACAGAATCATCGGTAGTGTCAAAATGAATAGTACTAGGTCAGTCCATTAAATGCCACTGGTTGTCTGATCATTAATGTTTTATTATTGATGATGGATGGATGAATGGATGGATGGATAGAAAGATGGATGGATCGATGGCTGGATGGATAGAAGGATGGATGGATGGATGGATAGAAGGATGAATGGATCGATGGATGGATGGATAGATGGATAGAAGGATGGATGAATGGATGGATGGGTAGAAGGATGGATGGATCGATGGATGGATCGATGGATGGATAGATGGATGGATAGAAGGATGGATAGATGGATGGATGGATGGATGGCTGGATAGAAGGATGGAAGGATGGATGGATAGAAGGATGGATGGATGGATAGAAGGATGGATGGATGGATAGATGGATGGATGGATGGATGGATGGATGGATGGATGGATGGATGGATGGATGGATGGATGGATAGAAGGATGGATGGATGGATGGATGGGTGGAGACTAACACCATTCTTCTGCACTAGCAGGAAAAATCATCCTCATAGTGAAGACACTATTATTGATAACAACGCAAAGAGCTGGCGCCAGATCGTTTCAGTTTTAGAAATTAATGACCTTTCCAGCAATTTTTTCATCCATTTATTGAGCGGCCTGTTGTCTCTTGAGACATGAACTTTTCCCTTGACCGCTGCGTAAGGTGGTCCCTTTCTCTAATTTAGTAATTGTGTTTTTCATTTGTTCATGTCTTCATCAGTCTGTATCCTGCACCAAACGTGTTTCCTTTTTCTGTGCCCATAGTTGAATATGTTCAGAATTATTATTTTCCTTAATTTGTTTTTGTTTGTTTGTCCATTTTCAAATATTTTCTGAATTGCATTTTTCGAGAATGACACTGAATTTTTCATTTTGCAAATAAATCGACGATGCATGTATGTAGATTTTAAATTAGCTAAAAAAAAAAAAACTGAAGCAGAGGAGTTCACAACACCTAGAAAAGTTTGAAAGTGATAACAGTATGAAAGCAGTCTGGATATAAAACCCGAGGATAGCAACTTTACAGAGCGAGTACGTTTAACACTATTTCTTATAAAGATTCTTGTGTAAATTACAGCAACCCGACGTCAGCAGGCATTTTATTATTAAAAATAAAACAACAACAAAAAACGTCTCTACAGGTGAAAAGGTCCGGGAGAGAAGGGGAGGAGACTAGAGAGCAGGGGTGGCCAAACTGCGGCTCGAGAGCCACATGCGACTCTTTGCCCCCCCCCCCCCCCGCCCCCCAATATGCGGCTCCTGGAAATATGTTGGTCGAGCTCTTTCTTCATCATAATAGTTTAAAAAACTGCATACATGAGTAAATATTGTTGCATACATGCATTTCCTAATAGTTATCTATACTATATATATTTGTGGACTTGAGATTTTTCGTTGCAAAAGGCCTCTGAACCACTCAACTCTCAGATTTCAAATTTTATACGGTGCACCAGAATGGATGTAAGGGTGCACAGTTTTTAATAGAAGTCTCAAATCGGTGTAGTTTTTTTTTTTATTGGAAATTTATTGTTTCCCCAATTTTACATTTATTTCAAGTCATGGTTCGCCATTTTAAGGTTTCATTGAATCTGCCCATGCGCACTATGTTTGTTTAGAAGTTGAAACTGAAAGACAGCGAAAGTGCAAATCCCTACCAGAAATGAGTGCGCTGTGTGTTGGTGCGCATGAAATCTGTAGTAAGGCTCTAGGATATGGGAAGTTTTCCAGACCGAAGGAGAGAGAGAGAGAGAGAGAGAGAGAGAGAGAGAGAGAGAGAGAGAGAGAGAGAGAGAGAGAGAGAGAGAGAGAGAGAGAGAGAGAGAGAGAGAGAGAGAACGGTGGGTTCACAGGTTTACCCGGATAATGCCGGGTGTCTCAGCTAGTATCCTAATATTTATACAAATTGTTTGTAACAAAATATGTATGTAACAGTAAAAACGTGTGCGTAAATTTTGTTCATATCTTGTGGCTCTCGAACATGCGCAGTTTATCGTATGTGGCTCTTACATTTAAGCAGGTTTGGCCACCCCTGTCATATTGTGGAAACTGAATCGCTGGTGGGAACCTGCCCCTTGTTTCCTTTATGTCCGACGGTATAGAAGCGTAAGAAAACGTTAGACGGGCGAAAACACCAAGCCAAAATGGTGGTGTCACCGATCGTAAGTTTCAATGTGCGACACGGCGTTTTCCGGAGTACAGAAATGACTTTTGAAAAAGTGAAGAGATTTGAAGGAGAGGAAACGGTACTTCTCGCTGAGAAAAACGGGAAAAAAAAAAAAAAACTGGCTGTGATCTGAAAAGGCCTTAGACTGGGAAAGGATACATTTTTTTTTCCTGGGTCTCACGTTATATTTTTGTTTAATTTTTATTTTTTTTCATCCGTCACGGGGTTGAATAGACCCAGGCAAGCCGCTCGTGCGGTTTTTTGGAGTATCAAGATCCCGTCTTCGTCAGGGGCCCAACGCTGAACAGAAAAAAGCAATTATGAATGATATATAGGCCGGCCAATGGCGAACCTCCACAAAAGGCTATTTTCCCGGCGCAGCCGTCGCGCTGTTTGAGTCAATAGCACAGTAGAGAAAAGCTATCAGAGGCGGGGAGGATCGACAACAACAAAACGCCAGGGCCGAGGAAGACGTCCGTTGTGTCTATTGTCCCCTGTTTTCTTCCTGTGTCGATTCAGCGACTCACGCCACCCTTGGAACGCTCAGGCTCCCTCTAGTTTTTCTTCCTTCTCCTTCTCTGTCTTTTTTCTGTCGCTTCAACTTTTTTTTTCCATGGACTCATTGTACATTTTTTTTTCTGTCGCTCCAAATTCCTTCTTTTTTTCCCCAGGGTTTTATTGCAGATCAGACATTATTCACGAATCTGATTTGGTGCAGATGGATTAAGCATGTCATCGAAGTCCTTCTTCCTGTTTCAGTGTCTTGACACACATCTGCAGGTTTTCAATACACACCTGAAGCCAAAAAAACAAAAAACGGTACAAAACCAAAAATGTATGTTTGTCCTCCCGTGTTTGTTGTCGCACGGTAGGACATAACATGTCCTATTGTCCTTGTGCCCTTTCTCTAATTATATACTCTCCCTCTCTTGGCTGTCTGTTCGTCTGTTTGTCTATCTCTCTGTCTGTCTGCCCCTCTCTCGCTCTCTCACTCTCCCTGTATTTGTCTGTCTGCTCATCTCACACTCTCTCTCTCTCTCTCTCTGTCTCTCCAGGCGACCATTCTCTTGGGGAAATAACATTCAACAGTAAACATTGCTAACTTAGTCCTCCTGATATACAATGTAACTTTTTTCTCTTTCGTTTCTCTTCCTCTCTCTCAATTGCCCTACACTCTGAGACTTGAAAAGTTTATCATTATCTTACATCTTTAATTTCTATCATTGCTGCTCCCCTCTCCCACCCCTAGACATAAACACACATACATGCCTGTCAGCTCTACAAGAGTTTTTGTTATCAATATGGCCTGTCTTTAAAGGTGTGAAATCATGAATCTGTGCCGAACATTCTCGCCGGCTTTGAATTGAAGTTGAGCGTTGATCGGCGTTCTGAACACATTCACCACCGTGACTAATCTACTCCACTCCACACATTAACCATGAATTGTCCTTTTCTATGTGTACCCTTTACACGGGTGCGCACCCCGGCATGTCAGGTGGTTTACGCACATTGCAAACCTTTTCTACGTTTGTGTACACGGCTTACATTAGACCTGCAGTAAACCACGTCAAAGAACATTGGACAAAACCCCGAACAAACATTGATACGTGAATAGAGGTGTCAGAGGTTGAAAGTTAACTGCTTATTTTTGTCATTTTTTTGTCGGCGTGACGGCCTGAACGGCTGCACAGCTGCGGATTCTAAAACTGCGAGTAGTCTGTGGAATGAAGATACCGAACACGGAAGCGGAATGTCCTATCTAACTTCTACTTCCTTGTCAGTATAATTTTAACTTCTAATCAAACCAGGAGATGATTATTTCTGGTTACAGCCAGCAAAATATGCATTGAACTCTTTCTCTCCCAGTAGATGATCCCGATGACTGGCGTCCACCACCCGTATGTCTGCCGTCTGGATGATACCAATGTCTGCCACTCTCGCCTACCACCAGGGGTATACAGTGCTAAATTCACACCCGTATACGGCTCTTCTGGTCTCGGGCCTACCCGTCTGCGCTTTCCACGGGTAAAAACAGTCTGGCACGCACCCTTCCCTTACTTTGACATCCCGAACAAGGAAACTCCGCGCTGTAAATCCTCAATGCCCATTCACACAATACGAAGATTTTCACCGATGTCGGCGCGGAAGGGCTTCGGCACGGTGACTTTTTCCTAGGCCAAACACTTGGCAACTCTCTTCTTTTCACAGGTAGTTCAATAGCCTGCTATTCCAATGTTGCAAAAGTGCCAAGGGTGTTTGCTTTCCTTTTTTTCGATGCACGCCGTTCTCACACGTGTTCAGTCAGCATTGAAGGCGTCTTGTGTGGCCTGAACAGGGTTTTGTGTTCTTACATAAATCGAAAGGGCTAGCATGCAAAAAGACGATACATTATACTTGTGGCACCGCAAATCAAGCCTAAATTTTACGACTGCATATTTCTTTTTACGCCGTGAGGAAAATCTGAAGTAATTTATGTTTCTAATGGCGTCATTGTCTCGTAAAAAAGGACAGCGATAATTCTTAGCTTTTTCAATCTGTAATTTTGCGTGATGATTTGGATTGTTGCAATGCTCATGATGGCGTTCAACTGTAATAATGTTGTTCAAGGGTATGAAACGCAGCCGTTGGGGAGTCTTCTTGCTCTTCACAATATGTTTCAGTGAAAGTGAATGGCAGTTTAAACCCCCAAGGCCCAGAAGCAGACTGGCTTCTCCAAAACTTTCTGAACATGCAAGGTTGATCTTCATTTGTAATGCAAGTCGTCAGATACATGTAAATATCACAACCCAGAAATCATCTTTCAAACAAACAAAAAATTAGAAAGTGTCCCTAGGCATTTGGCACCATGTGAAGTATTTCAAATAATTATAGAGCAATAGGCACTATGCGCCCGTTTCTACTTAGGGGCGGTGAAGGATTATTACAGTTTCCAACCAACCACCAATAAGGCAAGGTCTTGTTCCTAAACTGGCTTTCAATACTTCGTGCGACTCTTCCGGATCAAAGTTAGAAATGAAGGTCATGCAGTTTGAAAGTAACCAATCAAGAACGAATCGCCAACAGGGAAGGTTTTACTCCTCATTGAGTTTTCAATATCTCACAGCGACAGCCTGTTTCGAAAGAAAGTTACGCCTCAAACATTTACAGAAATCCGGGTTTGCAAGTAACCAATCGCGCTCCTGTCATACGGACATTCAACTCTCTTCATTGAAACAATGAAGACGTCAAACTGCGCCGTTCAGAAATTGTATGTTAACTTTGGTAATTTATTTACTTCGATTAATGTCGTACCAATGTTCACGGGGACGCATAATCAGCCTACTAATCATCATTATTTTGGCCGACCGTCTCTGCCGTTTCAGAAACATAGTGAGGACATTTTCTTCCGTTGTAAAGTGATGCAGCGAGTGTCTAAATTTCAATGATAAATCAATTTAAATAGGTTTTTCGTCAGGCTAGCAATAGTTTCATTGTGACAGGAGTCCATGCAGTGAACGAGTTGCCACGTTCAAAGTTTTTCATTGTCAATTCTAGAGTTTCCGTTTTGGGCGAAAGGGGGGTCGAGAGGACGAGGAAAACTCTCTGGAACTTATGTTTTCGAACATAACGAATCGGCAAAATGGCTTGTTATATTGAAAAAAACGGTAATAAACCGTTTTGAAATTTGCATAACGTAATTGCAAAAAAAAAATAATAATAAATGTCTTTCCCCCTCGTCAATTTTTTTTCATCCCCTTTTTGCAATCAGCAACAACAACAACAAAAATCTTTGTTGTTTCACTAAAACCCCTATCTCACGGGTAAATCTAACGCAAATCAAATTCATTTCTCGTCTTCAGTTGATGTGAAAGAGGCGTTCTGAAGAAAATTTAATAGGAAAAACGGACTTTTTAAGTTTAACAGTACAGTGTGATTTCTTCACTGATTTCATAAACAACACAAGAATCGGACTTAAAAAGACACCACATGTTTTACAGTTTGTTTTTTTTTTAAATTATTATTATGACGTGTTCAGTGACAATAGAAAAAGAAAAATGAAAATGACTATTGTTATGACTAGAGAAAAATAATATGCACTATCATGCTCTCTGCCAAAATGAACCATATGACGTAGACAGCAGTATACGTCATTCACAGTTTTGTGACGACACAGATCAGTTTGTATTTACCTTTAAGCTGATAGATTGTAGGCTGAAGTGAAGTAAAGACTTTGACGACTTTTTTTTTTTTATGTTGTATGTACACCTTTGGTTCCATGTGGGAAATTTGCCTTAGTATCAATACAGCCCAGTTAAGAACGGGAACAGACAGGTTGTCGCCACAGTTCAGCGCCAGTCGGCTTTTTTTTGGGGGGGGGGGGGTGGGGGGATTTAAGTTCTTTCTTTAATATTTCCCGGGCAACGGCCTTATTAGGCCTGCTCTTCTCAGACTTCCAACTGCCACGGTATCTTTAAGGTGCGCAACGTGTACACACGCCCTCCGAACTTTCCGTCCTTATCCGAGAAGTCTAGGTGCTCGATCCATCCTACCACATGATCGGGGACGGGAACATGTGAGAAAAATCCCCAAATTCCAACATGCCTGCACCGACCAGGAATCGAACCCGGTACCTCCGGGATGAGAGGCAATCACCTTGCCTCTGGACCAACGTTTCCCCACAACTACAACTACAACAGCCGGTATGAATAACTTTCCACGGGGAAAAACTAACAGGAGAATCGGTCTTGTCCCCGCCAATTTCTGTCTCTAACACTGGGGACATCTAATTAACTAGCGGAGACGACACTATCGAGCTGAGGCGTCCAGAAAAACTAGGACTTCTCGCTAGGACCGCAAGCTCGTTACTTCTCCAGACCTAACGAGATTACACAGGGGCTACTCCACACCTAACCAGCACTAATTAATAATTTCGCCAATCGCGGACTCCAAGTTGGCAATAAATTCTATTACGCGCGTTCCATTGCGAGCCCGCCGTTTGATCTCACCGATGCATGGTCGTCACGAATGTTGAAGGAGGAGGAGGAGGGAGAGAGTGGGAGGTGTGCGGAGACCCCAGGGGCTTAAGTTCGTTAGTACCTCCAGAGGGAGTTGAACAAGACCAGGACAGTCGGAGGGAGTCAAACTGAGGAGGAGGAGTTTTTATTTTGTTTCTTTTCCCAGAGTGACAGACGGAAGCAAAAAGGAGAAGGTCATTGAGACCAAATCAGAATTGCTGGAAGGATTAGGGGGAACTTAGAAAGAGAGAGAGAGAGAGAAAGAAGAAGAAGAGGAAGGAGAAGGGAAGAGTAAAATTGCAAGGGCCAACCTAGAGGCATATTTAATTTGTTTTTGCTTCTCGCAATAAAACGGGCAAGGAGAAATTGCGGTCGAGAGACGGGGAAGAGCGGAACATAGAGAGAGAGAGAGAGAGAGAGAGAGAGAGAGAGAGAGAGAGAGAGAGAGAGAGAGAGAGAGAGAGAGAGAGAGAGAGAGAGAGAGAGAGAGAGAGAGAGAGAGAGAGATTAGGCACTCCTAATTAATAAATTACTGTGAGAAGTTTATTAATCTGTGGCTCAAGTCACATAACAATAGACAGGAAGTCAAAATAAGGAAATATCTATCTATCTATCTATTTATCTATCTATCTATCTATATATCTATATATCTATCTATCTATCTATCTGTAGTCTGTCTGTCTTGTCTGTCAGTGTGTCTGTCTATGTGTCTATCTATCAATCTACACAGAAGAACACTAATAGAAACAATGACCCTGACACTATTGTAATGATCCACGTAAACCGAACAACGAAGACGACAAATTTGAGGCGCAGTCACTGCTATAACTACGGTACTGGTACAGAATCAATACTTCAGTCTTACTGAGCTCAAGGAAGACAATACAGGAAAAATCTGGCGACATCTGATGTCAAGACAGGGCTTGGAATGAAAGAGTGAAAGAGCGAAAGAATTATTGGTGAACAGTAGGAGTGATAAATTCGATTGTGTGAGTGAGTGAGATTTGGAAAAAGCGATTGGAAAGGTTGGAGATGGCTGTGAGTGGGTGGGTGGGGGAGTCTGTCAATCAAGTTATTTGAGGGAGTGAGAGAGTGAATGAGAACTGGAAAAGGAATGAATTTTGGTGGGTAAGTGAATGAGTGTGTGAGTGAGTGAGTAAGTGAGTGAGTGAGTGAGTGAGTGAGTGAGTGAGTGAGTGAGTGAGTGAGTGAGTGAATGACTGAATGAGTGAGTGAGTGATTGATTGATTGAGTGAGTGAGTGAGTGAGTGAGTGAGTGAGTGAGTGAGTGAGTGAGTGAGTGAGTGAGTGAGTGAGTGAGTGAGTGAGTGAGTGAGTGAATGGGTGAGTGAACGAGTGAATGAGTGGGTGAGTGAGTAAATGAGTGATGCAGAGACATGCAAAGACCATAATCAACTACCAACATTGAGTGAGTGAGTGAGTGAGTGAATGAGTGAATGAGTGAGTGAGTGAGTGAGTGAGTGAGTGAGTGAGTGAGTGAGTGAGTGAGTGAGTGAGTGAGTGAGTGAGTGAGTGAGTGAGTGAGTGAGTGAGTGAATAAATGAGTGATGCAGAGACATACAAAAACCATAATCAACTACCAACATTGAACAGATGATTGAACTGACTGAGGAAAAGGGCGGCAATATAGTCCAGAAAATGATAGGATGAACATCAAGCGAACATATTCACGTTATTTTCATTCATTTGCATAATTTGAACAAGATCGTCCAATTGCATGCGACCTTTGATATTTGCTGCACTTCAAACACCACTATTATCCTGAAAACGTGCAGTTAAAGTCAGAATATTAAGCTCACACTACATTTCAAAGGCGGCAGCTTGTTAACCCAGGCAGAACCTAGGTCAAGAGATGCTTCTACTTTGCAGGAACTATCTGTAATTTCCAAGACAGTCAACTGGGACAAGTCACTGAATGAATAATAGCGTTCTACTTCAACAATCGTTCAAACAAGTGTGTGCATCGGCCAAACATCTATACTTAGCAGTAATACATTCATTATCTGTGCACTTCCAGCAATTGTACCACTCTGTTTAACTTCGAAAACGGAGCCGCTTGGTCTAGTGATTGAAAATACTGTGGCTGTAGGGGTCAGCCCTCATAAACCAAAGAGGCCACAGTTTGCATGCCCTAGCAAATCTGTAACGCGGATGGGGGTCTCTCGTTTATCAAAGTGATGAAGCTGCAAGACACTACAGCAGTGATTTAAAACAGGCAACAATAAACCTCCGATGCAAGATTTATTTTCAATCTTCCGTATTGAAAACGGAACTCGGCAAGCTCTAGTTTGTCGCCCTGGTTTCCTCCTCGAACATAGAACAAATAGATTGCAAACATGCAAAAACACAGGAACCCCTCGTAAATCACGGTTAAAAGCTACTCGAGTCTGTTCATTAGAGAGCTGGAAAGCAATGAACAGAATGGCGGGTATAGAGCGAGTAGGGATTAATCTCTCACTCGCCCTCGCTCAATCTCATATAAACCATTTTCCTCAAGTGCAGAGCGAGAAATTGAGTAACACTTATGAAAAGCAAGGAGATCGTTCTGGACAAAGTAGCAGCCCCCCATTACTTTGATTATGTGCCTGGGCCGTGGGCAATGATTCTTTTTGCACTTTGTCTCTGCCCCAGCCCTGGATCTGTCAGAATAGCGTATTGTTTTTTCCAGCAAAATCATCGGCCAATATTGAGAGAGGCCAGGGGAAGGAAGACACTTGAATGCATCAGCGAAAAAGCGCCGAAAGTGTAAACTGGCAAGAAACAACATGAGAATCCTATAGCGTATTCAGAAAGAATAATTTTGTGATACGTTGTATTAATCACTCAAACAACTACAATATTTATTGTTCGAGACCATCTAACACAATCACCATTACAAACACCGCTCGGAAGCATGTCAGAAGAAATGTAAAGTCAGACAGTCAAGCAAATCATATAGATCATATAGTCAGTCAGTCAGTCATGTAGTCAGTCACTGAGTAAAGAAAAATTATAATAGGAAGTATAATAATTATTTGATTTAAAAAAACGTAATTTAAAATTTTAGGATTAAAGTGTTAGTATTAATAGAGTGTCAGTAATAGTGGGCGTTTACTCAATTCTTTATTAAAGTTTGTTCATGTCACTATGCTAGAGACAACTTCATGAAATGGCACGGATCTTGGATGTGTTATAATGATGCCTTTTCAATGCCCTAAAACCTTCTAAATTCAAAAAAAAAAAAAAAGTAGCCCTCGCCTGCCAAATGTAAACTATGCATTTAAGAGTATTTTTTCCACCTTCAGAGCACCATGAAAATATAATAGTTTTTCTTGCAAGAACTATCGATCCTTTTTTATGGAGCTCCACAACTTCAGCTCTTAATAGTGGACGAAGTTACAAAACTTCTGCGTTGGATCTGGCATTCTTGAACTTCTTGTCAGTCTAATTTCGAGCTGCCCAACCCTTCAATCCTCTAGCCTTCCCCTTCAAACCATGAAACGGTTACTTCCTCCCCGGTAATATCACTTCATATCGACAGAATTCAGAGATAAAATGACTTGACCACCCCGTAGTAAATGCTTCCCTGGACTATTCCTGCCAGAAAGGACGTCAGTTGCTGCTCTATGCCACCAGACCTTTTCTTTCTTGCCAAACTCCCGACCTCAATCTCATTACACACCATCTCTCACCAGATTCTGAAGCAGGACTACTATACCACCGGAGGAAAATAGAACTCCCGCGTCCAGGGCCCATAAAAGGAGCTACGCTCAAAGACATAAATCAGACCGCGACTCCAAAAATTAATTTTCCATTCTTAGGCGGCTCTTGTCGAAGCTGCTGACTGAGATCCCTCTGGGATTGAGCCTTCAACCAGTGATGATGATGACGGCTCTTTTTATGGGTTCTCTCTCTCTCTTCGATCCGATGCCAGTTGTTACTTTCTTCCCTGACTCCCAGACATTGCTTTTTGTGTTCTAAATATTTCCTGGGTAGGGATGGTCGAGTGGGATTAGTGCTACAGTACCCAGGTCATAACTGCATGGGGGAGTGAACCGTCCGGACTTCATCCACTCGTGAACTGGTACATGACCCTGTGTGACATCTGACATTTTGTTCCTGTCTTGAATTGTATGAGACAGGGAGGAGAGAGAGATAGGGAGAGGAGAGAGAGAGAAAGGGAGAGAGAGAGAGAGAGAAGGAGAGAGAGAGAGAGAAGGGGAGAGAGGGAGAGAGAGAGAGAGAGAGAGAAAGGGACAGAGAGAGAGAGAATGGGAGGAGGGGGAAGAAAGAGAGAGGGGAAATTATTGGTCCCTCAAATGATGTATTAGATTTGGAACGCAGGGCATGAAAATATGAATTTCTCACACTGATAGAAAGAGAAAACAACTTGTGAAATATTACGTGCTTACAAGCTGCCTAGTAAATTCTCTCTGGCTTATAAAAAGTAGAATCGACAAATGCCTTTTCAAAATTCCCTCCAACGAAAAAAAAAATCTATTTGAAAATTGGCATCCTGTAAAACATTTTTTCAAAGTCTGTGTTAAATTCGTGGCAAATGCCAGACAAAAAAAAAAAATCGAACCCCCCAGTTTACAACATCCACTATTTTTAGCCTTTTTTTTTTTTTATTTTGTACTGTGATGTGTTTCTTCCCTTCATGGATTTTAAGTTTACATGTGGGAAAAATTGATTAAATTTTTACTCTTCCTTATGTGTGGCTGCTTTATTATAAGAACAACAGGTCTAATTCACGTTCAAATCTCTCAGCAGGCACTGTACACTGCGCAATCTCCCGCGTGGGTCACCGTAGCCTTGCCATGTGATAACTGAGCAAAAACTAACCGACTAAATGCCTGCTTTAGAAGCCAGGAGACCAGATTGCCATCAGGAAGGCGTCCATGTCTTCAGCGGGAACAAAACTTGCCAAATGCTCACCTTGCTGGGACTTGGTTGCCTTTTCAAACTTTCTGCACCAGGGCGAACAAGAAAGAGACTAGACAGAGACATGAGGATTACAACCCCGGCCTGAAATGTTCAAGGCAAAAATATGTCCCTTATTATTCTTCGTAAGATACGAATCGGCAGGTTCTATTATTACATCTCATCCATTCATATATTAGCTGATTTATTTATAAGTCATTTGCCTTTTACGTATCTTGGAGCGAATCATCCTTTTTTTTTTTTTTCAGAAATGCAAATTTTGTCTTTTATTCACCAACTTTCATTCTTCCGACTGAAAATAGACAATTTGTCCTCTGTTCTTTGCCCCCCTACTGTACAAAGAGATGTTTAACAGACGAACGTCTTGAGATCTGAATTTTTTTTCGCCGATTTTGTTTTTCGCGTGTACCGATTGTAATCGGTCAGGTTCACTCAAATTCAGGCGGATGTCGGTGATATAATGATTATTGTAGAGGATGTCCTTTGTCCAATCATACTGGTTAGGGGCATTATAGTAAATACCTGAGATAAATTATTGACAATTTGATTTTGTTTGATGTAACTGAGAAATGAATAATAATTAACAGTTTGCCGACCTGCGAAACTTTCGGGATAAAATCCGGAATGTTAGAACAAAACAGAGTAATTATTAAAAGAAGTATCTTGCTATGACCCGGAGGTTTCTCTGGGCTGCCAGTTGAGTAATACGTAGTATGTCATTGTATTATAATTGGAACAACTAGTAAAAGTACAATGTACTAGCTGCGGAAGCCGGTGCGCACTGGGCAGTTCGTTCAGCGGATGCGCAAATTTGAAAGCCACACGCAGCAATAGCACGGACAGGAAAATCCAGGAATGTTAGATTTTTAAAAAAGCTGCCTGAAAAAGGCAAGGTTTCAACTTCGAAACTTGTCCATGCTGAGCATAATACATTTTTACCCACAATTTTATTCGTCTATCGCAAACGACGTTCCTTTTCAATATTTGGTTGTTGTTGGGAGAACCTAATCTACAACGCCGAATAGAAAAAAATACTGAGTTGTGTTCCCTGTACATCTAGAGCCTACTGGGTAAAATACCACTGTTCCCTAAAAAAAAAAGCCTTATTCTTAGGTAATTTGGGTAAAAATGGCATGATTCTGGGTTTCGCAGTGATCACAGTTCCCGACGTAAGTTTGCAACTAGAACTCGTTTTTTTAAATGTAAGGTAGAAATCAAGAGAAGGAAAAGAAAACAGGCTTCAGAAAATCAGTGATACAGGGCTAAAGTATCATAGACTGGTAGTGATACAGGGCTAAAGTATGGTAGACTGGTAGTGATACAGGGCTAAAGTATGGTAGACTGGTAGTGATACCCGACAAAGGACAGACTCCTAGCATGGGGCAAGCAGGTGAAAATAGAGACATAACGCTTCTGAAACTGGACACCAGTACAAGGTGTCGCAAGAGTGCGGACACCCTGGAAAAGATCTACCCTGGGGTGAAAGAGAGAGAAAAATAAGACAGCCCTGGGATAGACATCCGACCTTGTGGTAGAAAGGATGACCGGTGCTGGCAAAACGCGACCTGAGTTCTTGTATGTTCCAACTCCACTTTTTGCACAACTGAGAAATTTGACGTTAAACGTTTGCGACTTGAATATTATAATGATAAGGAGTTAGAATAAATGGGAAGTGTGAAGCAGTTTGATAAGTGCCACAACGCATTTTAAACAAGTGTCAAAGTGTGCATTAAATTTGTTACATACCTCTTCTACGTACTAAAAGATCTCCAGTTTTTTCAGATAATGGAAATAAAACAAATGAGAATTCTGGTTACTAAAAACAAGACAAGATTTAGAGGACAAACCATAATTATGCAGAATGTACTGGTCAGTCTAAGGGATTCGGCAGTTTATTTGGCTACAATCACAGTTAATTTTTGAGTCTGCTCGTTTCAATTCACATTTTGTCAACGAACGTTTCTCTAGTGTGGAAACGTTTGGTGAAAATGCATTGACTGAGAATGTTGTATTGTTTAGCCGTCTTTGGCTATCGTCTTCTGTAATTCATTCTGGACGAACCGTAATAATCTTTCTTATGTCCAAATAAAATAATGTAGCGTATCTTTTTGATCTCTCAAACATCGTTATTACTCTGCATCATTTTGATACAGAGAAATTATCTATAGTTGAGTCTCATTCTCTGACAGAAGGTCATGACGTTTATGAAATCGTATCTGGGGGGCGGCCATTGATCCGAGCCTCCCTGGAAGACGCCAGAAGCGTGCAGTATCACCATTGACGGATTAGACCATGATGGTAACAAGGGGGTTTCAGTGTCCATATGCGACACGTGCTTCCAGTCCCAAATCCAGCGGTACCAGTATTATTTAAATGGTGCACGAGGTGTTCACAAGTGTTCGCTTATGACGAATTAGTGAACAGCGTCGTATCGCAAAGCCCTGATAAACCCATTTACATCTGCCTCAAAACTGATGTCCGCGAAGTTCTGTATCGTGGGCCAGCCCCTTAGTCCAAGTGGACACGTGGCACACTTAAAGCTAGAACAGCTGTAGTGAGACAGAAATTGTTGAGGTCATCGTCATGGTATTCTCTCTGTCTGGCTCTTCCCTCTCCTTTTTCTCTCTCACTCTGTGTGCCTTCTGTTTCTCTCTCTCCCTCTCTGTGTTTCTCTCTATTTGCTTCTCTCCCCCTTTCTCCCTCCCTCTCCCTGCCTTGTTTCTCTTTCTTTCTCTCTTAGGGTTGTCTCTGTCTCTGTTTCACTCACTGTATGTGTTTCTCTTTCTTTCTCTCTTAGGGTTGTCTCTGTCTCTGTTTCACTCACTGTATGTGTTTCTCTTTCTTTCTCTCTTAGGGTTGTCTCTGTCTCTGTTTCACTCACTGTATGTGTTTCTCTTTCTTTCTCTCTTAGGGTTGTCTCTGTCTCTGTTTCACTCACTGTATGTGTTTCTCTTTCTTTCTCTCTTAGGGTTGTCTCTGTCTCTGTTTCACTCACTGTGTGTGTTTCTCTTTCTTTTTCTCCCTTCCCTCTTCCTGCCCCTGTGTCTATTTCTTTCTCTGACCGTTCTCTCATCTCTCCCTGGCTCCACCCCTCTCTCTCTCTCTCTCCCAACCTCTACCTCTCTCTCTCTCTCTCTCTCTCTCTCTCTCTCTCTCTCTGTCTGTCTCTCTTTCCCTATCTTTTTCTCTCTCTCCATCTTTCTCTCTCTGTCTCTGTCTGTCTGTCTGTCTGTGTCTCTCTCTCTGCCTCTCTGTGGCAGTCAAAACTTCCAAAATGACGGCTGATATCAAAGTGAGATCAAGAGATATCACACAGTGGGTATCGAGTGTAAATCAACCAAGTAATCAGTTCTAAAAATTCCCGCAAATTGTCAGTCGATGACAATTAACTGTTACATGCCACATGCTGTATTGTTGGAATTTTATGTGCCACATTATCATACCCCAGGCTTGTAGTATTGTTATGAAATGTTGAGACAGGATTATTAGCAGCCAATTAATTTCGCACATATACGAACTTTTATGTTGTAAAACAGACGCCTCGAACGGCATCATTATTAAAATATGCACTAATTATCCATGGCAATGCATCAGCTTAAATATTTTGTACTTAATGACGACGTTTCGCATAGTATGACATCCACTGTTTTCGAGCATTAATAATGAAGATCTCCAAAAATACCTATTACACAGATATTATTGCGGAATCATAAATTCAAATTACTTGGACTCCAAACCCGTGTCAGTGTGCCATAGTTACTTGCTGTGACAGCTTTGATGCTTCGGAATAATACATTAGTTGGTATCAGTGACAATCAGACTATGGCAAAGTTTGTGAGTAAGCTCCAAAAAGGGCAAAAATTTAAAGATTTTTATAACACAAATTATGGACGTACACATTTTGTTTTCCTGACGGTTTCTTAGGATTGTCAAACACCATCTTTAGAAGTGGATCTCAGATTTAGACTTTTAATATCATTGCATAGTGTACATTATATATGGTTAAATTTTAGCGTATCGATTCGGTATCTTCATAACGTATTCTCGGTCTCCTTTCGTATGTTTTAAGACAATTCAATAGTTTCGGAACACATGAGAACATTCTATTTCACTAAGTGAGTTTTTCTTTCTTTTTACGTTTCCGTTTCCGTGCACATGTAAACCCAGCTTAAGTCTCATTTGCAGATGCTAATGAAAATCAACATAGGCTCAAATTTTTAAGGCAGATAACCACTTTTATACATTTAAAAATATAGATATTTTAATCAGAATTTACTGTCAAACATGTACAAAACCAAAAGAAACAAGCAAAAAAAATAAATAAATAAATTACTTTCCCAGATCTGATGGGCTTGCTGTAAAGGGATCTTACAATTTTTCCCTCTGTCAGTGTTGGAAGAGAAATTTGTCCTCAATATGACCTACTACCATTTAGGCATTCTTGGAAAATTTTTGTGGTATTGATGAAAGAAAGACGCCAAGATGGCCAAGTAAATGACTAAAATAGTTTGTAGCTGAGCTACCAAAAATTGATGGATTTCTTTCCCAGGCATCTAAATTTCAAAGTTATTATGGTTATTCAGACGAGACTGTTAAAGACTGAAGTGGGAAAAAATGTTTCGCAGAACTTATTCTAAGTAAAGATAATATATTCAAAATAATGAGCTACACTTGAATATTTAAAGGCTAACAAAATGCTGTACTAGTTGTTTTTGGGGGTTTTTTAAAGTTCTTGTTGTTGTTTAAATTTTTCCCACGGAAGGTCTTTAAAGACAGAAAGCTTGATTTTGTTTTGTTTTGATTTTGTTTTTCGATTTCATTTCCAATTCTTTCGTGGTTGACTGTGACATTTCCTTATGCTTTGCTTCCAATGCAACGTAAACCTTTCTCTTTTCTTTTCCCACAGTTTAACTTTGAGCATTTAATGCTGTAGTACCAGCAAGTTCTCTGATTGTCCTAACAAAAGTATGTTTAGTCTTTGCTAAAACGTGCCACGGTTGCCCACTGGTGTCCAGATACAGATCCCTTTACCCTAAAATAATAATAATAATAATAATAATAATAACAACAACAACAACAATAATAATTCATGCAAAACTAATTTCAGGCGACCCCCCCCCCCCCCAAAAAAAAAATTGAAAAAAAAAAAAAAAAAAACATTATTGCATTATCACAAAATATTTCTAGATCTAAGATAAGATAAGATAAGATAAATTTTATTCGTCCTTGTACAAGGAAATTTGTTTTGATCATTGAATACATAACAATACAGTTACAGAAACAGAAAGTATGATATATAGCGCGCATACACACATATATACACACACACTAATAAATAAACAAAATTAACAGTGCACACAATATGCTTCCCTAACTAAAACACATTGACCTGACACGCAGGACACAATTCAAGTGCACAGATTACGATCAAGATGACGGCATTATTGTAACATCCTAGTTGATGATGGAATAAACGATTTAAAGTAGCGCTCAGTTTTAGTTTTCTTTGACAACAGCCTTAAACTTCTTACAGATCTTATATATTCTTTGTTCAGGGGATGTTGGGGGTCATTTATAATAATATTAGCTTTTTTAATACAAGCACCAGTGTACAGCTCATCAAAATATGGCAGATCACAGATACAAATTTTGGATGCTTTTTTAATTAAAATATTGATCTTATTTTTATCTTTTTGTAAGATGTTTCCTCCCCAACAGACAACTCCATACATCAAAACGCTCTGAATAGCCATGGTGTAAAATATTTTCAGAATGCTTTTGCTAACTTTTAAAGAGCGGTGAATTAGAAAATTTTCCAAAGATGGAACTTTGGGTACCATGTGAACTGTTTCCAAAATGAAATACCGATGTCCAGAGTGTTAGCTTTTATAAGACATTTGGGAAACGCTTTGCTTACTGACGTAACATGGCCTGGACAGGGCAGGATCTTTTCTATTTCGTGTAAACAAAATCGATATTTGTTTCTCTATATCTGGAACTGTGCGTGATAACTTAAGTGTTGTTTCTTTCTCTGTGCTGAATGCCAGTAGATACGGTGGGAGGAAAGGTCCGTAAGGCATTCTGTCTCTTAATCGATGACCTATATAATCTTGGACAGACACGAGAGGGGCCCATAACTCTCAGGTTTTGGACACTTTTCAAGAATAGATGGTAGGCTGGATACATGTGCTGGTGAAATAGTCTGAAAGGGTTGGAAGAGGAGGGTATGGTAGCCCAAGAAAAGGAAGGAAAGTGCAAGAGAAGTGAAGAATGGCGGGAGGATGGAGTGAAGACGAGAAATCCCTGGACACCGGTCGCCAGACACCATCAAGCTGAGCTGGGAAGACAGGGATGGTTTAGCTGGCAGAGCTGCCTTGGGGCGACCAGGATAACGATTGAGAGGGTTAACAAAAATGGCGTTGGGAAATATGGGTGAAATTTCATAATTACAATTAATAGTGGGTGGGTTTTAACATTTTAACCGCCGGCGGCAGAATGCCCTGATTTTTTAATATATATATAGGTTTTTCTCATATTTTTGGGTTTCGTTATTGCTGTTATGTCAGAATTAATGGTAATTGGGCATCTTTAACGCAGAGCTAATTAATCGCCTAAAAATGGCTTTCTTAGACGACATTACAGAAGATTATTCACGACTATATGGTACCAGCTTTGTAAGGGTTAACAAAATTGCATGTATGACAAAGCAACAACCTTACCGGACGTAATAATTATTTGAAGACCAACAATGACGCAAGCCACAAGACCAGAAAAAAAAAAATGTTGGCCAGCTGTGTTGCCTGAGGGGGGGGGGGGGTCCAGGAGAGGGATTGGTGGGTTACAAAAAATTATTGAAATTTCTTATTTCAAAACAATATACGGTTTTTTGCAATAGTGCAGATGACAGAACCACAAACTAAACAGAAGTAATGTCTGATTACCAACAACTGAATAAGTTATTAAAACTAGACAAATTGTTCCATTCGTACACCCAGAGGGAAGGAAGAAAATTTACAATATAATTATGTGAAAGATGAAATACTGTTCACATGTAAAAGCGCCAAAGCGACAAACTGTTAGTTTGACTAGGATAAATTATGGAATCAAGCGTCTTAGGGGAGGGTCTTTTCAAATATTATTGGTAAATCAAAAATGTGCAATAAAAAAACATGAAATATTATACTAATGTGCTACCATAACATGCAAATGTTCAAGTTAGGTGATACTCAACGGGCTTTCATACTCGTGGGGATAATTGTTATCTGTACGGGCATGCATACGGCAAGAGTGAGCGATGCATCGTGCACATGACATTA
Organism: Onchidella celtica; assembly: GCA_963931925.1. Lineage (NCBI taxonomy): Eukaryota > Metazoa > Mollusca > Gastropoda > Systellommatophora > Onchidiidae > Onchidella > Onchidella celtica. Next base: position 7,184,840 of record OZ007570.1, read on the forward strand.
ATCTGCTCACTGTGGGGACCTTCATGCCCCCTGCACACGCAGATCGATGGAATATGGGGCCAGGAGGCGTGAAGTTTGAGAGCAGGAACGATGGCTCACTTCCTGTGCAAGCTACCAGTCCCCGTCCCGTGCTCACGGGTGTCAAAGAAAAGTCATTCTCTCTCTCTCTCTCTCTCTTTCTCTCTCTCTCTCTCTCTCTCTCTCTCTCTCGCTCTCTCTCTCTCTCTCTCTCTCTCTCTCTCTCTCTCTCTCTCTCTCTCTCTCTCTCTCTCTCTCTCTCTCCCCCTGCATTGGTGCTAGCTTACGAAACTACCAGCATCCTGAGTACAATGGGGTCGTGAAGGGAGTGAAAGAAGAGAAAGGGCCTGAGCCTGAATTTCAGTTTGGGTTTTACAGTGCGTCCACATTGCTCATAATTATCACGGTCTGTTTGGGCACTTTATATATCTTTGGTATTCAGAGCTTCTAAATTTCCCAAATAGAAGTAAATAGTTTCGTATAAATTTTATCACGCTGGTAAAATTCTCAAAACTTGTTTTGTGAGGATCTGAAAGGAGTTTTTAAATGAGTGTTAAAGTTTTTACCTCAAGTTGTAGATGAGCAAAGCAGATAATTTATTAAGTCTTGAAACTGTATTTCTAAGCATTTTTTCCCACTTGATCCGATTCCAATGCTGGCCCATGTGCAACTATTGATAAATAAATGTACCTGTTCACCAAATTTTAATCTTTAAGCTCAAAATGATGACAATGTTTGACTTTACTCGCATTTGCAGGAAGCCACGGGACTCATTATCTGTAAATGCAAAAATTGCTGCTGAATTTTACAAACAAAGAAATAGGAAGGAAATAAAGCTGACCATAATTACGTACATTATTGTCCCACAATTTCCGTATTTCTAGGATTCTTTGTAAACATCAAACCGTTGTAAGTGATAGATTTTCAGATAAGGCCAGCGTCATTCTAAAGGGGCAGAAAATATTAGCATGTAACACATAGTGCCAGTATAAAAGTGTGTATTCATCTCGCGAAACTCAGTCTAGATCCTCAGAGGAGGTTTGCTTGAACCATTTCTTAAGGGAAAAGAACTGGCAGACATTCACAGTTATGCGTAGAAATTCATCTTAACCAGCCTAGATATTTAACACCTTTCTCCCCATATTCTCTCCCCCCCCTCCCCCCCCCCTTTTTTTTTCACAAATTTCACTTCTCCACGATGCACCGGGAGCTAACAAAAGAAATAAAGTATAGATTACAATGTAAGGAGGACATAACTGAGGAACTTGCGATTATATTTTGTCCTGTTTTCTTTGTTTTCTGGAGCCGCCAGCTCGCTGCACTTAACGTTGAACATTTAAAACCTTAACGGAATGCACACCGCAGAATAAAACTTGACAACAAAAGTTCAAGGAAGACAATCGGAAATTTGATCAGAGACAAGAACTTTCTATTCTGTTCTCCCCAACTCATCTTCTTAATGTGGAGCCAGTTGTCAAACTGACATGTATATCACGTAGACGTTTCGAGGGTTTCAGGCACAGGCTGGGCACGCCCACCGCATACCCATTTATCCGCCCACCCTTCTCTCATGTCAGGATTCATTTACAACTTACATCAGCTGAACACAACAGAGGCACCTGATGCATCGCCACGGTATGGGCGATCTGTACATAGCTTTTTAGACTAAAAAAAAAAGATGACGTTCCAAATGCTAAATCTGGACATTTTTTTTCTTACTGAACCCAATTTCGGTTTGATTTTCTGGAACCAGAAATAAAATACACACACACACACACACACACGCACACATACATGCACACACACACATGCACACACACACATGCACACACACACACACACGCATGCACACACACACACACACACAGACAAACCCCAACAAATTCACAGCAAATCATTTTTATTTATTTATTTTATTTTACGGCCATTATCTCTAGTGTTTGAACGTTTGAAAAAGTGAAACATAATTATCTTAACCGCTTATGATTTAAATCACAGTTTACTTTGCCCAGATGAAATGCATAATAATCATGTCATTTGCCTTTGTTTCACCCAACACTACATTGATGGAGCCAGCATCTTATCCCATTCTCTAACAAAACAAGAATGGGGTCACTTATTATTCCATATGAAGAGAAATGGTACTGTTTTCTTGTCAAATACACTAGAAAAATATGTTGTTTTTTTCTTGGTATATAAAAAACCAGGCGAATTCTTAAAACGAATTTTTACTCGAATAAGGAAATATATTCGTTTCAGCCCGTTTTCTCGTCTTAGACCGCTATCTCATCTCATCTACTCGTAAGAGAAAAGCCCATTTCGGGATTCACAATGCCGCCATTGTTACATCACTTTTGCACACTTCTTAAGTTACGTCTAAGACGATAGGCCTCGTCATTGCACCTTACCCCCGGGGCCACCTACATCGGAATCTCTTCCAGAGAAAAGGCTGTTGTTGTAGTGAACAAAAACTATGTGACATGTCTGAGTATGTGATACTTCCCTTGCCACAGAACTTACAAAAAAAAACTCAAAATAAATAAAATGAAATGAAATAGGGTTATATCGTGGCCTTCGTAACTACAACGAAGGCCACGGTTATATACGGAAGACCCCTTTCTCCTAGCAATTCTTCTTTCTTGTAACTATCGTATTTATCTCTCGCAGGTGTTTTGGACTATTAAAGTGACACCTGACAAGTCTGGTATAAATAAAAATAAAAACAAAACGAACGGATCATATTATAATGTATTCGTTATTTACTGTCCTCTTTCTCCATGCTATAGTAGTTGCACTTCATCTCTTTCAGTTAGTAGTTGGTTAGGACATTAACAGAACTGACATAAGCAGCCACTTCAGAGCGCGAGGCCTTCTGCAGTTTTGAGACCCTTTATTATTGTTGTGGCATCTGGATGAACAACGGACGCTTCTTTTGATGACGCGGGAAAGTGAGAAGAGCTGACGCCAAGGTCCTGTACAGACCAGCAGCCGGTAGTAGAACTAACAAGCATTTTGTAGTAACAGGTCTCATTCCTTCTGTTTTTCATATGGCAAACTAAAAGAAATAAAATAAGAAAAATCAACTAAGAAGATACCATAATACTGACAGTACTGTCAATGTAAAAACACCGAATAAATGAAACTCATTCTCTAAATGGGTAGATCTAACCATGAAAATAAAAAAGTGTAATGAGCTGGGAAAAAAACAACAACAACAGCAAAAAACGAAACTTTTGCCACACAAACTGATTACAATAATCATATTCGTCATCTCTTTCTCGTTGTATTCTCTTGATCTAGATAAGACAGAGGAACACCCTCCCCCTCCCCTTCCCGCTGTATTTTACTTGAAACTGCTTAAATTTAAAACTAAACCCTTATATATTCTAAGGTATTTATGGATGCAAAATATTTTTTAAGTATTCTATTTATTTGCTTACTTACTTACTCATTTCTTTATTTGTTTACTGTTCATTTATTTATTCCTTTTTCAGTTATCTATTTCAGTTTCTCAGATCCCAGCCAGGAACTATGTTTATGATAGTTACAGTTACTAGGTAGCACAAACTCTCACAAAGGCAAAGATTCTTCGGCGCTCCATTTGCAAGGCTATTAGGGAGAACGAAGCAGAAGGGGGTGGGGTGGGGGGGGGGGCACGGAAGTGTGAACTATACTGTCGTGTTGATAGATTTGATGTCCTTTTAATAACACTCAGGCGTGCACCATTGTTCGCCCCTTCCCGCCCCCCTGAATAACCGGCCATGTCAAGTTTTGTTGAGCTAGCTGGCTAGCTATCATCCCAGGATATCTTAAATGAAACTGGGCCCTGCCTGCGACGGTACGAGTCTCGTCTTCCTGGTGTATCAAGATGAGTCGCCGAGATAACTGGAGTGGGATAAGAAAAAAATCCATATTTTTTTTTGGTAATAAAACAGTCTTGTGGGATTTCCCATCCAACCTAGGCACCTCCCCCTTTCCCCAACCCATCTTTCGCAGGTGAGCTCCACAAGAAGATGGTATGATTTATTTGGGAATTGGGGCTAGATTGCCTGTGTACTCATAATAGTTTATCATTAGTAGTAGTTAACCCCCTAACGCCCAGTGTACCACATTTGATGTAGGTCTCCCAGAACCAAACTGCTCCATCTTTGATACACTTACCCTTCCAATTTTATTTAAAATAATTTTTCCAATCACATAATATTTATATTTTTACAATTTTAATCTGACCATTTAAAATCGGTTCAGCATATCATTTCAGAAGGCCTGGGAGTAGCAATTTTTGTCTGGGCACCGGAAGGTTCAAGTGCCGTTGACAGAACTGTGGTCACCTAGTCACAGCCAAAATTCCGACCATACTTTTCCATTCTACTAGATGAATCAAAACGGGTCTCTGTTTTATGTGGCTGAAAAAGTCATAAAGTAATAGCATTAAAAGCTGAACTTTGTCCAAAAATGGATGTGTCCACGTAATTTATCGACAGAAGTTCAGGCAATACACAAAGTTTCCTGATTTTTAGTCTCGTAGTCACAGAGCTTTCTGTGCTTTCATGTTCATCCTCTGGCTTTATCACAGGATGATTACTACGTTTTTCTTGTGTTCTTGTTACGAATACTAACTTGTGGCTGGACAGTTTCCGAAAAATAGTTAGTAGTTTGGTTACATCGGCAACGAAAAGATTTCTGTGGTCATGAATTAACTAAACTTAAATCTACCCCTAACCCTGACCTTAACTCTAAGCCTAAACGCACACTAGCCGTGTTTGACACGCCAACTAGTTGGACTGTGACGTCACAACATTGAATTTCAGCGAGATGCAACTGGACGGCCGGTGTGTGAGGTTTCATCAGAGAGTAGATATATATATATATATATATATAGATCTATATATATATATATATATAGAGAGAGAGAGAGAGGGTTCACTATTGGTCGATTTGCACTGCGAGTCAAGGGAAGCTCTGGGAAACCACTGTTAGCATGGAGCGGAAAGTAGGTCGCTGCGGTAAACAATATCCGTTTGTGCATTTTCCGAGGGGCGTAGGAACTTACGAACGGTTGTAAATAGTTTCAATCAGCCCAAAAATATGAACTGGCCACCGTAAACAGATATGCACCCTTTCTTTGGTGATGAAGGTCTCTTTCAATTCTCCAATTTCTTGTTTACCGCAGCGACCTAGTTTCGCATCTATACTTTCTGGTTTCATTGAAACTCAATGTCGCGTCGTCATCATCCAAAAGTTGAACGGTAAAATCGGCTGGAACGTGCCAGGCTCAACCCGTTAAAAACAAAAATAAAAAAAAGAAACTTACGGAAATAGGACCCAATTTGAATACATAGTACCAAAAATTCATACCTTAAAAATAATTTCAGTTAAGTACGATAATTCATTGCAATAAGGCTTTTACTAGTATAGTATATTGAAACATTTCTTGTTCGAATTGCAATTCGCCTGAAGGTACCAGAAGGTTATCAGGCAGAAATTTAACAGACCACTTAGATGATATCTGGATTATATACATTCAAACATCACAAACCAACATACCTAAAAGACTTGTAGCACTTGCAAATTCCTGACAATAACCATTTATAATGGAATTTTTCTATATTGATTATTATATAATTATTATATATTTTTTAGAACATCTGTCTCTTTCTGTTTCTATCTAGCTTGGGTGAATGACCTCTGCCCCCCCCCCCCAAACCACCCAAAAAATAAAAAAAGGAAGAAGGAAGGACGGACGGAAGAAATAAACAAAAAGGGCCCGGGGAGACGGGGGCGAGAGAGAGAGAGAGAGAGAAAGAAAGAGAGAGAGAGAGAGAGAGAGAAAGCACTTAACTCATGCTAGCCGTAGCTGAATGCAGAAATTACAGTTTACGCACTGAAAAATGTGAAGCAAATAACTTTTTTTTTGATTTTCATTTTTTGTTTACAACAAAGGTAACAGATGGATGGGATGACTTTAAAGCTGACTGGAGATGGACGTGAAATGTCATGCCTGAGTCACTTCTACCGCCATCGGTAGCAAGTAAAATAATACCAGGCGCAGAATTGATGATACCACAGGGAACCACTTAAAAATAATGTACTAACATACATTTCAATATTTTTGTTAAATGTCACGGCAAAAACAGCATGAGTAATGTTTCCCAGGGCTGTTACAGAGGGAGAGATAAATGGTCGAAGTAGGACAAGGTCGGACATGTTCTATAGAGCATGATCGAAATTCGAATCTCAACGAAAGCGGGGACTCCAGTGAGGGCAAGAGAAAAGGTCCTCACAAGATGTTTCAGTTTTTAGACTAATTGTTAAACTTCAAATTGAAAAAAATAAATGAATAAATAGATCTAACGATGAAAAAAAATTACGTCAAAATGTGGATTTTTTTTTCGAAATTGAAACCGTTTTGAAATGGGGATTGTTTTATCCAAAACAAAAAAAAAGCAAAAAAATAAAAAATAGGCGGTGAGGAAAGGGTTAGATTACTCTGAATTGATCAACTGGAGACTGAATGGAAAACAAATTAAAAACAGATAATTCACCCCTCAAAAGATTCAGAAAAAATAGGCATAAATTTACGCCTTAAAGAGAGAGAGAAAAAAAAAATGACGTTGAAAATGAATGGCAGAAAGGAACCTCTTTACGAGCACCGGTACATGTTTCAAAGTCATAAACCAGGCTGTTGTATTTTTATATAGTCAGCTGCGGCTGAACAGTGAACTCAGCTCAGTATTTTCTATGTTCAGCTTTGTAATTAGGCGACAGCCCATAAAATCTAGCATATTATCTTCATCTTCATCTTCATATTGGTGCCATGCTAAGAAAAACTTCACCCCTGACATGCAGCTATTCAGGACAAGCTGACCATGACATGACATTCAAATGGACTTTCAGCACTGAAGTTCTGCAGATTGTGCCTTATGTACATGTGAGGATTTTTAATCTTTTTTTTTTTCTTTCTTTTTACCGGCTGGTGGAAGACGTGGAGACAGAGAAAGAGCTGAAACTGAAGCACAAGTGATTGTTTTTATTACAATAGATCTACCTCTGCCTCGTAAAGCCGGTTTTCGTCCATTCGAAATCAAGTACCAGTATAAGATTTCACTTGTGTGACGTGTAAATTTTAATACAATGCACCAATACAATACATCCGTTATCAGGGTTATTCACGAATATACAGGATTTGAAGTACTTTATTTGGAATGTGGCTGGCGTTGGCATAAATTTATTGGCATATTATGAGATCTGGGAGTTTCTCTTTCATAATTATCATGTCTGTTTTTATCCTTTTAGAAAGTGTCAGTGACATTTTGTGAGCCTAAGATGTCACTGTTTTAGTGAATGATAATTGTTGCGATAATAGGTCATACATTTCCTTAGAACAGCTGGGACAAGAATGACACCAGAAACTTTGGTGAGCTATATAAGGTATCTGGTGACATTTTACCGCCCTGAAATGAAAATAAAGCCAAAAAACTCTTAATTTCATGATCAATGTGTCACCTATTCAACTGGAGGAATCACCTTAAGACGCGGCGGACCGTTACATAGGTACAAAGAGAAAGCGAATTTTATAAAATTTAACCTCTGTTCCAAATTTAATCCCCTGCCCATTCAAGGCACTTCATCGAGATAACGCTGTCTCTACGCTACATAACACAAGGTGTCATCAGGAAGGTACCCTTGTAATCAACCTTTGCGTTATTTCGCCTTTGTCCATTGTTCCAATGAAACGCCCAGCTTCTGTCTAATGGTGCATTTTCCTGGGAATTTCGGAAATCTAAGCTTGGTGAGCTCACTGTCTGCCGATGCAACGCTCTAAATTCCCCAACTTTCCACCCGCCTCCATGTCTACATCACATACAAGTAATGTCTCTCAGATACGGTCTCAAATTTCGGACATTCTGAAAAACCCGTCTAATTTTCTGTAATTGAAAACAAGAATCCTATGCACGAGTTTCCCTATTGAACTACGACCTCGATCTGCAGCCTTTGTTCAGTCAGAGTTGAAAAGAGTGGAATTTACATAAATGACGATTGAACGAAAACGGGGTATCTTTATAAACTTGAAATTGTACCATAGAATTAAGCCCACTCTCGGTTTTCATCATCTCAGTTTAAACGGATTTTGAATCCGTGTGTTTTCGCCCCTAGCCTTGTTTAAACGGGCGTGACAATTTATTTGGTCCGTATACACGAAATTTTATTCTCATTTTCCAGCCATTTGCATCCAGGGCAAACAGATCGTCCGTCGCTTTGACTGTCAAGGAAAATGCAATGGAAGAGCATCGTGAAATAATTACTGTTGTCCCTTGTGCATTTTGGCCCGTGAGTTGCGAGACGTGCATGCGCTGATTATAGGATTGTAACGAGGTCAAGGCTGATGTTTACGCAAGATTTTCAACGTTTTCGCTACAGAAGGTTCAGGAGGATGACAACTCTTGAACCAAATAGTGTGAAACTGGTAATTTCACATTTCTGGTGACCCTTGTGCTCAAATGATGCATTTCTCTTTCTCTCTTTCTCTTTCTCTCTCTCTGTCTTTCTCTCTCTCTCTCTCTCGCACGCTCTCTCCCCCCCTCTCTCCCTTTCTTTCTCTCTATCTCTCTAACTCTCTCTCTGTCTCTCTCTCTTTCTTTCTCTCTGTCTGTTTCACACGAGGTTATACTATGATAACGAATGATAGAAATATACACCACAGACACATCAGCACAGATACATCATAACTACAGACAGATATACTTGACTTTCTGGATTTAGACTTTTTTTTTCTTCTTTCTAGGAATTATTATAACTATATTTCACACTCTCATTACTTTATCTGTTGTAAGAAAAAAAAAAAAAGTGAATTTTACCAAACTATAAAAAAAAAATAATTTGCAGAATTTATGATAAACATAAACAATTTCTAGCTGAGTAGTTTAATGTACCTAAGTGTCACAATACTAGAATGATTATCAGTTCGTAAAACATCACCAGGGGTCGCCATCGTCATTTGCAATGTTAATCTCGACAACAGAAACAATAACTTTGCTATAGGATATTAAAGTGTCTTATCTGGCTGAAACAGAATATCATTACAGTTTAAAAAAATAGTCCTTTACTTTCCCAATTCCTTTTTACTGAATAGTTGTGGCTGTTCATGTCCAGCCAAGGAAAAGATTGGATCTTGCTCGCTAGACTGGGAAAATGGGATTTGAATAGACTTCATGACGTAATGTATCTGTATTATAACTTCACTGGTAAACTACCAATGGGTTTCGTCAAAACTGTCACTTGGTTTATCTGGGTAATGTGAAGCGCAGTCATTGCAGTAAATATATCAGACAATTATTGTGTATTGCAGATCAGTCCGTTTAGTTTTATACATGTTTTAATTTTTTTTTTTTGACTATCACTCTTTTATAAATATTATGTACCTCTTCTCCCCCCCCCCCTCTCTAACATAATGTCAATCCCCCCCCCCTTTCTTTCTCTCTCTCCCTCCCTCTGAGTACTCTGAAGTACTATCGTCATTATATTCCTCATTCTCCCTAGTTTACCTTATTTCCCGTCTTTCTATCCTATCGCCCTCAAGCCACAGCCAATATCGTACCTTTGTATTAAACCATCCCCAAATATCCCCTTTTCTGTCTTTCATCCTACACCTATAAGAATCTTAAAGTTTGGCTATTGTTCACCAGCAACTCAAGAACCTGAGCCACACTGCCTTTGTAAGTATTAAGACTAACTTTTCAAGTGCTGACCAAGAGTGACACCGTTGACACAGTCTGAAGTTAAACACTGAACAAAGGGCAACAATTAACTTTGACTCAGACATTGTCTCCCCCTGATATTATCCTCTACAAAGTAAACCAAGACCCGGCTTGTGGTTTGTCAAAAGTCAAGTCTGTAATCTGAAGAGACCGCTCTCTCTCTCTCTCTCTCTCTCTCTCTCTCTCTCTCTCTCTCTCTCTCTCTCTCTCTCTTTTCTCCAAAGTTAGTTCATCGTTTCACGTCAGTTAATCAACTACACAATAATCGTGCCAAACTGAGACATCCCCTTCCCCCCTTTTTTTTTCCAGTACACACACATACATACAAAGTAACACTACACACACACACACACACACAAAAGTAACACACACATTCACACAAAAGTAACACATACGTACGCATGAAGTAACGAGACAGCGTAAATTAGATATCTCTATTATTACAAATAAGCTAGGGTATCGCGGCACCAATTTCGTCTATCCTCTGTTGTTCAAAACAGAAGTTAAATCTCCAAATTTGGTGCAATCATTAATAATTTTCTTTGTCAACTAATGATCCTCTCTTGGAGACTGTCGCATGAAATTCACTCAGTTGTGAAGGTTTCGTTGGTACATAATGTAATTAATAACTTTTCTTTACGAATGACAAAAATGAATCATCCTTGTGCTCACCGTCAAAATTCCTCGAACGCATAAATTCACCCGCTTCGCATAGTCTCTCACTCTCTCTCTCTCTCTCTCTCTCTCTTTCTCTTCCTGTTTTTTTTTTCCCCCTGGTTGTGCTGATGAGTTGAGTTGGTTGTTACAGTGCATAATGGAATGAGATGAAGTTGGTAGGGTGACAGGTTAGTATGTCCCAATGTCTGCAAGAAAACTTTGCGGTTTTTCATTAACAGTTCATAATTATATTATTATATATATATTAAAGACAAAAGTTCTTTCGTCCCAAAAGAACTGCAGGCGGACCGTGTGTCCCCAAAATAGGGGTGGCCATTTAAAACGGATTCTGAAGAAATAAAGAAAACAGTTAAATACAGGTCTACAATGATCGGCCTAGCCCGGCTTTCTCAGAATCACCAGCATGTGCGGTGATCACACTGACCTAAGCATACCCAGAGAATGCCCGGTGGGGTCCCCGGATGTAACCTTACCTGGGTCACGAGTTGACGACGATGACGTCAGCCACTCAACGGTGCAGGAGACCTGGAACAGGTAGATGGACTGGGCTAATCTGCTAATCCTCCAGCTACGCTGTCTGGCACGTGGCTACAGAGGGGGTGCTCTGTGGTGATCATGTTTTAAGTCTCACTCATGATATTTCCAGTGTGTAAGCGAGACCTGCAGGACACAGTGCACACAATACTGGCGTCGTCGATCTAAAGATGGTTAAAGAATCCTGGGGAACTTAAGACTAGTTACTTAATCAGAGTGGATACCAGAGTTTCAACATAGTTATATCATCATGTCTACACAGCTCAGCACACTTCTTCAGAAATGTCCACAATTTTTCACCCTTTTAAACACAGGACGACCGTCTCTTCCCCAAACTCCTCTACATTTTTTTTTTTTTTTGGTTCGATGTAAGAGATGTACATTGGGCAAGCGGTCCTGCTATGTATCTCAACGATTTTGGCATACATGAAACCACACGAGATTCTTTAAATATTTAATTCACAATCCCTGATGGTAAATACGGCAATTTTTCTATTCTTTATATTCACAATTTAATAAGAAACGCGAAACATCAGAAGAGGTGGAGGTTTAATATGCAGACCGGGAAAAACGATCCTACGCGTGTTTGTATTTACTGTATGAATCTAGCCGCAAAACACCAGAGAGCACAGGCTTTGAGTCCCACCACACGTCTCCCGTCTATTGTTGGGCTCTACGTCACCGGAAGCTAGCATTTTACCTTCCTGTGTGGAAACTGTAGATGACCACTACCCTTAGATCTCGTCAGTGGCACACGAATGGAGCGAGAAAACAATAAGGCCATGCTCGTGTGTGCAGAAACCGGAGAAAATACACACACCAAAAGACCCTAAACTAACTCTAGCTGTTTCTTTCGGACACTTTATCCACCCTCTACATCCACTGCCCGTGAGGGTCCAAGAGAAAATGTGCTAGAATACGGCGAAGGGACCAAATTTATTCAGCAGCCTTCTCCATAGGATCCGATTACTCGCCAAGGGTAGTTAAAATTCAGCAGCTACCGATTAACTCGTTTTTCTGGGGGGAGCATCCTTCACTCTAATTTTCCAGCCAGACAATGAGTTAAAGACGCTCATGAATAATATAAATATGCCATTAACGTCACGCTTTTCGATAAGGCTCCTCGGAGAGTCGTGCTTCTGATGCCCGAAACATTCCCGTCCATGGTACAAAGAGGGCAAAAAACACGACCGGGCGAAAGTGCTGCAGGAATACACATTCACTGTTTATTGGCATTCACTGCAGTAACAATCTTTGGGATTCAGGACTATTCAGAAATGCGACAGAGGTAATCGGCTGGAAGGGTTACTCTCGGCGCATGCGTAAACATGGTGGTAAATACAGGCTCGAGTAAACGGCCAGTCAATGAGTGTCTCAAGGTTTTTGCTCTGAGGTTATTTTGTTCCTTTTCATCTTGGCCATGCGTTGACCATTCATTATTATTACTCAAGCAAGCATACATGGTACTGAATGGTCACTATTTGCTACTAAGACATTCCCCTCACTATACCATCCGTTGACATGTGTGCACCTTGCCGTTGATAATATGAGAATGGTTTTGCATTGTGCTAATGATATGCGTTGTTAACGTTAGTACATGAATAATGTCGCCTTGGGAGGCGTTCATGTATCACAATTCTATTATTGTGGACTGCTGAGGAGAGGAAATTGATTATAGTGAATTTGATAAGGTATTGGTGCGCATCTGTACAGGGCTTTAGTGTAATGTAATGATCAGCTTGTATAGCGCTCAAATCCATATGAAAAATGCTGTGCTCTGAGGAAGAAAAATGTAGACGGACAAAGTCGTATCTTCTCCTATCTAAATAGGAGTGGAAATTGACCATTTATCATATAATGCGACGGTAGAGCACTGAATGCAAGCGCAATGGTGGGCAAAGTCTTGAAAATCTCTATTGACTAATTGACGGGGTTACTTTAAGAACTAATGGAAGTGTCTTTTGACTGCTTTTGAAAGGGTGGGGGGGAGGGAGGGGGGGGGTGAAAAAGATCATTTTAGTATAAACCAATCGAATTTAATAAACGATTGCAATACTTCTATCAACTGCTCGAGTAAATCATTAAAATATTAAATTCGATTGGTCATACTGAAATGGTGTTTTTTGCCTTTTTTTCTCAGAAGCAATCATAATTATGTCACTTAGATGCCTTCTAGCTCTAACCCTTCCGTTAAGTGACCAGAAATCATAGACATGACACCTTAAGGTAAATTTTTTTATGAATAAGATTTCTGCAACACAAAAACCTTCGTACAACCGTGGCTAGAGATGCTTGAAAAGGAGCATACGTACAGCCAGTCAAAAAGAAAAAAGAACTCTCTAACAAGAGGCCGGATCAGTTACACAACATAAACTTCAAATTTGTGGAAATGCACTTCACTGCACCATCCTGGTGAGCTGTTAAATTAACAATAAATCAACCAAAAGTAGAAATCCCATGAAAGGTTACCATTCGTAATGCACAATTATATTAATTTCGTTCATAATTATATACTTAAATTTGACTAATATATTTGAGATAAAAAGGATCTGGAAATGTGCCTTTAACAAGCGATGATGATGATACTGATGAAAGGTTAGAATTAAGAGGTGAGAGATAACCCATGTAGCTTTTTTATGTTTGTGATCATTAAACTGTAGGCTGTTTATAGGTCTCTGCAGTTTAAGTCTTTTTAGTTTGACAGCAATAAAATGATTACACATCACCGACTAATTTATAACAATGTTAAATAGACTTGAATGACTGTTTAATGGATCAAATAATGGTGGCTGTCTAGAAAACATCATAATGGTGGTTGTCTAGAAAACATCAGGCTGAACAGAGATATAAAAAATCAGGTTATCAATGCCGTTCATCTCCCGGATCATTATACAATTATTTTTTTTCATTTTCAGATTTCCGGCGAGTATAATGAGAAGTGCGCTATCTACTGAACCCTGTCTAAGTTGAAATGTACTGGCGGGACCTTCAGATACAATACAAAATAATTTTTCAGAGGCATGAGTAAGAACCAAATCTACTTTAAAATGTTCCCATCGTGGAGACATTATGTGCTTGGCTGGCGATAGCAAACTTTGCTCAGTTCCCATGGTCTGGTAAATAGATATACCCAACCAAATCGGAGGGGGTATTTAAGGTATCTTTTCGCAGTCACCGTAAGACATCTAGCGATAAGTTTATTAAGCTTTATATTGACGAAGGAAGCGATAGCATTGGCAAGTGTGGGATTTTCCACTTCACGTGATCCCCTGTGCATTGAACTTATGATAAAGAAGAAAAAACGTGTGAGGTTGATACGGTAATAAACTGTATCCAAAAAGGAATAGGAATAGAGACATCACTCTGGCGCGTATCAAACATTCGTATCTAAATATCGATTAAACGGATTTATTATCCATAAACCTGGTTAACTAATAATTAATTCAGACATCTAAGTATCCATCTATCTATCAATCGGTCTGTCCGTCCGTCCGTCCATCTATCTATCTATCCGTCTATCCATCCATCCATCCATCAATCCATCCATCCATCCATCCATCCATCCATCCATCCATCCATCCATCTATCTATCTATCTATCTATCTATCTATCTATCTATCTATCTATCTATCTATCTATCTATCTATCTAATCTATCTATCTATCTATCTATCTGTCTGATTTTATGTCTGTCTGTCTGTCTGTCATTATTCTTCAGTCTAAAAATGTATTGTGCTTGTGGCAGGAAATAGAGCATTCAGTTTTGGGAGTGTCATGTCATTTATTTTTTACAATCGAAGTAGAATCTGTTGTTCATGCAGTGGCGCCAGGGAGACTTATCTCATATAACAAAGGGGATAACCCTTCTTTTATCTAACTAATTTTCTTATCTAAGTACTATTATTTTGCATTTCTAAACGCTCACAGTGTCGTTGCAATAAAAAAAAATGTACAAGATATTATAGTTTCAAATGGAAATAATGAAAAAAGAGAAATAAAAACCATGAAGATTCTGTGAGTGACATGATAAAGAGGTATTTATTCATGTTGAGAATAACAAATTTCACCATCTGTTGCCAAAATTAAGAAGAAAAAAAAAATAATAACAACAAGAACTTTGCGAAGTTCAAAGGAAAACCCCCTGGTTACAATTGGCTTGAAGGTAAGTGCTGCTTTGTTTCAGTGCTATAGAAATACGGCTTTCTACATTTTTTGTTCACGTCATATAAATCACCTATACGGATTTGCCGCACAGTTTACCAAAGACGTCCTGTTTATCGGCCAACCGTCTGTAGCGGCTCTCTCGCTCGGTATTCAGGGAACATTATCGCATGATTTTTTGCAAATTTTTTTTTTTTTTTTTGGCAAGGTATTTTTAAAACCAAGCTGACACATTAAAAATGTGTACCTGGATTAACTTTTGTCTGCGACACTGGGACAAAAAAACATCAACAACAACAACAAAAAACGTGAAGTTATTCTGGAAAAAGACAGGGATTACCGTAACGGCTGACACCTACCGGGACTGTCATGGTTTTATGAACAGACAGACAACAGAAGATTTCATAACGGCTGAATAATTTTATATGAAGAAAACAAAAAGTGCATGGAAAAAAATCTACAAAAGAAATAATAACAACCACAAAGTAACGTAAAATATTATAACACCACAAAACAACGCCAACAACATTTGGTTAATTGACACGTTATAAGAAATTATGTTTAAAAACAGGTACAAAGAATAGTCCAGTTTTTTACAAAACTAGACAACAAAATATATGCGAAAAGAAACAAGAGCATACTAGACACTCACACTAAATATGGCCACAAGCACAAAGAGGAATCAACGATTAAGTACTGCTTTATCTCCCAAAGTTAATCTGACCTTGGATTGTGACTGACCTGAGAATAACTTAGAAACGCCCCGTGTCTTTGAGAATAAGCATAATTTTATATTAATTATCTTGAGTTTCATTAAGATAACCTTCTGATCCACTTTCGAGTGTTGCAAATTCGCAATTATTCTTCCACACAGTTAAGCGTTGAATTTTTCTTACAGAGAACGCTGGCATGTGAAAAAAATAACGTTTTAGAATATAAATATCGTCATGGTGCTGCCAATATTGCCTAACTCATTTTTTGACTTTTTGAGAAAATCAAATTTAAGTGATTGACAGCCACAAAACTAAACATTTAAACCAAAATATAGGCTTGTTGTTATTTAACAACCATAATACTACTATGTGCATACTATTTTTTTATTTCTCCTCAAAATTATGGGATATATATGATTTAGGCAATTTTGGCACATGAAAAACCTGAGTTGGGCAAAATTGGTTATTATGAAAATGAGTTAGGCAATCTTGACACACACAAAATCTGAGTTAGGCAACATTTTTGTTGACTTTGCAGAGTACTTTAGAGGACACAATTTTCATTAATTACGTTTATTTTGACCACATACACTTACATACAGGCATCACCCAGACAAAGCCAACATATTTTGAAAACATTTTAATTCTTTTAATAAAACAATGCACACAAGGAGTCTTCCATTTTGCTCTTATTCTTTTCCATCTATGTCCATTATTAAACACCATTTTACGTAAAATGAGAGAATGTTCAAGAACAACCAGTTTCATTCAATCAGAAATAAACAAATTACAAAAATTGAATTTACATAGGCAGCCAATCCTTTTCCTAGTTAAAAACTATTATGGACAGCTGTACACAAATAAAGACCCAGTGCAAAATACGAATGAAATTAGTGACGAAAATATCAGTTATGACAACATGCCAAAATTAACAGCCGATCAAAAGGAAGAATTAGAAAAAGAAATAACTTTGGCTGAACTACGCTACCTTTTAAAAAAGTATGAAAAACAACAACGGCACATAAATTTGTAGGCATAAAATATGTAGCCTATAACATTTCTTGAATAACATGGAGTAACTACAACTTCGTAAATTAAGATGAAGTAACTTTAACGTCGTGAATAACATGAAGTAGCTTTATATGTGAATAAAATGAAATCACTTTAACTTAACGCTTAACTTGGCGTCTAATTAAACACAGAAAGTGATGAATAACACGAAGTAACTTAAACTTCTTGAACAACATTACGAGTAAGTACCGTAACTTTAACTATCACTTAAAATAAAACCCAGAAAGTACACAGGCACTTTGTTGATAGCTTCCAGTCTGCTTATTCATTGGGTAAATTGTCAAAGAAATGGTGGACATTTTCTGGCATGACTGATTTCATAGCTTGTAAATCTTGGAACTTTCTCTTTGTGATGGCCCGTCTTTCTGTAAAAAGAGGTATCCAACGCTTCCTGTCTGCAGTAAGTATGTTTGGTAGTTCCTGCCAGTCGTCCAACCATTCCAGTTTGTAGAAGATATGTGCTCCTGCATCATCAAATGAATATCTGTAGGCACAAACATCTGACACCGTGGGGTCACCTGCCTTCTTTCCTGGACGAACAGATTTCACATAGACACCCGACAACTTCTTAGCCTCAGAAAACAGGACCTCAGTCACTTTGTAGGCAGATGGAGTCTCTCTGGCCATTTCCATTGCCAGCATGTATTCCCTGGGCTTAAAGATGTCACACTTGGTCCTCCTTTCAATAAGGCTAGGCATAGCGTCACAATCCATTTGGGTGTGGCCTGGAGTGAGAAATTTTTGCTCAATTGGCACATTTTTTTCCATGGCTAAGTGCAACAAACTGTTGGCTATTGTTGTGGACTTATTTTGATAGCCACAGCCATCACTCCAAATAACAACCTTGGAAACAGCTGGATTGTCATTCAAGTAACCTGAAAAATGGGTGTAATGCAGGTGACCAAACATCTGACTGGAAAGATCTCCATTTGTTTCATCAAAAACATAACAGAAACCTTCTTTGGTCTTTATATTAAAGTATGTCATGTTGTGCACGACTAGTTTTGTGCGGTAGTACATGGCACTTGCTTTTGTTTTAGGACACATAAGTACACTTTCTAAATCCATGGTCCACACAGAAACATTATCTGGTGTAACTTTGTCAACTGCTTTCACTTGTTGAGCTGCTGACTTCCTTGTAATATGTTGGTCATATACTTCTTTGGTAATATTTCCGTGTTTGTATCCAACACAGACGTTGCATTGGTCCTTTTTAGGGATGAATACAGACAGGTTTAATCTTTTGAATGCTACATTGAAGTATTTCCATCCAACTGCATGAAATCCCTTTTCTTTGCAGCTTTGGGTGTAGTCACTATGCAGCTGGCGTTGTGAACGTCCTTCGTGTATAAACCTCTTTCCTTCATAACTGGGCTGTTTGCGACAGTAATGGGAGGGCACCGTTGGTATTGCTAAAAGCCACTCTTCTAGAAACTCTTTGTCTACTTTTCTCAACTCTTTTTTGGTTGTTTGGGGGTTGGTAACTTCCTGTTCCACTGTTGGAATATTTTCTATGTTTTCCTTTCTGAGCCAGCTACATAGCGTCCTCTCGCTCACACCAAGAGTGCTGACAAACATTTTTCGACACATCTGTTTGTGTTCCCCTTCTTTGGATAACAAATTCCACTCATATGAACAGTCACGCTCAGGGGATTCAGATGTAAATTGTTTCTTTTTCACCCTCTTGACGACAGTTTTTACATAGGTATATCTTTCATCCCAGGACCTCATATTCCAAAACTCAGTAAAAATGGCCATCCTTCTTTCTTCATCAAATGTCGAGCAATGGCGGCTTTTCGACTTTTGACAATATTCTGAAGTGCAGGTTAGACCCATTCGCCGTCCGTCCATGACAACTGTTTTGTCACGTCCGCTGCACTGGTATTGGTTCCCTTCAAGTCTAGCAATTTTTCTTATTGGCACCAGGTCAATCTTGCCTAACTCATAGTTAGGCAGCATCAACACTGGAGCCAATACTGCCTAACTCATAGTTAGGCAGTATTGGCTCTGGGGTTAAGACTGCCTAACTCCACTGTTTATGTTGGGCAATATTAGAAATGGCGGTTTTTTCAAAAATGGCGCGGCACCTTACAAAATTTTTTTGATCAGAAGGAGCGGGAAGATGAGCTTTATCTAAAAATGGCCTTATTCCATTTTTGCCTAAGTCTGACTTAGGCAATATTGGAAGCACCATGACGATATACAAACTCGGATATTTTGAACTGAACTATGCGCTGCTTGATCCATTTTCATTTTGTAATTTGGGGGTCGGGGTGTGTGGGGATGTAATGACACTGAATGTGCAGCTGTTGTCTGGTTGTTTGTCCGCTTTGTATGGCTAAATACCCTGGATGTGGTCGCTTGCTTTGCTGTAACACTGGCAGCCCGCAGAGCACGCGTGAAACTCATGTCTTTGATCACTAACACGGACTATTGCGTCACGAGGGGGTAATGAATGGAGAATCTGTTACTTCGGCGTTAATCTCTGCCATCAAAGGCACTTCACGGGTCAGGAACCAACAAAGGTTCTTCCTTGCTTTCCAAATTTGTATCCTTTAACCTTTCCTCACCTACATAGTAACAAGGGTGTTGTTACGAATACGTACGGTGTCTACGCGTTTTTGTGCTGGGCGCCCGTACGTATACGTACCTATCCCTAACACCGTCCTTATCCTGAACCTAAATCTTATCTAATCCCTAACCGTGCCCCCTACCCTTTCAACGAAAAACAGAAAGAAAATCTGAAAGAATAATTAATTAAGGCTGTCATTAGGAGTATTTCGCTCAGGATTTTGGAAGGAGCTCTCTAGTTCTTTAGTCACACGAGGCTTTAGAATGCGTTCACTTAGCGCAGAAAACTTGGGTGACGTACGTATTTGTAACAACATTCTAATAACAAATAAACAAAATTACTCTCTCACTCTTACGCATCATGTTTTACATCACGTGCATCCTCAATTAGAGACTCGCTTGCAAATGCAGTGACGTTCGGGACAAGGGTTGAGGTGAAGAGTTCCAAATGTGCATTTCAATCACAAAAATTACAGGCATTCACACACTTTAATCTTTCACCAGCAACGCAACTCGCCCCAAAAAATAGAAGTCAACACGTCCCTAAATATCGCATGGCAGGCTCTATCACATCTTCCTTTTCCCTAATTTGGAGCGCGTGAAAATTTGGAAGTAGCGCTTGTCTTCATCAAACTTTCGCTCCCCCAGTATCTCACAACCTCTACAGAGCATGTGCCATCTGGGTGAACGGCTGCATGCGGGCATCTTCTGGGAGCAGGACAGCATCCGAGTGGGTTTGGAGTATAACTTTGCGTGTCTGAATGACACAAGGGAGCGTGACTAGGCAATATAGCCGACAACAGTCGTATCCGTGGAGCCTTAATGAAATGACCAAACATGGGCCCGCCATTAGAGCGGTTTGAACACGGCACGATAATCTAATCACGGTGTTGGGGAAACGGGGTCTCCTGCTTGCAGAGTCTCTGGAGATGGTACAATGGGAGATACGGCAAAAGTCGAAATTGGAGATGGGTGGGAAAGCAGGTTAAGGGTGCCATGGAGTTACCCGGAACTTCCAGCAATCGATGTCTGTTGTGTCCAGTTGCTCCAGCTTCTGCCTCATTGTCCGCTAAACTCTCTCTGTTCCCGGGGCGCTCCCATTCAAACTGTATCATCTCAAGACAAACCTTTCTGTCCTGCTCGATGTGTTTAAATTTTCTTGTCGAGGCGTCCGTGGTTCTCAAAACTGCTTGGATTTAATCATTTCTCGTCACCTCTCATGTCTCCAGTTCCTATTCCGTATTACATGACAGACCATACCAAGTTCTAGTTGTGCCAGTTAGCATGAATGTGGTCCTATTGGAAAGATAAAAAAATCACTGTCTTTTCTGAATGTACATTTGTCACTCTAGTAAGTTCAAAAATATGTCGCGTTCACACTTCCTCAGAATGATGTTGTGGGGAAATTAAAAACATTTCAAAATTCAGACAGACATGTTTTTATTGCAATGGGAATAATAATTCAATACAGGGTAAACGCTCAGTAAAAACTTGTCACTTTCAGTTATGAACATTATTGTATAAAGTTGTGTTACTAAGCAGAAGAAATGCACACGTGTGTATATTTAAGCTGAAAATGTGGTCAGTTGCTTGCTCAGACAGTCACGGACATCTGGTTGTTTATTTGAAATGTGTCTTACTGCCCTCGTAAAAAGTCTTCTGAACAATATAAATACATGTAAACAATACTTTTAGAGTTCTCTCCCCCCTCCCCCCCCCCCTCCTCCCTTTACAGTTAGAAAATAAAGAAAGAAACAAAATAACCAAAAAAAGAATAAAATAAATAAATGTTGTTTTTTTTTAATGCACAGGATTGAAAAAGTGATAAGAACGGTGAGATTTTTTTTGTTCTTAAAGTATGTAACCTAAAACACTTTGATACGCCTGGGTTTGAAATAACATCAATCTGTGTGCCTGTGTGTTTTTGCGTGTGTATGCGTGTGTTTTGAACCATTGATACACAGTACAAAGCGGGCAATAGCCATACATTCATGACAACCAAAGTCCCAAACTCCATTGAGTTTTCAAGGGTACATGCAATGAAAGACGGATCATGTTATTATAAGACGCAGTGCATTACTCGACAGGGAAAAGTGGAGAAGCTCCCTGTCGCTGGGTTTTAACGCAAATATATTTTTTATTGATCAACTTTTAAGAAAATTAACTCTCTTGTCTGGTAAGCAGTGTTCTATATTTAAAACACGCCCAACGCTCTAAGTTTTGGACCACTCTCTACTTTATCAACAAATCATTTTTCATGCCAAAAAAATACATCAAACCTTAACCTATTTAGATTAATTCGGCCATTATTTATTTAACATATTTTGATTAGGTCCGTTTATGTACTGAAACTGGGGGATTAAATTAAAAGCTTCAGTGTTGTTCCTGGGCATAGGCTACATCTACACTTACATCACTTGCCAACCTTTTTCATGTGAACTTTGTTGAGGCTTCCGCAGAAATTTGCTTTTGTATTTGTGGGTGAATCTGGCGAAACCCGGCTGAGAGGCGAAAGACCAAATTCTTGAAAACAAAACAAAAAAAACTCTCCAAAGAGGGAAGGGAAATTTTCCTACGGGAATTCAGATTGCTTGTGAAGTGAAAGGTGAACTCTTTTTCTGCATTAGGTTAAATATTTTGCTTCGAATCGTCTCAGAGATATTTTATTCTAATTTTTTAAACAGGTATAAATATTTCTCCTGTAGCTTGGTTTTGCCAGATCCACCCACATTAAGTTAGTCTCTTCCTGGAAAGAAAGTTGGGGCCGAGGAAGTTCTCTGTCGTGTCGGTCAACAAAGAATAAAACTGCTATTGAAATACAATTATTTAGTCTCAGAACTTCAACGCAAATCTTCGTTACAAAGACAGTTCTACAGGTGAATGACTTCTCAGTTGGATAGCGTGCCTAGGTCCCTCACGATAAAAATATATTATATAATTTTAAATAAAAAATTCAGCTTCTTGATAAAAAGAATTAGGACAAAAATTAATTTTTGTTCTCGTGCCAAAATGACTTCACTGATCATTCACATAGTTTATTTTTGAAACTGTGAAGCTGCGTTTTCATACATATGGAAACGGAAACGAAAACGTCAAAAGTCTTCAAGTTGTTAAATAGAAAGGCCGTTTTCATGTGTACAGAGATGACGATTTCATATACAGGGAAGAAGTCCTTCTTTTTACTACTTGACGGAGTTTTTATGTTTCTGTTACCATTTCCATTTCCGTTTCCGTGCACATGAAAACGGTTTAATCTTGTGTCAAGTCATGGGTGAAAATATTGTTGGGCTTTAAGAATTCATCACGATATCAAAAAGGGAACGGGAAAATAAAGGGGAAAAATCACAAGAAATACGCTTTCTTCGAGTGCTCCTGAATACTGGTGAGATATAACATAGGAACACACCTTTTCTTAGTCCAGAAACTTCAAGATTCCAAGAAGTCATTCCCCTGTTCCTTCAACTGTGACATTTCTGAACTTGTGAGAACGGACGATTGGGTTTGATGAAACAATTTGACGAGCGTCAGTGGAGAATTCACAGTGCGTACCTGGTAATCAATGAGTTACCCCAGCAAGCCTGACCGCTGGTAAAACATTTGCATAGTTGATGAGACAGGTCTTAAAACTTAATTAAACGCTCGTGCCCCTGGTTAAAGCTTGGGGCAGGGCCGTCGTGATGTCTGAGGTCTGATCTTTGTGATGTGAGGACCTGTTTCTGCGAGGATGACCAAACTGTATAATTATTATGGAGGCAGTGGGAGGGACTAACCGATGTAGTCATAAAAACCGCCCCGTTCGGTTCTTAAGACAATTTAATGCTTAATTCAAAACACATGGCAAATCACACAAAGAAATATTTTTCATTCAAATGTCAGTCAGTTGTCATGAAAGTATTGTGTTATATGGGTTAATATGCTTCCTCATATCCGTGTCACGTAATCACTGACTTATAGAACAGGTAGTATAAGATTGGTAGTACTTAGACCCCTGCCTGGAACTTAATCAGTTAGGATACAAACCATGAAGTTTACACCATGTGTCTCGTCAGTCCAACCTCATGCACTAATCAGAGGCCTTTAATTAATGCAAATTATCAGATTTCTCGATGGTCTCTGGCACAAATAGGGGCTATTTTTTTTAGCCAGACGGTGACCTCATTCTATATCATTATCATGCTTGTAAAAATACATCTTACAACAGAACGCAATTGAAATAATAACGTATACAGTGATCTCACTGTTATTCGAATTCGTTTTTATTTTTTCTTTTCGCATTTAATCGGTATTTTCCAAGAAGTAGGTTATCATTTTCGAAACAACCTAGAACTAGAACGACAGCTTCGTCACTGTAGGCACGCTACGCCTTTGCCGTGTCGAGGCCACCCTTATACTAACGAGCAATCTCTATTTGATAAGCATTATGCAAGTCACGCCCATGTAAAATGGATTTAAGCACTTTTCACACCATTAAGGGGGAGGCTGGTTTAGTTGAACAAAAATAGGAGCCTCGAAAATTTGAGCTTCAGAAATGTGCAGGCACGCTTCTGTAGAAAATACAGCACCTCTTCACAAAAACTTACGTGGGGAATCGGAGTCTTTCTGGTGATGTAAAATGATGCTATTTTGATACTGCTCTGTGCTGGTATGTAGCTACAGGGCTTGCGGTCGGACGTACGCTGTGTAAATAAAACATGACTCTATTTGTCAAACAGCACAAAGGAAATATGGATCGTAGGATTACTTGTTCACAAATTACATAGTTCTCAATGAGTTTAATGACATCCCTGGGAGAAAGGGGAACCTGACACCGTACATGACCCAACTGCAAGAAGTGATGTGGGTGGTGGTCTCGTGGTATTCAGTGGGGCTCAGAGCTCAGTTGGTTTTCGAATACTTAGAAGACTCTCTTTTGCAATTCATCTGAAACTTCAGAGTTTTCTCGTCTTCTTCATTGTTTGCACCATTATTGATTTGGTTCGTTTTTGGTGTTTTGTTGTTTTTTTACATTTTTAACATTAAATTTAACTGCTTTGTCGTTTCTTCATCGTTTTCACTTAGATGAAAATGTGCATTTGTGTGTGTGTGTGGGGGGGGGGGTCGGGATTTGTAGGTCTTACTTGTCCAAATAGCTTAACTTCTCTATTGCACCATGAGACTAACTGGCGTGTTAACTTTCAGGGCCATTTCCCATTACTTTTTCAGGGGCAAGTGAACTAGACACCCCTATACATGGAAGAGAAATAAGATAGGTAGTTCTAGACATTATTTGGGCCACATTGCCAAAGAAAGGGCCTGTTTTGTGTGCCTGCATAATTGTATGACCCATTTGGGATCAGAGTTTTTTTTCCGAAAACGTTACCACGGCCACATCGCCAAAGAAAGTCTTGGTTTGCATGCCTGCATACGTTACCAATTTGGGATCAGATTCCGAAAACGTTACCACGGCCACATCGCCAAAGAAAGTCTTGGTTTGCATGCCTGCATATGTTACCAATTTGGGATCAGATTCCGAAAACGTTACCACGGCCACATCGCCAAAGAAAGTCTTGGTTTGCATGCCTGCATATGTTACCAATTTGGGATCAGATTCCGAAAACCTTACCACGGCCACATCGCCAAAGAAAGTCTTGGTTTGCATGCCTGCATATGTTACCAATTTGGGATCAGATTCCGAAAACCTTACCACGGCCACATCGCCAAAGAAAGTCTTGGTTTGCATGCCTGCATATGTTACCAATTTGGGATCAGATTCCGAAAACGTTACCACGGCCACATTACCAACTAAAGATTACTGTGGCCAGGTTTTTATAATCATAACCCAACTCTTTGCGCTTTCCCAAAAATCCACTGTGCAAAGGAAGTCAAACCTGGCCACATGGTCCAAATAGTTAAACTAAACAAAATCCTAAATAGCATCATTTTTCTCATGCATTTGGCGGATATTCCAGCTATTGTAACACTCAGGATCTGGGAAATGAAATCACTCCTCATATAGTACCAAATTAATACCAAATTTTAAATGAGTGAAATTTGACCTCAAATAATATTGCCCCGGTTCTTCGGACACATTGATGTCACAGTACCTGCAAGTTACAGATGTCTATTGGAAGACACAGTATCAATGTTCTACTCTTACGATACGGAATACAATGCTCCTATTTCTATCAATAAATTAAGACAGCGCAGCATGCCGTCAGTGTATCCTATTTAAAACTAGTGTTGTCAGTACGGGGCACTGGGAAGAATGGTTTAGTCTAGGGGGTGGCGCAAATTCACATAAAAACGAATTTTACATAGAATTTTTGTGTTCATTTTTCATCGGTAATTACCCACTAAGTAGACATGTTCATAAAAACAAAATTACTTTCTTGTCCATTTTAGTGTGTGTTGCACTTTCGTGTGTGCGCGTGTGCTTTGTTAAGGAATTAGGAAAGTCTCTTTTGAAACGTTTGCCAACTCCTCTAGAATTGGGAGTGAAATAGCAAACTGATAGATTTTATTTGTTTCGCACTAAGTGTCACTAGTTTTGTATGATCCTCATCCCATTTATATTCCATCAGTGACCGAATGGCAGTTCAAAGCATTGGGAGCTACATAGGGATCTTTAGATGGTTTGGCAATGTTCCACGGCCTTCTCTTTGTGCAGTATGCAATACTTAAACCTTGAACATAGTCATAGAGGACACATTAACCCTCGCTGTGTAGTGGAAAAGAGATAATGAGTCTAAAATACTTTAATACTTGTTATTAGGGGACCGTGGTGTTTGACACAGCAGGCTATAGCTGAACAGAGAACACTTCTCAGTATTTCTTCTATTTGGTTTTGTAATTATGAAGAAATTCATGTCCATCTTAAATGACTGCCACCATCTCCTGTTTCATCACATTTCTAGATCAGCCAAGAACAACAGAATAAAACATATGAAAACAAACAGGGAAAGATACAGAAGATCATTTTTGCCTTCCGCAATTCTCCTCAACAAGTCATGTTAACTAGATGTGTGCCACATTTCACTAAGATTCTTTACCATGTCACTTCATGTATGTCTGTTATTGACTTGTTGAGTTTGTTTATATAATGATACGTAAGATATATGTACCACATGTGTGCTGTTAAACGCTCTGTGAAAAAGAATTTCTCTTATGGGATAATAAAGTGATTCTTATCTTATCTTATCTTGTCTTATCTTATCTTAATGAGACTACCGTCCCCTAAATACAGAGATTGTAATTGCAGTTTCACTGCCATGCTATTTGACTTGATACTTATACATATACACACACAACACACAAAATACCATTAACATTAAGCAATTAAGATGTATGGGCTTTGATGACATTTAACTGTTGTTTGTCCGAAAGTAAGTCATGCTTTTGTGTCTAAATACAGTTAATTTTTCACTGGCCCTGCCATGAAACCTTACAGGTGAATTCGTGCAAGTGTAGATGGTATTTGAGGAGGGTAATTATTCTACGAATTCTTTGAAGAAATTTTAAGTTTTGTTTCTTTTTATAGATCTACTTTTTGATTAAGCGAGAGAACAATAATTGTATTTCAGATGTTTCTGTACATAACCAAAAATCGTTTTCAAGATTAAGAAAGTTAATATATTTTTTCATCCACAGTAAAATTGGGTCCTTTGCACTTGCACGGTTTCATGACAGGCATTTTGGGACTGAAGGGTTGATACGTTGAGTTGGAAAAGTGGTGAACACACTGTGTCACACACATACGGTTTGGGCTGAAAGTCACAAGGATGCTTGAAAATCCATTATAAAAGACTTGGGCTCAGACTTCCAAGCTACGCTACTATTAAATGTTATCCTCTATAAGCCCTGCATTACGTGAAGTTGACAAGCATTGTGCTCTGAGCGACGAACAGTGAAAACCTGTGACTTTAAGAGAACTTTCAAATAAACGTCATCACCACGACAGCATTGTCCCATAGCTGGTGACGGGTGGAGTGTTGCTGTTTTCCTGGAAAACACCGTAAACAACAAAAAAAACACAAAATATTATAAGAAACACTAAGAAAAGGAAAGACAAACGCATTTGCAGTTGCTCTCTTACATTTAGTCGGTGTTCGATTCCCATTCCGTGATGACCAAAAGAAACTGTTAGTGGTACAAAATTATTATGCCAGGTTGAAAAACAGAGCCCATTTCGTCACCTTTCCTCGACTGCAGTACGTCAAAATTTTGAAAATGGCTGATCCTAGGACAGCATAGCCTAATTACAAAGGCAAATAGAGAAAATACTGAGTTGTGTTCACTGCCCAGCTTCAGATCTCTATATAAAACACTACGCTCCCTTAGCAACAGCTTTTTTCAATTATTTGAGTGGCTGTTGTCTGAGGGAACTGTGTCGATTTCATTATATAAGATGATGTTAAAAGGTGTACGTGATCATCTACATTGTCGCGTTCAGTGTTTTTCCGTCGAATGGCAAAGTAGAAAGTTGATGTGCTGATAATAATACACTGAATAATGGAAAGAGAGTCCGGAATCAGCTGCGAAATTCCGTCTTGACAAACTAATCGTGTTGATCCCTAGGCCCTGTGACTGTCAACAGCGATATCCGTGGCAGGGTTTTCCGTAACTCTCAGTCCATGCCAGGTAGGAATTTTGCTTAGATCCGTTCTCGTTATTATAAAAACCACAGAAAATCTATTGGGTCACGGCAAAGCCTGGAGCAGAGACAAAATATGGCAAAAAGAAATTAGAAAAGGTTATACGTAGCAAAGCCTCTTTGCGTTTTATTATTGTATCGTTTCTGTATTATTTCTTACGTGAGGCTTTGCTACATAATTAATTTTCCATTTTTGCCATATTTTGTCTTGGATTCGCTGTTAGACTTTTACCAGCTTGGAATTTCTCTTTGCAGTTCCCTGTTCATCCCCCCTCCCCCCCCCCCCGCCCCCGGCACATGCGTAAAGAACTGACATCCACTCCATCCTACTCGTCTTCAGGCTTATACCTTCAGGACAAACGTCAAGAGTAACTCAGTCGTCTTTAGATTTATACCTACAGAGCTGACCAGCGGAGAGAGTAACCCACTCAACTTTAGACCTATTCCTACAGAGCTGACACCCAGCCAGTAACCACTCAACTTTAGACCTATACCTACAGAACTGACTAGAGAGAAATCCACTGGACTTTGGGCCTATACCTACAGAGCTGACCAGAAAGTACCCACTCAACATTAGACCTATATCTATAGAGCTGACCAGACATTAACCCACAGGACTTCAGACCTATACCTACAGAGCTGAAACCGAGCGAGTAACCTACTCAACTTTAAACCTGTTCCTACAGAGCTGACGTTCAGGGAGTAACCCACTCAACTTTAGAGCTATTCCTAAAGAGCTGACGTACAGCGACTAACCCCCTCAATGTTAGACCTATACCTACAGACCTGACGTCGACAGTGACCTTCTTTAGACCTGTACCTACAGAGCTGACGTTCAGAGGGTAACCCACTCAACTTCAGGCGTATACCTTCAGAGCAAATGTCTGGAGTAAACCACTCGTCTTTAGACCATACCTACAAAACTGACGTCCAGACCGTCTGATTTATCCTTACACCCCTACCTACAGAGCTAACGTCCACAGAATCCTGTCAGTCCTCACACCCGTACACAAAGAAATGACTTTCAGTGCCCCCCCCCCCCTTCATACCTATATCACCAAAACTGACGTACAGCCGAGCCCAGCCTATCCCATCCCATCTCACGCCCATGCGTACAGAGCTGACATCGTTTATAAAAAATGCACCCAGTGACTCCTCTATGCCTGTCGCTCATGTGCTCAGTTTTCATTAATAATTGCAAGAGACTAACTTAACAATATTATTGGGACTCAGTGCAAAACAAACAGGCCAGCCATGCATGAGACAACTCCGCGTAGCTGTCACATGGAATTAAAATACAGCAGAGTTACTCTTCCTTGATTTTCTCCTAAAGGGCAGGCTGTGACCTTCAAAGTACAGAATCAACTTCTCAACTCAAATCATCACCTTAGAAAAGAGACACAATGTCTTTAAAAAATATATAAAAAACATGGCCCCAGGAAAGAACAAGAAAGACAATTAGGCATTTAAAAATAAAAACACCACCCATTCACAACCTGATGCTGTGTCAAGAGCAAGTGGGGTCGACTGTTCCATTATACTCAACTTCGAGAATGTCAAAAATTGGGTGGCAGTTTCAGGGTACTCAGACAAGTTAATATTTTATTTGCTGAACAAAACACACAACCCTGAAGAGCCACACATATAATGATTTAGGCGGTTTCATTCTCTGAAAATCATTCAAGCTACATTTATATGGCAAATAGTCTTGCTCCACTATCGATATACTTTCATAGACACAACAGTCTCCAGTGAAGCTTGAACGAATAACATTGGGCAATACTTTGCAGTTACTTATAATAAAGCAACGGAGGCCTGCTGCTGCCACGCACAGCGGTGAAACAGGCCCATTGTTCTTTTATTTTCCGTTTGAACCTTCTCACATTCACTGACATTGATGAAAGTAAAATAAAACCACTTGACTTTTACAAGAAAAACAGATGGAAGTTGGGTAAACTGAAAAACGTTTGGGTAGACTGTTGGGATCTGTGAAATAAGCAGCCCAGGCTTCATATTGTTAACCATATCACTGCCACACTGTTCATGACTTCCGTCCAATTGCCAGCACTTTGCTGTCTCCGACTTTATCGAAATTATACTTAATTACGTTTTTATAATACGTATTCTGCTGCACCATTTGCCTTCACTTATCAAACTGTCAAAAATAAATAAAAACTCTAAAGACAAATGGATGAAGCGGTTGGGACTTGGGACTGTGGCAGTGAAAGGGTTAAATTGGTGACATATTTCCAACAACAGGAATTGTACAAAACGTCGAGCTTTTTTTTTTTAAAAACAGTGGTGACTGAACACAGAAAAGGACACAAATAAACCCAGCAATTTCTTTAACAAATGTATTCATATCCAGGACATGTTACGCTGAGTGCTGCATGGCATAATTTCGGGATCCAAGTCCTGAGGTTCAGCAGTTCAGCTGTTCTAAAAAAGATACGGGGGGTCTCTTGCCACATCGAATTTAGTGGATTATCACTCGGACCACCAATATCGTTGCGGGACCCTGAAGCGGGGCCAGTTGCTTTTCCTCATAACTGTCTGGAAAATTCTTGGTCCCGAGGGAGCGCACGTTCTACAGCCATGTTGTCAAGCAATGTAATGGGCGTTTCCATGAGTCCGGACTCGGAGCAAATTCGTGAACTAGAGCGAAATATTGAACACTGTTACTCAACAATTGAGACTGGTTTTAGAAAGTCATTGTCTTTTGATCATTATTGTTTTCTTATCAAAACTCTTCAAAGCACAGCGAATCGTGAGGCACCTCTGAACAATCAGGTCACCTGGTGCACATCACTCGCATGTGTATTGTTATCTGGATAACGATCTCACTTAACAGCTTAAAGAGAAAGACGAATTCAGTTGCATCTCAAAGAAACAAAAGGAAACAGGTTGCACCTGTTGTTCAAAGAAATTAAACTATTGAAAAGAACATCTTATAGTCTTATCTATAAACTATATCTGCAGCGAAATCAATATAAGATGACCGGGAGGTAAAAATTCTTATCAAGAAAAAAGAGAGTTTAAAGTAATATTGTCATTCAGTGGGGTTTAGATTGTGCGGCTTTCATGCTTTTTTTTTTCAGTTCAGGGCAGAACTTGAGTAGGAAATCTTTAGTTGCTGTGTCCCTTGCATGGTTTCCATTTATTTCGGGAAACAACAGTTCATTCGCTGAAGGGGGCAGCCCACCAGTTTCAGAGAGCAAGATGACCCGGTGTTTCATCCAAGAATCGTATCAGGCCCCCAGACCGTAAAAAAAGTGTAAACCGACTACAGAGAACAAACCCAAAATATCAGGACATTGTTGGATACTTCATTGGCAATTCATATTCAAATAGTGTCCATACGTTCTTTGCATCTTCCCATCTTCGCAAAATTTCGGATGCGATCATCAAAGAATGGGGACCCAATCTACACGGCAACAAGCCTGTACTTGATCAAAGAGGAAGAGAGTGAGGGAGATGGATGGGGAGAGAAAGAGAGAGTGACAGAAAGAGAGAGAGAGAGAGAGAGGGGGGGGGGAGATTCGAACTACAGGTCCAAAAGAAAATAATAATCATAGAAAAAGAAGGATATGATATGACCATTGACACTGATTGACTGATACCTAGATTCTGAACTACATTCACTTGTATTTGCGAATATTTTAATCGATAATTATTTCTTGTTATTTATGTCGTGTCTCATTCGTCTTTGGTCATAACCATCTAGATAAAATTATAGGAAATAACCTGAAAGAAACAATGTGGAATTAGGATTTCGACCAAGTGAAAGAAAACCACTATTTTCTTTCCATGTGGATGAGATATCTGTGATATGAAATAGCTACAAGTATTTGAAGTTGGATTATTATTTGTTTAAGCAAATTTTATTGTTTGAAAGACACAGGCTATTTCACTGATTTTGGGAGAAGATCATCATCAATGATACAACAGGAATTTACTCACCTGAAGTAAAGCATATGAAAAGAAGTGTCCTTTTCACTAGTTTAAGAAAAGGTCATTATATTCAGACAATTAAGCCTATAATGAACCAGGCTTGTGTCACTCCGGCACTGATGATTGTAATTGATGAAAAAAAAAAAAACACCAATGGAGCTCAATGAGAGATCTGTAGTACAAATCACTGTGTGCGGTGTTTGTATTCCAGGTTAACAATTATTGTCTTTTGTCCGAAGAGCTGTCAGATTATATTGGTACTTTTTACAGTTATGTATATTTCACTGTCTATACTTTGAGATCATTGGTGATTTAGAATACCCATTTCTGTCTTAGATAACATGGCGAGGATCTTTGCAATTTTACAATACATAATCTGAGGACCACTATTAGTACTCACATTATTGCCAAGTGTAAGCTGTGTCCCTGCGTCTCAATATCTTTGTCTCATGGTCATCTATTTTGCTTCATCTGTCCGTCCTCCAGCCCTCTTCGTTCTGTTGTCTTTCTCTCTTTTCTTCATCCGTTTCTAATGTGTACTATTTCTCTCCATCTCTCTTCAATTTCTGTCTTTCTCTCTCCCTCCATTCCTCTGCCGTGTCACAATGTTGGGAGACCCCTCTAGTCTACGTAAGAGCTCTTTGGGCCTGGGCGGTTGGCACCAGGGAGACGACCACTGCTAAATGTCCGCAGTGTCCCTCAGGAGAGACCGGGAAATTGATGACTAACCCTCACGAGCCCTTGCCAGTCCTCCAGCCCTCGGCCAGCACCGGTTCTTATGCACGTCACGGATTTCGTTTAGACAGGGAGCGCGTGTAAATTAAATTCCACCGGCTGGATATTGTTTTGGTAGCCTCTCTGCGACATCTGTTCTGAGGGGGGAACTCGGAGGTTCTGAAGGTCAGAGGGAACTTGCCTTTAAGGACTTGCTGCTGAGTGCTAGGGAGAGAAAGAAAAGAAAAGAAAGAAAGAAGGTGAGCAAATCAAAGAGGAGGCGGGAGAGTGTCATACATTGAAGCGATGATGAAATACACGAGAGGAGAAGCCAAACAAAAGACTTGTCCGTGGAGGGAGCAAGGATAAGAAAAGAGGCCAATGAAAACGAAAGTTATATAAAAAGGGAGACGTAAAGGAGGATGAAAGGAAGGAAAATCGAAACATGATTTTTTAAAAATGAAGAAAAATAATAATGTAACAAAAAAGGAGGTAAGAGAACAAAGAAAAAAAAAAAAAGCAAGAACACACTAAAAATCATTAATCTACTCTTTATCGGAGTTCACTACGGAGGAAGTAACACTATCTGTACTGCCCAAGACCTAGACATTGGGAGATACAGTAACAGGTGTGCCAAAACTGGATAGAATTGAGAAAGCAAAAGAGAAACATCCACAACATGTTTGTTCGTTCATATTTAGTGCTCACTTTGGAATCATTGGGAAAATGACGAGCCAGAGAGAGAAATAAAGATTTTCAAAGAATAACCAGACACTTGATCCGTGTCAAAAAAGGTTGCCATGCATGTAACTGCAAAAAGAATATGTCACACATTCAAAACAAAAAAAAAAGGATAAGAAATCTCTGAGCCGAGGATCAGACGTCATAAAATCGGCAGAATTTATTTCCTATTTTTCAATTTCTTTTTCTAACGAATAAACAAACAAACAAACAACAAAGCAATATTAGTACCAAGGTCAGATGTGATGTTTACATTCATCTACTGTTTAGTGCTACAATCCACACCTCAATTCCCACAAAGCGCAAGGCAGAGCGTCCATTGACTAACACGCTAAAAGTCTTCCACGGCCAATGGCAAATTTTTCAGTACGATGTCCAGAGGAGCCAACAAAAAAGGTGGAAATTTGCCTTTTAAATAGTCTTTGTCATCGAAACTTGTGATTACAGTCCCAAAATTTTCAAGGTGCCAGGCAGACACCTGATCAAGTCTTCTCGGTCTCTACTGGTTCCCCGAAGGACTAGCAATTATCTGATACTGATAGGCCCTGAGAAGATGGAAAATTTCAACCAAGTAAACAAGGTGTCCGGAGTCCACTGAAAAAAAATGTTTTGTACTTTGTTTTTGTTTTTTTCGGGGTGTGGGGGGGGGGGGGGGATGAGGCAGGGGCTGGGGGAGGTTGGAGAGACAGGGGTAAGAAGGTGGAGCGGGGGTGGGGGTGGGGGGGGTGGAGGGGGCATAAACGAGGCAGCTGTTTCAAACTTAGTCCAGAAGGCAAAGCCACGTAATAATTATAAGGAGAATACGATGGAAGAAAAAGATCTATCTATCTATCTATCTATCTATCTATCTACAAATCTATCTATCTATCTGTCTACAAATCTATCTTTCTATCTATCTATCTATCTATCTATCTATCTATCTATCTATCTATCTATCTATCTATCTATCTATCTATCTATCTACAAATCTATCTATCTATCTATATGTCTACAAATCTATCTATCTATCTATCTATCTATCTATCTATCTATCTATCTATCTATCTATCTATCTATCTATCTATCTATCCTATAGTCATTTCAACCATTTAGTTCAAGTCATAAACCCGACATATTATAACCCACTTGCATGTAGATAATTTGGACAAAGCCTCTGACATATGTGAACGTGACAAAGGATGACCAAAATCTGATTTCACCGCAAAAAATGGGCGCGTGCCAGGGCATAGATCAAAGCCATTAGTGCCGCTGTCTTTCAACTCTGACCTCTCTACCTGTCTCTTGCCCTTCTCTCTCAGTGTGTCTCCAGGCGTGGCAGGTCTTCTTTAACTTACCCTTTGTCTTTGTGCATTAGCTTTCAGACCAGAGTTTTTCTTTCTTTCTTGTTTGGTATGTTTCTTTATTTAGGTTAATGACTGACTTAAGCTGTGGGTGATTAGCGAAGTCATTGGCACACAAGCGGATCTTTTAATAATAGGAAGTCTTGCACATACACTTGTATATCTGTGTTTGTGTGTATGTGTGTTTATGAATGGGTACGTATGAGTGTGTGCGTGCGTGCGGACATATATGTGTGCATGTATGTATGTATGCATGTGAGGGTGTGTTTGTGTGTGTATGGATGAGTGTGTGTGTGTGTGTGTGTGTATGTAAAAATGCTGTCCATATGTAACATCTTTACATTAATTTTTTTTTTAAAAATGACATCATCACTGCATTATAACACGAAATATTCACCAGCAGATTTGTAAATCGAGAATGAAAGGGACCATAGCATGCATTTCTGCTTCAATGCAATGCAATGTATTGTTTCCTCATGATTGATTTGCACCGGTACAGTTGAAATGTATTTAACGGAAATAAATAAACTTCATGTCTGAACGTATTATGTGAAAGGGATGGAATGTTTTAAATTTTAATGGTGAGCATTATTAAAGAGCTTAAGTAATTTGTTTTCTTTGTTTCAAGAACTCAATTTCTGGTTTTTCTACAGTTTGTGATTTTGGGTAAATACTCGGCAAATCCAGTATGCATTATTGAGTACTCAAATGGATGAGACAGAAATACCATGGAAGAGATTCGGGTGACAAAATCATTATGGGAAAGAATCCAGAAACAGCAAGATGAAAGAAATGAGAATTACTTTATTATCCCGTGAGGGAAATTCTCGTTTACAGAGCGTTTAAGAGCACATGCATGATACACGCCTTGTGTATCATCCCACAAACATATATCACAGCTCATTAACAGGCATACATGAAGTGACATGGTATGTAAAATGAATGACAACTACTGTACAAGCCTGACAAACAAAGCTTGCTTCAGAACATGATTGTCACTAGATCATATTAAGTGAGATAAGTTTGAAACATTTACGTGCACTAATAAAACGTTTTTACGACATTATCCTTTTCTTTCTTTTTGTCATGATTAAACCCTTTCAATGCTGAAGCAGCATTGCTGTCAACTCTTTAGTGGTCCATCAGTTACAGGTTTTGTTTAAATACAGATCAGCAGCCTGATTTAGATTCATATTTACCATTTAATATAACTGAAATAAATGGATATCAGTAAAAACTGGACCTGAGAGAATGCAGCTTTCACAGCGTTATTGTGCGACCTTAGTTCATGTTTGTTCCAATTCCACTTTTTGTACAACTGAGGAATTCGATGTTAAGCTCTTGCGGCTTTAATTTTAGGATAAGAATATGAACTGTGAAACAGCTTGATAAGTGCCACAACACATTTTAAACAAGTGTCAAATTGTGCATGTGTTACACCTCTTCTACATACTAAAAGATCTCCAGTCTTTCAGAAAATGGAGAAAGAACAAACAAGAGCTAAAGACGCGAGCAGTCAAAGGGTTAAAGAGTGAAATCGGCACACAAAAATTGTGCGTCACTTCTCAATCAAAAGCTTTCCATAGAAGTCACAACATGTCCCTTGACCCGTTCAAGGCCGGCTCAGTAAATGTGAACAAGTTCGTGTTTGGGTGGCCGCAAATGTGGCACTTATAAGAATTACGCATTACCAAAACTATTATTTTAAAAAGACAGTTTTACAGCATGGCAATCAAAGAGTTAAGCTCACATTGGCACTCAATTCAAGTAATTATAGAATTCATTAGATCTGCAGTTTTTAAGGTCAAACGATGATCACCCAGGCGCAGTTCCGCGCGAGCGAGTCTCGGAAAACGTGCGTGCGCGTGCATGAAGTCACGGGGTTTAGTCCACTCAGATGTCCCAGCTGATCATCTGAAGACCATCCAGGTCGAACGGCTGCGATTGGCGGACGTCAAGGGGGTACGCCCTGGGTCGCTTGTTCAGGAGACGGCCAGGGGGTCTGGGAAGGGTGTGATGGTTTTAATTAGGGAATTTATGGGTCGGTGAGATAAGAATAGAGCGGGATGCTGAGACTTGGGAAGGATTATTGAGTGTGAAATTGTTAGAGATTAGGCTGTGCGGCCAAAGGTCTTCAGTAAGTTATTGATGGCAATGGGCAATTTACAACAGCCCCAGACTGTCACTGTCAGAAAAACGTCATATAGTCTGCCATTGTCCAAGAGACAAAATATTATAGTTTCCTGTCCAATCGTCCGAGCTTTCTTTCTGTTTCTGTTCCACTTAGAATGATGGATGGATGGATGGATGAATGGGTGGGTAGGTGGATGGATGTGTGGATGGATGGATGGATAGATGGATGGATGGATGGACGGATGGATGGATGAATGGATGGATGGATGGATGGATGGATGGATGGATGGATGGATGGGTGGATGGATGGATGGATGGGTGGATGAACAGATAGATGGATGGATAGATGGACAGACAGATGGATGGATGGATGGATGGATAGGCGGACGGACGAAGGAACGATCAGATAGTTGGATGGACAGAGCTGTGTGTTTAGTCACATTTTCTCCAATTATTCTATATCAAGCATTGAGAAGCCTTTCTAATTTTGAGTCCAGGCCAGGGAACGATACTATCTCCACTCCCTGCTAATAACACACACATACACACACACACACACACACACACACACAACCAAGATTAAAATTCACAATAATCCAACCATTCGAAAGTAACTGGCAGACCGGTCAGTGAAATTACCTTTGAATTTGATCTGGTATTACAAGACAAATATATATATCGTGACGTAATGACATAGAGAGGTAGGGCAGAATTAATTATTATAATGTTACGCCCGCATTTAGAAGAAGAAAAAACAAAGATCAGTGTAACATCAATAAACA
Source organism: Onchidella celtica (assembly GCA_963931925.1). NCBI lineage: Eukaryota > Metazoa > Mollusca > Gastropoda > Systellommatophora > Onchidiidae > Onchidella > Onchidella celtica. The sequence goes on from OZ007570.1 coordinate 7,222,633, forward strand.
AACAAACAGAGACAAACATGCACAGAAACAGCGGTGGACCTTAATTATTTTTGTGCCAGATAACGATGGGCTGAGTAATTGCAGCTACAAACTCTTTGAAAGACTTCCTCCCCGTTTAAACAAATACCCGTATATTAATTAACAAAAACAACAGAAAAAAGGCGAACCCTCATATTTCTTGCGTTGATTCGCAATAAATAAGATTAAGTAAATCAAATTTATTCTGCTACTGTTTAGAGAATATTGCTTGCACTGGAACTAATAATAGACCCATCTATACGAAGTATAAAAATGTTTAAAACCTTTAAAACGAAAGTAATCCAATATTCAATTAGATATTAAAATATTCATTTTTTGTGTTTGTGTGGTCTTTATATAAATACCTATTTTCCCACGACATTTGCTGCTTATAAGCATTCTTTTGCTTCTTTTTTGCCAGCCACTCCCAAATCGTTAAGCCCACCCCTAGAATGGTAGCCATCAGTGGCTTTCTCAAAGCCGCCATACAAAATTAATGCCCCCCATGGTGGTAGAAGGGCCCACACCCCTCCCTTGTAGGTTCTCACATGGGGGACATAATATTCGGCTGTCAAAGTGCTCATCTCCCAGGAGTAGGCACTGGCACTGCCGATCCCCTCTGAAGTGGATAAACATGTGGTGTTTGAGTGTAGTGTGGTCAGTTTGTAGTTTGGGAGCATTCACTAATTTGCTGTTTACTTGTGAGTTACTAAGGCTAGACGAACATATGCGACTTTGTTGCGTTGCATTTGCGTCACATTTTTTTTTTTTCAAATCCAGGCAAATGTATAGATATGGCCACACATTACGAGAGACGGCACGTTGCAGAGTCGATATGAACATAAAACAAAGTCACGACCACAACACCAACAGCAAGCTGCATGTGAGCACCCATCAGCTTCATAATGAGTAGAATTCTGCTTGATTCTAGTTGTTTGATTTTTTTATTTTTTTTACTTTGTGCCCGATTTGAATTCTTCGAAGTTAGCCACTGTATTATCGCACTGGACAATTTTATTTCGTGTATCTTCCAGTTTGAACTGTCAGCACCATAAGGGCATTCAATTTAGCAAGAAAATTTTGTATTTTACAAAATCTTGGAATAAAACGTAAGGTATTGCAGAGTTTACAAATAGTTGACATGCATGAGCACAAGGCAGGCAAATAAAATGCATATAATATACAATCAGATAAAGGAATAATTTTGGTGATTCTAGAATAATAATAAGAAGTTTAACCCTACAAAACTTGACGCCCATTGTGATCAAGTGTACACTGTGTGCTTCAGACATAAAAACTACCATAATGAAGTCATCCTTGGTCATGTCCAAAAAGCAGAAAATAAAGCATTCTTTTTCTGAATCGTCTGGACAGAATCGTAATAGCTCTCGCAAAACTTAACAACAACAACAACAACCTTCGCAGGCGGTCCTGAAAAATTAAGCTGCAGTCAGTTATGCGATTTCTTGGCGACACCAATGAAATGTAAAATATTGGACGCACAATGAGGAGACACCATAAGCCAATGTTAAAATAATATGGTAATCTCGATTTCATGAAGACACTATTGCAGGCTTTTGTGCATGCGTATTCTTATCCCTGCTTTGTAAAACTGGAGGGTGTGTCACTATGGAGGATGCGTTGAGAAGATGTGACTGTATTATGAATTTATTTATGTATTTTCAAGAATATTCTTTATCCCGATATTATAGAGACAGAAGAAAACTAATTTCACTGGGATAATTCAAAATAAAAGAGATATGAGTGCAAGAATGATACTACACTGTGACATACTAAATTTTCATTTGTTTTGAAATAAAAGGTGGGTCACCTTTGGTGGTAGTATTGTGAAGCCATTTGACAGGTATTGCTTGTCCTGACAACAAGATGTATGTAATGATAGGATGCTTGGGCTCGCTTCTTAAATCCTGTGATTAGTCAGCGGGCTTAGAAACAGCTTCTGTTTTGACTTTTATTTATGTTTTTCTCAAGAATTGTGGGAGTATAGAGAGGGCGTGGCCCAGAATATTAAACTCCCTCGGGCGACCTCTCGTCACCTTATTTATCCCTGGCGTAAACAAGGGTCATTTATCATAACATGAAACAAGAGCTTGAATCAACCTTTCATGTTTGGGGAGAGAAGCTCATCTAACGTAGACAAAAACAACAACAATAACATGAAATAATGGTAAACAATCTGTCATCGTTGGGAGGGAGACGAGCGGGGCTGGACTATGTTCTGTCTCCAAGTGACCTGAATGATCCGTCATTTCTGTGGGCTAATCGTGAAACCAACACAACAACACTGCCACATTAAATGGTTGCAGATGACGTATTAAGGTGAAAGAAGATACATTGGGACTTATTGTCTTAACCAGATCAAGGACCCAGGTCATGGAAAAAGAGGGGGGAAAAAAAACATAATAATGACTGAAGGCGGAGGAGGGGGTCAATAGTCGGAGGTTTATTCTTCTCTCTGAACCGGCCAGGACATACATTCTCGAGTAACCGTTGAAAGTTGGGACAGAGATCTGAAGGTAGAGATATCATTCTTAGACACTATCAGTATTTTTAGGGACACTCTATAATGTACGTAAGCTGGGATGGGGCAGGGGAGGAGTGGGTTTGCCCCAGCCTATGAAAAGTATACATGTGGGTGGGTGGGTGGGTGGGTGGGTGGGGGGGGGTCATACGCTGGAGCCCCCCCCCCCCTTCCCAGAGTACGTACAACATGGGTGGACCCCATTCAATAACTTTATAATTATGTTGACGTACGCTGTGAGATATTCGATAACTTTTCCAGCACTCATTCTGACATACCGTGTTGACGGCTTGTATCAATCACAATAACTATAATTATCTTCCTTAATCTTTTAAAACTCGCTGGAGTGAATTTGTAAACGACTCACAAACACTGCTGCCAACAAACAAAATTTACTTTTTTTTAATATATTGTGGATAATGTTATTCTACGAATTCCCCAATAAAACCTGCTTATTTCCCCATAATTATTGTGAACCCTTCTGTGACATCCCAAAAATAAAATTCAGTATTTTTTCATTATTGTGAACCATTCTGTGAAATTCCCATCTACCAGAACACATTATGTCCTGGACGTGCGTGTCCTGGCATGGCTCGGGCGGTTCAGAACGTCATAACTGATCGGTCAGAGCATATCTGTGGCAGTGTAATCACATGTAGCGGGACAGAAAAAGCCGTGCGGGCAGATAACGTCACGTCTCATTCTGTTAAGTACGTTGTCCCAGAATGCATGAACGTCCTCAGTAATGCACACACCCTGAGGAGTCATCGACCCCTCAGGGTACTCTCCCTTCGGAAATTATGCGACAATGGAGTGTAAGACACCCTCCCCTCACCCATTACATCTTTGATGTTTTGTATGTGTGTATGCGAAATCTTTCTCGTAGCCCTTGTCACATTAAGCTTATCCCCCTTTCCTCCGGGCGGAAGCTACATGTAGCACTGAGAATTATGTGACAAGTCCACGGCTACTATTCCTCTCGCAACCCCCAAAATAAAAGCCAAAGGCCGAAAGTCAACGACAGTTCATTCAAATACGGCGGCAGTTTACTGAATATAATCATGAAAATAACCTGATTCTCATTATATTTTGTTCCATAACTGACTGTAAATAAAGATAAGCGGAAGCTTCTGGGAAACATGTCGACACCGCGCTAGGAAAATTAACTAGAGGAAAGTTGAGGTGTTTAGAGATGTATGCCTAATTAGTGCTCAGAAAACGAGGGTGAAAGAACTGACAAAGTGACTATTGCGAGGATCGAACCTGAGACCTCTGCTAGGGCACCGACCGCCTTTCCCAGGAAGAAGAAAAGCAAAATCATTCGCTTAATGGTTACAGCTGACTGTAAATATATTTCTTGCCTTTAAAACCAAACTAAAGCAATGCCGAACCACATGACGGTGGCAGGAAAGTAAAAACTTCAGAAAAGACAAATAAATAAGAATAACATAAGAACAAGAATGAGAGAAGAGACGCAAATGTCATATTTGGAGAACTTCACTAAAGACCTTAGGATGGCCCCTGTGTCTCAAAGTTTTTAAGTATATTGTGAAAATGGGTCAGTATTATCCTTTTGCCTTATCTTTACGTGAGTGAGCTACATGGGACAGCAGAGGAACTCAAGAGCACAGCGTCCTTCATAAAGGCTACCGGCCTCCTGATATAAACAGTCTGACACGAAGAACGCAGAAGAAGAAGAAGATCTTTACGTGAGTAGTTGTCCTGGTGTGAACAGCAATGGCAGACAGCAACAACTAATATAATATTGATCACTCAGTTTTCATCCTCACAAAAGCCACCGATACCAATATTATATTTTGTCGTCTTACAAATTACAAAGAAAAAAAATGACAGCCATGACCTTTGCTCGAAATTATATGTTTATAATCTAATATGAGTAACAATTTACGGGATCACCAGCAGTACGTGAGAAAATGTACAGAAATCACCACATGCTGATATGAACAGTACAAAGTCGACAGTTTCTGATCAAGTAATACACTCAGTTCTGATGAATCACGAAAAAAAAAATATCCCATTGAACCGTCTCACCTTTTGGCTATAGAATTGGGAGTGGAGGAGAGGAAGGGGGGGGGGCATTCCATTTTAATTTTAGTATGATCCAAATTCAATTTCAGAGACCATGACAATCTGTGAGTTGTAACAATGCAGTGCATCGACCGAGGCTCCAGCCAGGTAGTTGGTGCAGCAGAACATGTTTAGACTTTTCTTTATGTTCCCAAGCGCTGGTGCCAACAAAAGGTCCAGGACTCCTTCATACAAGGTTGTGACCATCTATGAGAAAGCCACAGTTAGCCCTCTCGCTGACAATCACAAAAATGTCATTATTTCAAATCTATATTTTGTCAAGGGGGTATTTTTTAAATATAACCAGAAAATGTCCCGTTCAATGAATGAGAATAAATTAAAGGAATCAAACTGGAGCAAAATTAATGAACAATGATCAGTTCCCAAGACATCGACTTTACAAAATCCTAAAAATCACACGAACAGAATCTTAGCTCAACATCCAGGGTCTTGAAAACAGAATCCTTCATAATATGAATCCACTGGACACCCTATGAAATGGGCAAAATAATTCACTGCTGTAGTATTTCCCGTCAAAAAATGTCTTAGGAGCAGAGTCCGACGTCTTTTGAAGTCTGCTGATACTACTTTCTGAAAACGTTATTAGCAGTCAATGTAGCCAGCCCTCGTAGCACAATGTCTCTCGAGTTATTAGTATTATTATTATTATTATTATTTTGTGACCCTCCCATCACGGAAGCCGCGCCCCACCCCTCCGGCGCAAGCAACCAAGTTAAGACTGCTTTGTTGTAACACTAATTAGGGCATAATTAAACAACATGCTCAGCAAATTTTTATTCAAATCTCCAACAATGTTTTTTTTTTTTTTAAATGCATTTCAGAGTCAGAAAATAGTTCCCAGCTCACTGGCAACAGCTTCACGATCAACATAAAAAATAACCCAGATGGAACGAATAAAGAATTGAAAGAATCAGTTAGGCCCATTACCAGAAAAAAGTATAACACCGCAGTCAGAGGGTTCAAATTTCCATGTGAATGGAAGCATGATGGGTGACTGCAGGTTTAATATATTATAATCCTTTCCGAAATGCATTTCCGGCACCTCCTCGTGCAAAATCACGTCACTCTCAAGGCCAGTAATCGGATAACAGAAAGAGAGAAATAGCAATAGGAGCGGTAAAACTTCATTCTAACCCCCCCCCCCCCAAAAGGGGTGGGTGGGTTGGCATTTCCCAATTTGTGGTTGAGAAAAATCAAATCCAGTCTGGCACGCTTGCACTTTCAGAGTTCAGGTACAGCTCTTTTTTTTTTTCTGTCTTTCTTTTGAAAATTCTGTAGAAATATGAAGAGAATTCTGACGAATCATACCGCATTTTGCAGAACCGTCGGCCGTGTGCCTTTAGTGTTATTTAATTATCTACACAAAGATGCTATCCATCAGCCCAACTCTTACCTCAATTCTGATTTCAAAACTTCTTTAGTGATGACCAATGGCCTTAAAAAATAACCCGTTTACCTTGAGAAACTCCAGCCGATTGATAAAACGCAGACAGAGTTAACAGTAAAGGGATTGCAGCCCACTGGCGTGTACGCTCCTGAACTCGGGCATAATGAGACAGAGCAAAAGAAGAAAATACAAATTATGGTTATGGTTGCAATAAGCCCATGCTGGCAACAATAGCATCCTGCTCATAACATCATAACTGGCATTGTCCCCGGCCATACAGCAGGGCTTGTACCAGAAATCCGATCACATGCCTAAATGACTATCCACTCCCTCCCACGACTCAGACAACACAATACCAAATCCGCTGTGACCTCCAAAGCTCAGGGTGGAAAATACGAGGAGGACAGAATAGAGAAGGATTTTGTTTTCATTTAAAGCATCGAGAAAATTGGGAAATATAAACCTTGAGATTTGATAGCCTTAAAAATAAATACAATTATGCTACTTGGTGTCTGGACACTCCACAAATCCTACTAAGTCCTGAGATGTAGATCTAGTACAACTACAATGGTCTAATTTTCCTGAATTCGAAATCCACCCCCAAACTTGGAAATACTGTGTGAACTAGTGAAACAGTAACCAGATGATGTTTGCTGCCTCAGAGACATAGTGCACTGCATCAAGTTTGTTTCGCCTCGGGTTTGTCTAGTCTTGGGCTTACCTTGAATTAGCGAGGGCGACAGTCTTGAGTCAGTCTCATTTGCAGGCCGGGTCACACTTAACTCAAATCTCACACTAAAACGAAAACTTAGATAAACCAAACACGTCTCATTACACTAGGGCCCTTCCAATCTTCAGCGTGGTAATGTCTGTGTTGCAATACAATCTGTCTTGGACTGTTTCAATTACGTCGCCGAAATTGGGATTATGTAGGCAGCCATACAACATATTTCCCCATTTTGAATAACTGGTAACTTTAAGAATCTGTTCTGTGAAGGCAAGTGAGGAACCAAGACATTGTCTCATGTTTTTACCTCCTTCCTCATTTATCGGGAGTTAAAGTATTTTACCGAGAGACATGATACTTCAATGTGATGTTATTGAACATGTTTAGTAGAGAACTATCTGATGTGGAGAGACGATGGGAATATTTTGCAGTATACTTGAAAAATGTTATCATAGTAGACAGATCGTATCACATTAGATATTTCGACATTTATTATTTTTTTTAAATAAGAAAATAAATAAATAAATAGATACATAAATAAATAAACAAACAAATAAACAAATGAGAGGCGCGACCTTTTTTTTTTTTATGGCGGCAGTTCAAACAAGCCAAAAATGTTCTTAAGAAAACCACCCACTAAGCCTCGATGCATTCTGTCCCCATAGGCGGCGACCCTTCCCACCCCTTTTCGTCCACCCCTACAAGCCTAACGCCTTGCCACACATTGTCTATTAAGGCTAACAGACTCAGGAAAGGAAATGGAACGGTGTCCCGATTATGTGACGGATTTTATTAGCCGCAACAATGCCGCAATGAATTTTTTTTTTTCTTTTCTTCCAGCTTGAAGGAACTACTACCGAAGGCTACGTTAGGCTTAAGGTATCGAAGAAATAAAATATCGACAAGGTGAGAAGAGGGAAAGAGAAAAGGGAGGGGGAAATGAAAAATAAAAAGGTATTAAAAAAGGAAAAAGTGTGAGCCTTTTCAGGAGGGCTACAATTGGATACGAGGTGCGCAGAATACCAGAACAATCAATGTGTCTCCAACGCCATGAAATCCTTTTGCACTCACCGACAGACAAGTTTATAGTTTCCGTTGGTTCACGCTCAGCTCAAGCCATGTCCTGACTTTTTCCTCTTTACACTATGGTTTCCTGGTTCCTTCTTTCCTTAGCCGTCTTTCTTTTTTTCTTTTGTTTCTGTTCGTTCTATTGCTTGCAACAAGAGTTTGCCATTTTGCACTTTACAGAACTAAGACGCAACAAAGAGAAAAGGGGAAATCCCACTTGTGTAATAACCTTGTGATAGCAATCAGTTTCAAGTGCCGAGTTCACTCTTTTTAACCAAGGCAGAAATACCTCATCATTCAGTTGTTGGATATCTGCAGAAACTGGTTAATTCAACTAACTTTTAATCTGCGCTCTGCTAATTACGACAAACCTTACGGCTCATAGCCCAGCGTATCGTATCTGTTTTGCTTTGATTTAGTGGACTGAGGAGTCAAACAGGACCTCGTGCACTAATGAGACTGAAGCATGTCTGTCTCACTCTTTGTACGTTCAAGACTGAGTCAAAACCGACGGAAAACAGAAGACGCAGTGCGTTAAAATGGGCAAGAAAAAAGAACACACGAAAGAAAGAAAACAAAAGGATAATACGACCATGGTCTTATCTTGATAATTATGTAAAAATATAAGTTCGAAATACAGTCAGGAAGGAGAACGCCCAAACTGATCACCTACACAGGACAAGAAATCAGTGACTTGCGGCAATGCCTATGAAATTTAAAGACCACGAGTTACTGCCCGAACACTTCCCTGTTACAACAAAATTCGCTTTAATGGCCTTTCGTTTTCACGTTTTGTCGTTCAGTTGAAAGGGATAGAAATGGAAATAACAAATCAGAATGCTGTTTATTACACATCAAACGTAGTCAATTTTCCACAATTACAGTAACAGAAATTTTGACTTCCGTGTGCGTGTCCCGGAAATATAAACTGGATACATAAAGGTACTGGTGATACGGTGATAAAATGTATCACAACATTACAGCTATAAAACGTAACATACACATATCACAATATTGTTATAGTTTGTTTGTCTGGGCAAGTGTATTAAAACTCGTACATTGATTTATTCTGTCAGCATGCAAGGAATCAAATGTCCAATGTGTATAGTTAGGACAGTTAAAAACCTAAAATCAAAAGCAAGATACCAAAATGTTTAAGACATGACATACTGTATAAATAGCTTCGATTATAAAGATTATTCTCAAGACATATTGTTGCTTATTCCAACACCAGATTTTTTAAAATATACCAATCACTATTATATTCATATTTTGACTAATCTGTATTTAAAGGTAAAATGAAAAGGGCAGTTTGAACTAAAAATAGGCTACATTATGGGTTCCATGAGAAATTCTGTGGTGTAAATTCTTAATAACCAAACACCTGCATGATAAATGAGTGGCCGAAAACCACAGCACTAACTTCCATCTCGTGCATCAAGTTTTGGAAATCCCGAGTTCTTCATTTCCTTCTCACCCACATTCCTGGGAGATCTCAGAGCTCAGTGACCGATGATTGATTTCCTGGAAATTCAATTTTCACAAAACATCACACTTTTTAAACAGTGTAGACTATGACCAATTAAAATTCCATAAGACCGTTAATTTCGTGACGATGGAACCTTGGAAGAGGAAAATGAGTAAAACAACTGGGTATGTATGTAAGTGTGTGTGTGTGTGTGTGCGCGCGCGCGCGCGCGTTTGTGGCTGTGTGAGTAGATGTTGTTATTTTGTTTGCTTTCGAGTCAAGGTAGATGTGTGAAGTAGAGTGAGGGTTATTATGATTGAATGAAGGGAATGTGTAGCTTGGGGGGCAGAATGGCACGAATGGGGAAACGATCCAATTTTGAAAACGCCAAAACGGAACTCCAGAAATAAAAACAAAACCAAAAAAATAAAAAAAAAGGTCCCAGCGCCAAGATAACGTTTGGCAAGTTGAGTCGAGACAAAATTGAGCTGGCATCTTTTAATCTGATGCTAAAGTGTCTCATTAAACGGCCATCAGTTATCAGCGGACGGGAAATTTGCAGTTGACATGAAGACAATGAAGAATGTCACATCCAGTGTGAGAGGGAAGAGGACACGAGGAGGCCTCCTTGCTCCACTCCAGAACGCTTCGGTAGCCACGCAAGAAAGTCAAATATAATGTCAACAAACATGGGTTGACAGCAAAATGGTGCATATTGTGTGGTGGTGTTGGAGTAAACAGGAGAAATCTGGTGAGCAGGAACGGCATATGACTTTGGGCTGAATTTATGTTTTCCGCGGTCTTTGATTAAACACATTGAATTTAGGACGCGGCTTCTCTTTGTGTTGTTGCATGATCTGATGTGAACAGAGAAAGTCTGATGTACAGAAAATGGCAGTGTTACTGCACCAAACTACGGTATTTGGAATTCGAATTTCATGTAGCGGTCAATCATATAAGATAGCTCTATGTGTGACACCGAAAAAAAATCTTTGTATATAATTCTCGCTTTCAACACAGTAAAGGTGTCTTGTCTTGGAACTTATTTGTCTAGTAATGTCTCTATTTTGTCTAGTAATGTCTCTATTTTGCCATTTAACTACCACGTGATATTGGTTCTGGTCATATATTTCATGTTAGCTGTGTTGAAATCAAATGCTCCCAGCGTTTAACATCTCTAGCAATACATCCAGTTAAGTTAAGTTTGGAGCCCACATGCAATTTAAAATCCCTCAAGGTTCGCCAGATCTATAGTATATTATCGTGTGGGTGGAAATATAACATAATAGGCAAGAATTATGAGATGCTGACAATGTGAAATAACTGACATTGGTGATATTGTTATGAAAGTGCTTGGTAGGGGCAGTAAGTTTGTTCCTATAGGTTAGGGTTGGGGCTGTAGGTAGATTAATGCCCTGAAAATGAGAAACTGCAATGCGTAAGATTCCCTAGAGACTATTGCAGCACCACCCCCCCCCCCCCATTCCCCATCCCGGTCAAAAAAGTCATTTCTAGGTGCCATACTTAGATAACCCTGAAACTAACCCTTAACCTGACCCTAACCCTGTTCCTAACCCTAACCCCTAGGGAAAACTATCCTGGCCAAAGTACTTCCGACTGACATATACATATAGGCTATGCCACCACAACGGCCCAATGGTTAGAGTCCTGGGTCGGGTGGGGGGGGGGGGGGGAGAGATTCCGAGCTGTTCTTTCATCCGACCTGATTTCTTCCAGAAAAAAAACACTCAAAAGACACTCAGTCGTCGGTGGCCTTATGTAGGCTCAAACCTGGCCTCTGACAAACATAATATCCTTTGTGTGATGACAGTGACCATAAAACCCAACAAATAAACCAAAACAAACCTCATACTGTAAATCATATTGTGATAGGCTACCCACTAGCTGAGTTTCATTCCAAAGACGGCAGTTTTTTCGTAAGCTTTTGGGAGTAACCTATTCGTATTGATTTTTTTAAAAATATTATTATCATTCTTTATTGTCCTCTTATTCTTCAGAATGGTAAATGAGGAAGGAAATAGTAAAATTAAACTTGTCAGTCAGCTGTACTGCTGATGAATACAAGGAAGTATGCGTCAAAGAATGGTTTTCAAGGTAGGTATGGACAAGGACCGTGTCAAAAATGGGGGCGTTTCAATCCCCAGCATTTTATGACAAAGGACATCTCTTTAACCCGAATCATGAACGATCTAAAGACTGTTCATCTTCGGGAAGCGGTGCTTGCCGTCTGGATGGGGACCATTTTTCTTTTTTTCTTGTTTCTTTTAGTGTGTCTAAACTGTCGATAGCGTGCATCTCCTTGCACGTGCAGATGTTATGAGCTTGGGGGAAGAGAGAAATAATTAAGACTCCCCAAACGCTAAGCTCCATTTAGCAATATCGCGCGCGATCGCCTCGTGGGCCAAGGAGCGCGAGCTAGGAGGACAACTTGGCTTTAGAAAAGGCGTATTCAGAAAGCTAAACTTTTTTGTCGCTGGGTATTGATTGGCAATGTTGTCACGCTGTCATCTTCTATTTATACGTCATCATCTACTTTTTAAACAGCGTCTTTTCTTTTCCTTCCATCTGTTTTATTCATATCCTTCGCTCCGTTCATCTCCGTTCACGATCTCACTTCTTGCATATTTCAATATTTTCTCTTTTCATCTATATTCTCGTCGCCATTTGTCTGATTCATTTCCGGTTTCTATCTGTCTCTTTATTTTTTCAGTCTCCCTTCTCCCCTTAAAGTTTACTTTTGTCTCAGGAGTTGTGTACGTAGTGAGCAGTAGTCAGTTGGTAAAAAATCCCAAATACTTGATTTGTAAAACTGACACTAATGAAGCCACTTCCACTCAGAATAGTTCCATTTCTACGCAGGATATGTTCTCAGAAATAATTTCTCAGATTTTATATGTAAGTTCAGTCTTCATACCCACAAATCATAAGCAACGCTGTTTCAGAGAGAGAAATGAACACTTTCAATATAATAATATGATTTATCATGGTTCTGAGCTTACTAATGAATTACATCTACCAGTGGACAAGTAATCCAGGATTTTGTCCCAACTATAGTTATACTGCACAGTCCTGTCTTTCAAAGTACCAGGGCATGTACTCTTGACGACTCAGTGAACAAAAATAATAGGGTCAAACTTTGCACCCATGCCCTGGTCTGTTTCTGCAGGCCTATTCTCTCAGGGACAAGGGATAACTTTCTGAACCGCCCGAGGATGTCATCTTTCCCTGGGATGAGCTCAACTCTAGCGTGAGCCAAAATGGCCCCTCAAATGAAGGCAATTGAGACCCTGTCAAACTTAGGCTAAATGATTTATTGGCGGAATTTCGCTATTTTCCGTTCACATGAGCGACATTGTCTCCTTGTTTGGTTTTCTCCTTCTTCTTTTCTTGCCTTTTCTTTCTTTTTCAAGTTTGTTGTTGTTGTTGTTGTCTTCTTTTGCAAGGGAGTAATGCGGTGGACAAATGACGTTAGAAGAAATATGCTCCAAGACAGATGACATGCAGTTGACATTTTATTTTGCTTTGTTTTTGTTCTGGTCTGGTTTTATATCACTGTGCCGTCGGGTATGTTTCATATTGTTGTATGTGCATTTTTGTCAATTCTCGGAAAAATGAGGATTGAAGTTTGGTCGGCAAAAAGGGCTAAAACGCATACAACATGTATCATAAACACATATCTCGAAAAGTTTTTTCACCTATTGGAATGACACTTATACATAATGAAATTAGGAGTGAGAGAATCACACTTTCGTTACAAAACCTCAAAATCGGCAAAATGCTGTATACAACAATAATTATGGCAAAATATCCCTCGATAGTATTGTGTGTTCCAACAAGACTAAACGTTGAAGATAACTGTCGTTGCCAGGTTTATACTCTTAAAGGATGATTTCTGCTACAGCTCTGCACTTCTCTGCCTTTAGAAAGGATTTGAACAAAGACTCGAGATTATCAATCTACTATCTTTGCTTTGACTGAACCGATGGATGAAGAAACATTCACAAACTTGAGACTTGGTGAAATAGGAATACTAAATAAATTTGCTTTCAGTAATCTGAAATCAATATCGTCTGGCCCTGCGAATAACATGGTTAGCTTATTTATTTCCTGGTTCGCCAAAATTTCATTATGTAGTTAGTCGATTGGTTAGCTGGTTGGTTTTATTAGTCGATTGGCTGTTAAGCGGATAGTTTAAAAGGGCCGGTTTTTCTACCCTGTCCACTAGGCCAGAAATTCATGGTCACTTGTACTCTTTATTTAATAAATTAGAAAACACATGGCAGAGTTTCAAAACGAAATTGATATAATCACAGCTAAAGACCTTGTTTTGTCTTTAAACAATTTACCAAGTGGAAGATGAAGCGTACAACACATAATTATGCTGTCAGCAATAAATACGCACAGATTATACTCAGAGAAAGACTCTGTTCATGAATTACACTATATAACATAATGGCATGGTCAGCATCCTTTACAAACATAATGCACGCCGTTAAGCTGGGTTTTCATGTCTACGGAGACGGAAACGGAAACGTCAAAAACCCTGCAAGTAGTGAAATAGGAAGAATGTTTTCCATGTGTACCTAAACGCCGTTTCCGTACACATGGAAATACTCTTTCTTTTCACTGCTTGATGGATATTGGATATTTCCCTCCCCATTTCCGTTTCACAAAATAAAATGTAGTTAATCGTAAAAGGAACGTACGTTCCACTGCAGCTGTAAAAGGCAAACAGGACATGCCCGAGTCCACAAAGTTCATCCTACCGTTCCAATGAATGTTTTCTGTAGCGTTATGAGCGTTGTCGATTGGCTGAAGAACAATTAATTAAAGGGTGGTAGGTACAATATAATTATTGTGGATATGAACACTGACAATGTGCAAAATAGAGTTTCCAAATACCTATAGAAAAGAGGGTTCATTTTCAGTGATATAGGTAGCTGGCTGTGGTCGTGGGACATCAGTTTTGCACAAACAATATCAAGTTTTCTTTAGGATAATAATTCGTATTTCAAGTGTTCATGTTTGTTTTTTTTATATGACCAAGCCAGAACCTATGCCTTTTCTGCTACCACTGCCACGACATATCTATTGTTAATGCTATTGTTGTTGTTGTTATTTTCCAACATAAACACGAGTAAATTGGAACTTTTTTCTTTATTTTTTTCCTTTGAGCAGGTTAATTTTAAACAAAATAACTGTTGTCCTCTCTATGCCAACAATCAATCCCACGAGGTATCTGTCTTCTGTCCATGGCTGATTCCCAAAGCCGGTAGATCTTGTCTAGATTATGGCAGGATATTCCCAGACACGATAAAACTCAAACATATTGAAAGAGTTTCATATTGCGTCTCCGGAAATATAGCGCTTTCACCGTTAAGACGTCGCCCATCCTTTCCAACGATGGGAGAAATAGCCCCTCCCCCACTTCCCCCTTTTCATTTTCTTCTCGCACCTGTGAGACAAGAGTGTAACAGCCAGATGTCCTCAAGTCACCTGGTTGGTCAGTCACTGGACCTTGTCACTGGTCACTGGACAACGGCCACAGACTCCACTCTCACGTACTGACCCCGAGACGGGAGTGCAACAAGGCTGGTACAATATATTAATACGCTGGCCAAGTTTAGACAGCATTTGTTCAGCCATAGAGTCCTCGATCTTTTTTGTCATTATCAAAGATGTTGTGGCGTGAGGCAGGAGAAGATTATGAAGACTAAGGCTAATAGTGCACCTAGTGAAGTCTGTTTTGCGTCACTTTTGCGTCAGTTTTAAATTAGACTTGAACTTTCTTTGAATCAACCAGCGAAGAGGGCTTATTTCAACCTAACTAGTGCGCAAGGCCTCATTGAACTCCACTGACCAAATAGAATTGACACAGTGCTCTTAATAGGCCTCATGTGTTTTTTCAGAAATAAAAACGAGAGAAGAGATCTACCTGTGAAGGAGGGTACAATACAACCTGCAGAGTTTGTTCTTCACCGTCAGTGATTGTTTGACACTGCCTTCTCAACAGTAAAATCAGTGAAATCACAATAAAAGGGGACTTTCTCTACTTCTAAAGTTCATAATGACCAAGTCATTACTTACCCTAAAGTAACTTTAACATTTGCATTGTATCAATTTTTGGCAAGGAATGTTCTTTGTGAGGAGGCTGTTTGTAAAATAAGGAGATTGATAAAAATGTTTGGACGCCGAGAGACAGAATGGATGTCAGAACTGGCGAAGCTCTGAATACCAAACAAGATAATAAAGTACCCAGGAACGACCGTGATAGGCGCAAAATGGCTGTTATCGTGCCGACGAGCGGTAAAAAATCCATACTCAACCTCAAACTGAGAGATGCTCAAAACTTGACCTTAAAACATCGTCTCAATGAGACAGAAATTGTCATTATAGAATGTATTGGTTTTTTTATTTATTTTTTGGTCATAATGAACTTGACGTCAGACCTTCCCATATGAGATCATCAAGTCTGTCTTCTCAAGGGAAAGTTTTGTTTTACTTTCTTGTTAGGGATCATAGATCATAATTGTGCGTGATCCTCAGTCAGAGTCTGCACTGCCCACAGACTAATAAAATATCGAGACTGGATGAGCCCGTTGTGTGACGTCACAAAACAGCGAAAGGTCATGGACCATCCGCCACATTAGGTTTTACGGTTGCGACCGACGCTTCAGCATAGCTACAATGCAGCGGTCGCTAAAAGTCCACACGGTCATCATTAATAACAATTTTAAAAAGGCAGCTGTAGACAATAAAATGAAATGATAGGCGAGTTAATGCATTATTAATACATGTACAACCAATCTTGACAAATAAAAAGAAATTTCTACTGCAGATAGAACTAGAATCGGAATTTCCCGAGCGGCGGCCACGTTGGTTATAAGGCCGCATCTCATTAACTTCCGTAAAAAAACGACACAGCCCGAAGCTCGTGTTTCCAGTCTGGTTAATTTATTAGTCTGTGGCACTGCCTGGGTTATTAAACTTTCTCCCGTTGTGCACAGGGTCAGGTCTGGGATGATTTTCCTTACTATCCAATGTTAGGCCTATATGCCACTAGTAACCCATCAGAAATGACAAGCCAGTAGATTATTTATTAGCCCGTGAATTGTCACACACGTATCAAAACGATACACCAAAGGAAGCAATTACTGTACGTATATTTTTTGTTTTAAGTTACCAAATCGCTTGATCCTGTGTTAGTGTTGTCTTGTTTTTTAAACGCCTTTCAAAGGACGATTTCAAAATGCAAAATGCAAAATGATGGAAAACTACCAAGAACCTTTAGCTATAGACAAAATTAACAATTTAAATAGATCTAGATCTGTAAACAAAAACAAAACAAGCTATGCTCTTGATCTAATATTGTATTCAAGAACGCACTCATAAATAAATAAAATTTTCCACTCAGATTTACTGACCAATGTGATGACAATTTGTTCAACATTATCTTCATTAATATACCAGCAGGTCACTTTCTACAGCCAAGTTTAATAAATAATATACTCATGGAACTTTCCTAACATTTTCATCAAGAACACACTAGCCGACCAATTTCTACACCCAAAGTTACTTAGTAAAATATTTTCCTGACATTAAAATTGTCTACACTAACATACCAACTGACCAGTTTTCTATTCTCATTTTTACTACATAACATGGGGTTCTCTTAATATTTTCTTCATTAACACGCCAACAGATCAGTTTCTACAGTCAAGTTTTCATTAAATAATGTGCTCATAGAGAAACCAGTCAAGGGCTCTACTTCTACTTGTGTTGACCAGTAACTGTTCAACAGGCCATAATGGCATATATTGTATGGATCACAATGGCCATGAGATTGAAATCCCAACTCAATCTCTGGATTTAGAACCAGGTTATTCACATTTAGGTAAAGCAGCGGGGAGATCCAGACTATATCTACGAAAGCTTAACAAGCGACAGGGATTCCCTAACATAGTTACGGTCCTCAAAAAGCCCAAAAACCTTATCGTATCTTGATGGATGGCAATCTTACCGTGGGAGTTGCCACAGGGCAATGAGTCGTGTCTGACCCCATGGGGCTCAAGCTGCATAAGCCATGCAGGTGCCGTAAATTAAGGGTTATATTCCCATCTTGATGGCAAAACAATACCTGATAGTCCTTGCATCATCAGTGTCTTGACCAAAGCCCATGGGCGGTCACTTTTACGACTCTGCTCAGGTGTTTTAATTCTGCCCTGTCCACGAGTGTCCAGTCCTGGTTACTGCAGCTGACAGAAGGTTTGTCCAACGGTTTCCATCTGGATAGACGGGGTTCTTGTTTACTGTCAAACCTCTACACGTTAATAGTTTCATACAAAAAAAATAGGGGAGGCCAAAGGATAAAAAGAAACACCAGTGTTTGTGAATGATTTATGTCTTCGTTAGCGCGACTTTCTAACCAGCCACATTATATTCTCATTGTTTTTTGTTGGTCTCTAAAGTGGCCGTGGTGGAGTTTCAGCGTGCTGACGTTAATAATTTCACACTTCAGGCTAGCGTTTTTTTCTTTTATTCCACTCTTTTATAGTTGATTTTGCCGCCTGAACAACAAAAGGTGAAAAAACAGAGGTTACACGGTTTAATGCATTGTTCGTTTTTGCTTTTGTATTTCATCAGATCTATTATAATTGAGAGTATTGCTTCTCAAATAAATAATGACCTTCGTTTAATAGAATCTTATCTTAAGTGTTCTTGAATGTTCCATTTTAAGGCGGCCTCGACAAAAGTACTCATAGTAATTCAATCTATTCAAACTTTAGCATGTTTATTTATGTCGTGGCCCCAACAGGAACCATAAAATATGTATACATTATGTTTAAAAATAGAAAACGATATAAATGCAATAAAGGGGGAGTAAAAGCAGTAAGGAGGAAAACAGTAGCGACACAATTGACTTTCAATTTTTACAACTATTTGTCCACAAGTTTCATGGCGCTCTTGCGCAAGCTTAACTTACTACATTGTCAAGAGATTACGATGTAAACACCTTGGCGAGATTGCAACTACGTGTCAGTGAGACTTTCAATCAAACTACCGAAAATATCCGAGCAAGTGTGCATAAAACGGATCGAGGTTATTTTCGGAAAATTATGAAGGCAAACAATATTTATTGTTTTCGAGGTGTACTGGAGAATTTCTAGGCTAGAGTTCTTAAGAAATGTGCTTTCTAGTGTACGGACCTCTGGAAACACTCGTGCTGGAGAAGAGAAAGAGGGGGGGGGGGGGGGATACTAAATTGAGAAGAATGTTCCATGCTGTGATAAAATGGCTGGCAGGTTTTCCGTCCGTCCGACTGTCTTTCTGTCTGACTGCCTGACTGCCTGACTGTCTATCTGTCTGTCTGTCCGTCCGTCCGTCCGTCCGTCCGTCCGTCCGTCGGTCTGTCTGTCTGTCTGTATGTATATATGTATGTATGTATGTCTATCTATCTGTCTGTCCGTCTGTCTGTGTCATGCAACATCTGTTTTATAAATACATTGATGTTAAGTTCTTGTGAAAGACTTCCTGTCCATGGGGCACGTTAAGAGAATCACATTTTAGGATTTAGGTTAAGATTAGATCTATGTTGTGTCGTCTCCAGACATATTCGTGTCAAATTAGTGAAAATACAAACAAACAAAAACACATATATTCTGTTCTATTCTGTATACACGTCGCTGATTCTACACTTGATGAAATCGACATACACAAGCACCCACAAACTGTGAAACGCACACAGACGCATCCATAATTAAAATAAAACAGTTTTAATTAACCTGTTCTAGACATCAATAAAAATTGTTCTGACAGTATATCAAACGTTGTTTGAAAGGCCGGCAAACACAACACTCTTCCCTCATTCCCAGGCCTATCCCATCCCATCAAGATCCCATTTTAAGTATCCCTTTGTCTCTCTCTCTCTCTACCTGTTCCTGTACGCAAATTAAAAGGGTTAATAAGAGATCATTCTGCTTTGTCTGGGGGGCAGCCGGATAGGGGCCGAAAATGCAGATATGGTTGAGTTACCGGACAATCAGTCGTACGTATGATATTTTTGACAAATACATCATAAAGGACCTTGCTCTTAAAGTTCGTTACAGTTCAGACAAACGTGGGTGACAGCTTTTTCACGAACTTACCGCATCAGTCCAAAGTGTGATGGTTTTAGACAGTTACTAATTGATGCTGAACTGGTAACTAGAGCGCAACAGTTGCAATGGGTTAATGCAGCCACATATAAGCTCAGTGACATAACCTGTTAACTCGTCCTTTTTGGGGAAATTTAATTAATAATTTTTTTCATTATTTTCCCTTATTTTCCTTGATAATTTACTGTCAATTGAATTGTCAAGCATCAGTGAGCATGGTCGCAGTCTAGTTGGGAGACAATCGGGTCACAAAGAGTCAAAGCTTCAGTGAGTAGAATACAACAACTAATTTCCAGAGGAGTGCACCAATGGCGTAACCCGGCGCGGCATTTTAGTATGCCATGTATTAGTGCAAATAAGCCAAGGACTATTACACTTATTTGGAGGGGGGTGGGGGAAGGGGGGGGGGGTATCTCTTCCTCTGAGTATCTGTAGTATCGCTTCCTCAGTAGCTTGAATTCTTCTCCGGTTCTATGTAACTTTTGTTGTCGACGGCTTTACTCCGTGTATTCAAAAATTTAAAAAAAAAAATGTATAAGATAAGATAAGAACTTTAACCTAATTGTTAGAAGGACATCTTACATGCGCAGTTTCAGTCAGAACAAAGATAACGGACGACGCCTCGACTTTTTAAATAACTTTCCGCTTTTATGAGTCGGAAGTTTAACTTTAAAGTATTTTTTGCCATTGTAACTCTGAAGTTTAACTTTGAACTACTTTCGACCTTCATAACTCGGAAATTTAACATTGAAGTACTTTTTGCATTCATAACTTTGAATTTTAACATTAAAGTATTTTCTGCCTGCATAACTCGGGAGTTTAACTTGGAAGATAACTAAACATCACTGACCAAGTCCTATGCCAAAACTACTGTAAGTTGCTCGTGGCAATGATAACAACGCTAAGCCTCAACACGCCACATTCAACTGACGCAATTTCACCAAGAATTTATCATTTCCATTCAATGTTAAAAAACCTTTGTTACGGAAGACGTCCGTTCAAATCTGGCTGTTCTGTGGATATGAGCCACGCGCTATTACCTTCATTTACTCAAAGGCGTTTGCTTGACAAGATGTAACGTGAGCCTTGTCCCCTGTCATGGAGAAAGAGTTTATCAAAACAGAGGTGGAGAAGCTTGATATAGTTTCGTTAAAAAAAAAAAAAACTCAGATGAAAAGAAGCGACAACCAAGATGATATCGTTATCTGTTCAGGCCCATGTAAAGATGAGTTTCAAAGGCTGAGATACCTTTTAGAGGTGAAACTTTTCACCAAGTTATAGGTCAAAGGTGTTCCCCGTCTCCGGCTGTGCCTCTGTACAAAGACAAGAATGTAAAAGCTTGTCACATATGTTAATAAGGTCTTGATTTATTATCGGTGTGAATTTTTGCACCTCATAGGAAAACAAACAAAAAAACAACAAAAAATGAAAACTGGTTATTGAAAGATATTTTCTCATCAACAAAACGTTGCTACTGCCCTATCTTGTTTGCACTATCTTTCCCGACAAGGTGTTTGTTAGATAATGGAAACCTGCTTACATGATTGTGACAATAACCAACCACCAAGCATGTCATAAATATATAAATATGCATGAAAAACACACACTCACACACATATCATTCAAAAAACGGTACGGCAAATGGAAGTTATGAAATATGATAGTGATTTCTAAACAACTACGTCATGTTTCTGTACTGAGGTATGTTTCTGTCATCTTCCGTGCTAAAATATGGCGTACCGAAAACAGCAGTAAAGTCTTTCTGTTTTGTTTTTTTATAGTTTGAGTTTGAAATTCGGGGAAAGTGCGTCTACAGGATAGTGGACATAATTATTGTGTGAGGACGAAGCGAAGACAATGGACAGAATACAACAGAATGATAGAACAGGAGACGCTACCAGAAGAGCCCGCCAAAATAAGTTTGTCGTTATAATAGTAGTAGTAGTAGTTGTTGTTGTTGTTGTTGTTGTTGTTGTTGTTGTTACTGTGGCTTTTGTTGTTGTTGGTGGTGGTGTTGTTTTAGTTCGATTTAAACTATTAAAACTCCCATAGTTCAACCCAAAACAACCTAGTCGAGTTTCAACTCTGATCATGGGATGACTATTCCCAAGCAATCTTTAACTGAAAATTCAGGATCTGCTTTGAAAAAAAAAAGATTGGGGCGAAGTGTAATGAGGATATCATATTTCGAGGGGTGCCCGTGCAAAGACCGTATCACCAGTTTTAAATTTTACAGGAGAGCGATTTGAAAGTTTGACATTAAGTATGAAATGTTTTTAACAACCTTTAAATCCTCATCAATAATTAGGTCAATTAATTCGATAATGGAATTCGCACCATGTCAAAATATAGTACTCACCAAGGCGAAACAAAATAAGCTAAAAAAAAAAAAAAAGAAATCGATAATTTTCGAGTTACGGTGTTTGCGCACGCACCCCTGGATTTTATATTTTGTGTAGGTAATATTTTAGTAAGAAAGGCGAAAGAGTAGAAGAAAGAAAGTTCTCAGAATCAGTACAGCCGTACAGGGAATATAACCTTCTTAGAAAAACTAGACTCTGCCAGTATATAATTTGACTGAAAAATGTGACATTTTTAATAGAGTAAAAAATTTAAAAACACGGTAGACATGTTTTCGTCATGATTGTTTTAGTTTTCTCAAAAAATGCCAAGTAAACTGCAGACCAGAGTGGGTATATGAACTTGCTCCGCTGGGTGAGGTTTTGGACATACACTTTTAAGTTACTCAACGAAGAACAACTCTGTGAGCCATGGCACACTGGTCGTATAAACACATGATAGCGCGTATACGAATTCTAACACTAAACCTAGCCCTAATTTTTTTTCTCAGTGGGTCCAGTGAGGAGTTCATTCTCACTTCATCCACTTGCGCGTTTATACGACCGTGGGGGTGTCATGGCTGTAAATAGACATTCGGAGCAACAAGAGCCCGTGAGAAAGCCTGGATATTGCCCGTATTATAATCTGGCTGGATTTAAGTAAGGCCACGTCGTAAAACATACCTGGTTCTAGGTCTGAGCTCATGGCCTAAGACAGACTTGCAAAAAGCAGTGAGAAAGAAAAATATGTGTTCATAAGATTGGCTAATACTCAGCGGTCAGCAAACGGACACTCGCCTCCCGCACAGACATCCATGTTATTCAACAGGTGACGCCCGTGTACCATGTCGAGAAAAACCTGCCCTTGGTTGTATTGGTTTAGTTTCATTCTCGTATCTTTCTTTGCCATGAAAGAGTGGAGAATTAGAAAAAAGAGGACGGCTGTGTAGAATATCTGTGTCAACTCGGCTCGATTCAGTGCGAAATGAAAAAAACAACCACAGTATTATGGACTCTCAGTTGCCAACTGAGGCCGAGAATCTATGCAAATCTGAAGGAAAAAAAACAACATGTAAATGAAACTAAAAGCTGGTGCAAGCATCAGATCGTCCAGGTCAGTGAACAATATCAATGCACTTCATTGCATCAAGTCTCTTTCGTTGTCAACGGAATCGTCATCCTGTGACGCACTAAAATTAATTTCAATTACAAGCGTCACGTCATCCACCAGTCAGCACACCTGGCCAAAATAATCCATTCCTGATGACTATTTCGGCCAATGAGAACAAATTGGGTTTTCTTTGTGCAATGAATTTTCGGGAAAGTTAGGGTTAATTTAAGTTTTCGTTTGGCTCGCCGGTCACAATAACATTTTCATTGGAGAACTGGCCAGGGTGGCAGTTTTTGAAACTTGGCAACAAATTGGTCACAAAAAACAAAGAAAAAAAGTGGGTTATTTGGCTACATTGACCAAAAATACCTTCTATCCTGACCCTCGAAAATTAGGCTGGCCGGCGGGCCAGGATAACCATTTCAATGTTATACATTAATTAAGTCTTATTACTAGGGACAACAGCGTTGTATCCCGTCTGTAAGCTTGATTTTTAGCAAGGTTTTTAATTAACTGCCATTCAAACCCACCACTTAGCCTCGTAACCTTTAGTACACACACACGGAGGGCTTTCTCGCTCCATTGAGAACTAGGTTGGTACATACGCCGTCACCACTGAGATAACTCTTGTGCTCAGTGAAGCGGAAGTACTGGGTAACCGCCCGTTAATTAAATTAAACAGTTGTTTCCAACACATGTTGCAAAACTAAGGAGTAGCAAAACTAGAAATGGACAACTCAATAGTGGTCTCAATAAATAGCTTTATTTCTCTCCCAAACTGTTATTGATTTTCACGTCAGAGCTAACATTGCGCGGTTCAGTTTATTTAGCTAGTGCCATTTGATTTTTTTTTTTTCTCCGTTTTTGTTTCAAGTGGTGCACCAGGCGTGTTTCTTGCAACACGTGTTAAATGTTTCAAACTTGACAGTAGCTTTTTTTGCAGCTTTGAAGTTTCGGTAGTATGGGTAAAAATTTACTACTCATCTTAGAACCAGACATATAAGGTTTAAAAGACAAAAACATGAAAGCTAAATTTCGACTATTTTTACAGATGCATTGTGCCATTTTCTTTCTTTTTAATGGTCCATCATATATTTCTTAATTGATTTTTATTCAATATGCAATGATTGTATGTGAGTTTCTTATAAATGTTTCCGTTCAAAAGAGAAAAAACAACTAAAATAAAAAATTGAGACTGTTTTGAACGATACACATTCTTTGTAATGCCGCCCCAAAATTTTGGAAGACCAACGCTTTTGGCTTCTACTTTCAAAGCGTCCAATTGAACGGCTGGTAAGACAGAAGCAGAACCCGTTAGGGGAAATATCGTATGCCAATTATATTTCACTAGATGACCTACCGGGCATTGCCCGGAATAAACAATAATGTGCCCCCCCCCCTCTCCTATAATAAAAGTAATAAACTACAGTCTTGCTTCAGAACTCATGCGCACCAGAACACTACACACCAAATTGAACGCTTGATACGGTTACTTTTTATGACATGCACAGTGCCATATATTACGAAACAAACATGCAAAAATACAGATGTTACATAGCAGTAAACATTGTTATTTAAAAATACATGCTTGAAGTAAACAACTTTTAATTATAGCCATCATCTTCCTTATCTCAATTGTCACCTTCCTGCCAAATTTAAGGCCTGAAGAGTGTATAGTTTGGTCAGTTACTCATGCCAAAGGTTGCAAGTTACTGAAATATATAATAGACGATCATTCAGTCACCATTGTAATGAGTTTGAGTTCGGGGAAGGCACGCCGACACAATAAAGGCCTTATTGTGTTATGAAGAAGCAAAACAATAGGCAGAATTGAGTAGAATGATAGGACAGAAGGAGCATTGTGAAAGATGCAGTGTCAATTATATTTTTTAAAAACAAAGCTTTTTTCTTTTTAAGACAAAACAAAAACATAGGCAAAACGTCTGATCTACGACACAGAGGTGACATTGGTTTGCTTACTAATACAACTATTCAGATTTGTTCAGCCTTAAAGGTCAAACATATAGTTGCAACTTTACATAAAATTGCGAAATCCGTACAAGCACAAAACGCTTGCAGCCCACCTCCTCAAGACGTCTTGGTATCACGAGTTCAGGTAACTATATTCAACATCACATGGTTCCGATTTCAAAAGTTTATCTGTTCGTGATTGTCTTCAGTCGCTAAATGTAAATTTTAAAGCTTGTTATCCCCCTTTTCTCTCATTTCGCAATAGTCCCCCGTGTTTCACTTGTGACATTTCCCATAGGCCATAAAGCCGTCAAAATATGACAAAAGATGCCAATCATAAATTCCTTAAAAATTGACAGATAATGGCAAGACGTTAACCTAATTTCAGATAAAAGTGCGTTTTCAGGGAATATGTAACGGAAGATGTCATCTTGATGTTTTCAAATCTGTAGTTTCTCACCCCGGAAAAAGTTTCATTTTATATTTTCATTTGGTCTGTCGTGGGAGTGCAGGAGAGCAATTCGCCACCCTTCACACTCATCCCGTTCTTTGAATGGTTACATGGGTTGAAAAATACTTTTATAAGTGTTGTAAGTTTACCAGGCCAAGTACAATCATAAACCTTTGAATAGAACATAATTATTCAAGACATTGTCAGGATCGGAAAGTCAAATAAAGTTTGCCCTTTTAAAGGACACAAGGGTCGTTCCAGTACTGCGGTATTGCAAACATCACAATGCCCCATAATTTCGAAAAAATGTTTTCGACAAGGTCAAGAGTTAAGTGCAATATAAATTTATGAAGACAGTGAAAATTGGTGCTTTATATAACCTGAAATTTCTAATTTAAACCTCGTCAAAATTCGACAAAAAGAAAAACTTGTATGTAGCAAAGCCTCTCGTAAGAAATAATACCCAAACCAAACAATGCAAACTAGAAGAGAAGACAGAAAATGGCCGATATTTCGGCAAGCGCCTTCATCAACAGTTTTTCTGTGGTTTTTATAATATTCAGTTTAAACCTAGGAACGATAAAAGCACAAGTCTCTTATAATTACACAAAATATGGCGTGTTGTTTTCATTGACTACCTTAAATCAAATTAATAATAGAACTGTGGGGGCGGAAACAGATTTAGAAAGCCAGGAGGAAAGGTCATCAGAATGAATCATGTGAGTAGGTCAGTGGGGCGTACCAGCCGCACATGACCTTCAAAGACCAAAGCTGAGCGGCCCAAAAAGCAACGAGGAAAGGTCTGGGAATGCACGAACGGATTCACAAGGTGATCTGAATATTATTATGTCTGCAACTCTTACGGGTCAAATTGCGAGCCTTTGCCTGATAAAGAATCAAGAGGACACGGATTTGAGTTCTGTCATGAACTAAGTAGAACATTTTTTTCATAATTTTTTTATTCTGTACCTGTCCGGAATAAGAAAGCATTAGAGAAGGGAAAGTTTCTCAACAACTTGTATGAAGTAAAACAATGCAATTTTAAATGTGCAAGTACGTATATTATGTTGAATGACAAGTCAAACATTAATAATTGAAATATAAAAACTTGCTACAATTCTGAGTTTTTTTTTTATCTATTATGGATTTAAATAATGAAAATATTTTCTCTCTAATAGCAAATAAATTGCCAGAGTTACTCTGCTAAGAAACCCTATCGGACTTGGGATATTCAACACTCCTTTCAAAATTCCAGACAAAGAATTTGAGAGACGTACTAAATGTTGCGGATAGATGAAAGTTCATATTAATTATTTTTTGCTAGACGATGTTCCTTGTTCCCGATTTCACTTAGATACGTCTTATATTGGGCTTCTTACATAAGGAAAATTTGAAAAGATGTCACAGAAGGGGATATATAGCATCGAAAATAAAGTATTCTTCACATATTCGACACCTTTTCGAAAGATGATTCTCAAATTCATTAGTAATTCAACATTAGTGCTTCAACGAAGTCTTTGATCAGATGAGATAAAATATGTTACACGGGGTAATATTGTCTTTCTAGAGCCACATCGTTTGATGGTCACACAAAGAATGGAGATGAAAACAAAACAGGCACCCCCTGGTGTTCTAAAGTGGTGCGAACACTGTAAAGAAAATCCAGGCACGGATGCGCATTTAAGACACGGTGCACCCCGGAGCGCACCGCTAATGAAAGTTAATCAACAGTCAAGGACCGTGCATGTCCCGTTACAAGAGCAACACTATTGATCTATGGCGGTGTTACTGCAATCATTTAACGTAACTTTGGGTAACTTTTGGGTATCGTCGACATGATGCTGTAATCCTTGAATGAAAATTACACGCTTCTGGTTTGCGTATTGTTTATATTATATATAGTTCTCACAATTTACATAATACCCACTCTTGTCTTATTTATTTTGTTATCTAAGTGCAGCAAGGTCATGGAAGAGAATGGCGTCGGAATTCGAACATTGCCGTCCTTGGACAAAAAGATTTCCTAGAGGAAGTTTCATTGGAACTTTTGCCGAGTACTATGATAAATTTGAGTGTCCCTTTAAAGAACTGAGCCTCGTTGGATACCCATTCTCACATCTTTCAAGGCCGACGTATCAGGAATCAAATACCACAATGGTATTCGATTACTACCTCATCTCTTTGTTTCCATTTCTTCTCTTAAGAAGGCAAAGAAAAAGATTATTGACAAACTTAGGGAAATATAATATTATACTACTAATGGCAACAAACAAAACTGACAGATAGATAAATAGATAGATAGATAGATACATAAATAGACAGACAGATAAACAGACAGACAGACAGATAGATAGATAGATTAGATAGATAGATAATAGGATAGATAGATAGATAGACAGACAGAGAGGCAGACAGACAGACAGACAGACAGACAGACAGACAGACAGACAGACAGACAGACAGACAGACAGACAGACAGACAGACAGATAGATAGATAGATAGATAGATAGATAGATAGATAGATAGATAGATAGATAGATAGATAGATAGGTAGGTAGACAGACAGACAGACAAA
>OZ007570.1:7255574-7456784 GCA_963931925.1 Onchidella celtica
GAGGATAAGGAATAGATCTGGAGTCCTAAACAGTAAAGCTTCTAATAATTTGATACTTGATTATTAAATTAACATGTCACTAAAAGAAGAGTACTTCCCAGAGAAATGAAGCTTTTTTTTTTTCATCGTACTTGAACGAGAGGCTGGTGGAATATTCTGTTTTGCGTCTATATTAGAAAAACCACAGAAAAAACTGTGGGGTCGCAGCATGGCTATAGGCACTGTCAAAATTTGGCTTCTGTTTTAGTTTGCGTGTCATTGTATTGTTTGGGTAGTATTTCTAAAGCAAGGCTTTGCTACATACAACTTTTTCTTTTAGCCCAATTTTGACATTGTTTTGCGTCTGTATTGACTCCGTGCGCTAAGTCTCTCTTTCCACCAGCTGTCTCAAGACAATTTTGACGCTCCCGAGCTGGTGATAAGACGTTTCGGTCTCGTCAGTGTGGGAGGTCCCATTTAACCCAATACGTCACACCTCCCACCAGTAAAACCAAGACCAAACAGATTTGACTCAGTGTACCATGATGAGCCTTCCACTTCGAGCTCTGGTCTGGAAACTTGCAAATATTACTTCCTATTTCTGTTAAAAGATACCATAGATGGAAAAACTGGCATAAAACAGTGGAATAATCAAGCATTACAAAGATCACGATTATTCTGTCTTCGCGTATTTTCCTAACGAATTACAATTTTGGCCAGTGAAGCCATATATTATAGTTCATAGTCATCCACTGTTTATAAAACCTAGAGTATTATGAGAAAGTTAGTTCCATATCAAATTCTCATTGCAAGTACCGTTAGATATGGCAGTCATTCCAATAATTTTCTTGAACTAAATTTAACTTATTAGGCTCAGTCACCCGAATATTCGGCTCTGAGAGCTTTCGCTTTGCCACTGAAAGCCAGCAGTTCGTCTTGAATAGACAGCGATTTTCGAACTGAACTGTAACATCGAAACGAACTTTTCGAAATATCGAAACCTATCCGGGTTGTGAAAGAGCAATACATTTTTCTCACTTTACTTCCGCAACCATCAACACTGACAAGTTACCGTACGACACTCAAAGGCAGCTAGTGGTTTAAGCAACATTAATTGTGCATGAAAACTGGCATTCTGACCACGACAGGTCTCGTAAGTACGCAGATACTATAGCGTTATCTTCAAAATTCACCCAAACACGTCCTTAATAGTATAATCTGAGGACTGGTTCTTGACTATGAGCCAATTTGACCGAAAATCCTTGTGTTATAGTCCAATAGGTACTGCCTATTGTCCAATAGTTACTGACTGTGGCCAGCGACGCTGTACAGGATTACAAGAGCACTCGGATGTGTGCCCTGCTCTTGAGAAAATAGCACAGGCCTTTCCACAACAATAAACATTTTCCGTAGTAGTTTACTCCAGGCTAAAGCGGAGAGGAACATCGCTGAACTTTGCGCCCTTAAGTGTTCTAAGCTGGTACTGCTTGTGACACAGTGCAAAGACCGCAATTTCCTGGCGTTTGGGGTCATACGTAGTTTTGGCCTCTTAGGCGATAATTATTAAAGTTATGGTGTATTTCTAATCGTTTATACTGGTGTTTGTATATTATATTTGTCTGTGAAATGCAGCCAACGCTGCTTCTGGCCGTTGTCCCTTGTTTACTGCGTTGTTTGTATCAGTGAATTGAAATTTGAATGTGAGTGAAGAATGACTGTAAGACTTTTAGAACATGCATGTGACGGATGTACGTGCTTTAATACAAAAGTAATTCTTTATTATTATACACATCGGAAAAGCAGGACGAGAGATGTACAACGTCCCAAAATTCAGCCCCCAAAAATCTAATCAATTTTCCTATATTTGTATATTTCACTATTCATGAGACATTGTTCCATTAGTGTTAGCACAGTCAACGTTTTTGAAGAAGAAAACAAAATAAAACAGGAGGCCGCCACCATCTAAGAACCACCGATTCTACTGAAAATTGTTCTCCAATTCCACGATCACAGTACTGTATTTCCATCTGTATTCAATAAAGAATGTGAACGTCTTCGCCAAGATGAGTGACCATTTCTCAGTAAGTTACCCTGGATCAGTTAGTTCGTAGGGATTTTGCAATGCTATCAATAAGAGTCACAGTCTCTATTCATCCAATGTACCTTGGACTTCAGATGTATATCTGAATTACAGGGTAATGAATGATTTTGTAACAAAAATGACTGGGAAACTGTTCCTGTATTTTATCCTTTCCTTTATTGCCATGGCAAAGATAAGTAAAAACAAAACCTCACTAATAATAGGGCTGCTTATTGAACACAAAGTTTTCAAGGTTATTCGTTCAAGGTCATCCGCCGACCACATCAGAGTCAGTGGTACAAAGTATAAAAAGCGGCAAGCCAGAATTTGACATTTTCCTGTAATTGGCAACAATAACCAATTTCTACTTAGACGTAATTTATGATCTGTGTGCTTTATGTAGCATGATTCAACGTATGCAATGTGTGGGATAATCATAAGTGTAGAGAACTGTCAATGTATACTAACCCTGTCATTGCCATGGGTGACAGCATTGCTCTCTGCCACGGTTTTTCCGAGCGAATCGGTCACCTTATAAATTTTGGTATTTTTGGCTTGGGTTGAGCTGGAAACCTAGAGAATGTATACTTCTCGGGAAGGTTGATTTCACTCATGCAATATAGCGTTGTAAATTTAAACCATTTTGTTTGCAGAAAGCAATTATACGATTAAGGGTTCTTTTGTTGCTTTCTTTTGTTTATTTCTTTGTTTGGGGTAACAACATAAACTTCGATGTTTCAATGCTGAGATGTGAAATTTAAAACACTTGTCCAAATATTTCCTGGATTATTTCTTTTCATTTATCGACGATCATATTGCAAGTTGGTATAACGCTAGCGGTGCTCTGAGTCAGTCAAGCCTATTTTCTAAATGTTTGTCTCGGTGCACCAGGTCTCCCTTTCTACCAGCTGTCTCAAGACAGTTTTGACGCGCAAGAAGTAGCAAGACACACATGGTTCAGTCTCACCTGTGTGCAAGGTCCAGTTCAACTCCATTGTCCACAACTCACACTGAAACCGAGACAAACCAAAGTTGATTCAGTGGCGCCACCACCAGCCTAAGGAACTGAAATGGTCATAGTTTTATTTTCGTAAAACGAGCTGTCAAAATTGACCGATAGTTTAGACTAATGAAATTCTGGGTTAAAATATTAGGCTTAGACGATAATAGTACGGTTTAAAAAGTTTACAGTAAATTATTATCAGCCATAGAAAACAACACAAGTATAGTTAACTGGACTTCACTGTTAAAGAAAATGCTGGAGAAATCTGGATTCGGATACCGTCCTTTTTAATTTAACTCCCAGCTCTACAACAATAATTCCCCTCTCTTCTCATTGCTCATCCCACTACGACAAACACCCATTTACCAAATATGAAAAGGGCTGTACCCGTCATCCTCTCACCACAAACTAACGCTAAATCCCTGTGTTCTCTTTATTGAAAATTTCCGTGAAATCCCACAGGAACGTCGCAGGACCTCTAGACCCACAGCATACTACTGAGCTAAGTTTGTTTTGCCTAGGCTTTGTGGACTATTCCTGAAGTGAAAGGTGACCTCATGCATTGGTGAGGCAAGTCTGTCTCGCTAGTGGTAGATAAAGAGAGTTCTAGTGTGAGTTCTTCCAAGCTCACTGCAGTGACCCCTCTTCCACAGCAAAAGCTGATGCACTGCGTGCATGTAAGGGTGTACTCCAGAAGAAGCTGAGGAAAATGAAAAATGACTGGCTTGAAGAGCGAGTGGGAGAAACTCAGAAATATGCCGACACAAACAACACTAGAAAGTTCTTTGAGAGCCTCCGAGCTGTGTTTGGACCATCCCGCTCTGGCACTACGCCACTTCTTGCGTCAGATGGTTCAGCACGCATTGTTGAATTGAATGCCATAATTCAGCGTTGGGCAGAACATTTCGGAGGTGTGCTAAATCGGCCATCAAATATAAATACTGAGTCCAGTGACCGCCTCCCTCAGACTCCTATTAATGCAGCTCTTGCCAAGCCATTCACAGCAAATGAGACCCGAACTGCCACAAATCAGATGTCCTTTAACAAATCACCAGGCGTGGATTCAATTCCTGCTGAGGTGTATGCCTTCGGTGGAGAAAAGCTTATTGAAAGGTTGACCGAGTTGTTCAATCATATGTTGAAGGCAGGGAAGCTGCCACAGGACTTCAAAGATGCTTCAATCATCCATCTGTACAAAAACAAAGGGGACAGCCAAGTCTGTGACAACCATCGGGGAATCTCTCTACTTTCAATTGCTGGCAAAATATTGGCAAGAATGCTTCTGAATGACTTGCTTCCCGAGAGCCAATGTGGCTTTCGTAAAGAGAGGGGAACGGCGGATATGATTTTTGCTGCCAGACAGATTCAGGAAAAATGCATGGAACAAAATAAAGCGCTGTATATCACATTTGTTGACCTCACAAAAGCATTTGACACAGTGTGTCGTGAAGGCCTCTGGAAAATCTTGGCGAAGTTTGGGTGTCCACCCGAATTCATCACAATAGTGCGCCAGTTTCATGATGGCATGCAAGCTGCAGACAAAAGCAACGGCAGTGTTTCAGAGCCCATTGCTGTCACAAATGGGGTAAAACAGGGTTGTGTCTTAGCCCCAACTCTGTTCAGCATCATGTTCTCTGCCATGCTACAAGAAGCCTTTAGCTCTCCTCCTCAAGGGGTAAGCATCAAGTATCGAACTGATGGCAGTCTATTCAACCTCAGGAGACTTCAGGCAAAAACCAAAACCAAAAGTACTCAAGTCTGTGACCTACTATTTGCTGATGATTGTGCACTTCTGGCACACGATGAGGATAGCATGCAAAACTGTGTTGATAAGTTCTCTAGTGCCTGTGACAACTTTGGCCTCACAATAAGCACAAAGAAGACGGAAGTGCTCCATCAGCCTACTCCACACGACAAGTATCCTGTGACCCCAAATATCAAAGTCCATGACAGTCTTCTGAAGGTGTCGGAGAACTTCACCTATCTTGGCAGTACACTGTCTTCCGCGGCTCGTGTTGATACTGAAATTCTCTCAAGAATCAGCAAAGCCAGCTCTGCATTTGGCAGGCTTCGAAAGAGAGTATGGGATGTCGCCGGCATTCGCACAGACACTAAG
The DNA here is from genome assembly GCA_963931925.1 of Onchidella celtica. Taxonomy (NCBI): domain Eukaryota; kingdom Metazoa; phylum Mollusca; class Gastropoda; order Systellommatophora; family Onchidiidae; genus Onchidella; species Onchidella celtica. The sequence goes on from OZ007570.1 coordinate 7,260,753, forward strand.
CTGAAAGTGTACAATGCTGTGGTCCTTCCCACCCTACTCTATGGGGCTGAAACCTGGACAGTGTACCAATCGCATGCCAGAAAGCATGCCAATTTCATCTGGCCTGCCTTAGAAAGATCCTAAGGATCAAATGGCAGGATAAAATTCCAGACACTGAGGTCCTCAATCGTGCCAAGGAATTGAGCATCTTCTGCCACCTGAAAAAAATTCAGCTACGTTGGGCAGGACATGTTGTCAGAATGCCCGACTCCAGACTCCCTAAGCAAATCTTCTTCTCTGAGCTCTCCAATGGAACGAGGAATGTTGGGGCCCCAAAGAGACGTTACAAAGACACTCTCAAGCAATCACTGAAGGCCTTTGCCATTGATGTGAGTGAGTGGGAAAAGCTCTCGCTTGATCGTGCAAATTGGAGGGCGGCCCTTACCAGAGGCAGCAAAGCATGGGAAGCTGACAGAGTCCAGCAGGCTATCAAAAAAAGAGAACGGCGCAAGAAAAGGCCCAGTGGTACTGAACCAACGGAGCACTCTTGTCATTTATGCGGAAGGGTCTGCAGGGCAAAAATAGGACTTATCAGTCACGTGAGAAGCCATAAGTCATGAAAGAACAGTCTTTCCATTCTGTCCTCTGTGTCCTTTAGTTCTCTTTATTGTCCATGTGTTGAAATTCTCAACAATTTCTGTTCTTTATTCCTCTGGTGTTGTTGAGGTCATCATCATACCTGATGGACGAACTATTAGTGTGAGCGAAAACCGACACAAAACAAATGTATGTCAGTGCGCTAGTACCCTAATACATCCCGCCTTCGAGCTGATGTCGACACGCCTCTGGAACTCCAATTTGCTATTCTATGCTTTTGCACAGATTTTAGTGACTTCGACCATGAAATAAGCGTTCCGTCCTAATTTCTTTTACAAAAAAATCACCCATTCGTTTTTTTTCCGTGTAGAAAGTAGTACATCCATTCTATTAAATCCAAGAATAGTATCGTCCATGGGAAGTAACAGTTGCTTCCCCTGGTCTCAACCACGTCACTTTTGACCCAGGCAAAACCAACACATTACAAAGTGCTCATAATGAAACCACAAATTTTTACTAAAAGCCACGATCATAATTAATTACCTATAATAATCAGTCTAACCTTTCCCCGCTCTTGCTCTGTTCCCGTGCACACCGTATCTGGTTAGAATGTGATGCAGAGACTAGCTAGCGCAGCATGCAGTTGTCAGCAAAATTCGTCTGAAGACTTTGTTCTCTTTTCCTCAACTTCCCAATTTCTCTCTTTTTTTTTTTCCTTTTCCTTCCTTTTTCGACTTCTTTTTTTTTCCTCCTCTTCTCTTTTGTTCCCTTCTGAGTTTTCTATTCCTTTTCAACTTGTTTCTCACTCTCTCTTTCTTTCTCGTTCCCGGCCCTGACTTTCTTTCTCTCACCTACTTTATACCGCTCTTAATTTTTGTCCTCTCTATTGCTCATTCAACCAACCCCCTCCAACTTTTTTCATCCTGTTCATCTGTCTATCTATTGCCTCCTACAGTTTTCCGTTCTTACCCTGTTTCATAATATGTAGATATTTATCTTTAATATTTTATTATTTGTATTTATATGTTTTATATTTATATTTATAATATAGAACATTCGATGGAAGTTAGAAGAACCCCAGAAATAGCGGGTTCTTTGTTCTTTTGCATGTCAAAAGTCTATTTACTAAGGAGTTACGCCAAGCCTTGGATACACTTCAAATCTATGTACATTTTGTTTTCTCTGTGCAACATTAAAATTAGAAATTAATGTCATAGGAACAAATATTTCTCTTTCCCACTTTTTCTCAGCTCTACAACACATGCCAGAATTTGGGTCGCTCAAATAACAAGAACAACCAATATTGCAGTCTGGCTTTGTAAATTCGTAGACACAACGGTAAATTGGTACCATAACTTCACTTGGTAACTCCAAACTGATGTATTATATTGGACTATCTAGTCCAAGTTTCGCGTTTTCTCCGGAAGAAAGGTTAAAGAGTTTGGATGGTTTTTAAATTGTGCTAATCTGGTGCACCGAAAAATGAAAAGTTTTAAGGGAAAAGATACGGCTGTAACACGAGGGGACTGCCACCAGGTGAAGAGTGTAGATTTGACTATCGTTTAAGACTATCCCCTGGCGTTTGGGGTCCTGGAGTCCTTTCGGTGGAAGAGGGGATTAAGTGGGATTTCATGGAAGTTTTCGATAAAGAGAACACAGGGATTTAGCGTTTGTGGTAAGAGGATGACGGGTACAGCCCTTTTCATATTTGGTAAAAGGGTGTTTGTCATAATGGGATGAGCAATGAGAAGAGATGGGATCACTGTAGTAAAGCTGGGAGTTAAATTAAAAAAGACGGTAGTGAGAAGGAAAATAGTTTGATAGTAGTTGTAGCCGGAGGGTAGCCGAATTCAGGCTGTCGTTTCTATTTTGCTAGTGTTGTTAATTTAACAGTTACTGACCGATGTAAATGTTGTTGTATTTACAAGCCATGATGATGATGATGATACCCGTGTCACCATTGTAAAAATAAGAGCAGTGAAATTGGCATAACAGGAGTGGCACTCGTTATTAGAGATGTTAGTGGCAGTGGCAGTCGCTGTATACTAATAGCAGTAGTTGTTGTAGTTGTTCGCAATTACAGTGGCAAGGCTTGTAGACGAAAAGTTCAATTAAAGGGAAGAGCCACGGTGAGGATAGTAGTTTCGAGGGACAGTGTACTTTACTGGGCCTTTATGCTCCATTTCTAGTATTATAATGCTATAATCAGAGACGAGGTGCGGGTGCCCAATCGTTGAGTGCATGTCCTTAAAAGCATCTCGAGAAATAAGTTAGTTACGCTGTTTCACAAAGGTCTAACATATTCTTGTTAAACTTCTGTGGGCTGTGCAGTAACCCTTTCCCAAGGGAAGTGGTGTGTACGTGCACCGCTGCAAACAAACAAACAAAAAAAGAGGGGGGGGGGTGGTGCCCACTTGATGGATATCCTGAACTATGAATGAGAAAATTCAATACCATAGATTTGTCAGTGCTTCTAAATGGATAGTGAGTATTTAAATTGGCGGGTGATTACAGGTATATCCCTTGCTTCATATTGCGGCTACGTTTACTCCCCTGTTACTACAACTACAGTGGAACCATCATGTCTTGGTGGCGTCTGGCTCCTTAGTTAAGCGCATGCTTTGGGTGTCAGTGTCCACTTCGCGTTTTATCAGTAGTTGAGTGCTTATGTGAACAAACCATCGAACAGAGAAGTTAAAACATTTGACTAGAAAGCGGAAAACGTTCAGGTAGAATTCACCCTAGAATTCAATCATGATCAAAGCTGTCGATGTCTTATCAAAATAATCTCTCTCATTTCGTTACTGAGGGAATGCCAAATTTCATAGGCAGGTGTTTTTTTTTCTTTCTTTCTTTTTTCTTCTCTTTTCTCTGAATTATTTCATCAATCGGATTGTCAAACGAGTATATCCCTCCCGGTGCGGTATCAAAAGTGTCGCCCAATTGTCTGTGTCCCTGTTACCTTTTTGTATTCAAGTCTCACTGTTTTTTTTGGTGTTAACGAGCTAATAATTAAGACTTCATTCGTCCTCATCTTATTTCGTGGTGTTAACATTCAAATTAATAATATTTCACCACGAGTACTAGTCAATCTTATTTCACACATGTTTTGTTTTCTATTATTTCGAGTCTAATCGGCGCCTTGTCTATTTACCGGTCTGTTACCTTCTGTTTCATTCTATTGAAAAAAAAAGTTGTACCTTCTCAACATCTCTTTTGTGTGTTACCGAGAATAGTCTTTCTGTTTTGAAGTGGGAGTAGATTGGGAGGGGGTCTATCTAATTCACCCCTCTTGTCCGTAGAGTGTTAACGATACTCTCTCTCCGCCCCAGTTCCTCCCCTCCACGCTATGATAGTGTCAATAACAGCGCACAATGGGCGCAGCCAACCCTTCCTCATGGAAACCTATCCCTATGAGACTCCCAACCACAGATCGCGTTGAAGTGGCACTCGAGTGACAGCAGGTCTATTCTTCCTATAACATCACCAGCCCATTGGGTAAGAATCACAGCCGAGCCCCGCCATCCTGGCTTTTTATCTCAGAGAAATGTGGTCAAAAGGACAAAAACAAGCAGGTTCTCGTTGCAAATGCGCTTGAGTTGAAACATTTCTGAAACAGTTAAATGCCCTCATCCTTTTTACAGATCCATTTTTCTCATCATCGTTATTTTTTTTTTTTCCTCCTTCGAGATCTAACGTGTTGGGAGTTGGTTTTCAAGCAGCCCCGACGTCAGTGGGTTGGAACTTGGTTGTTGAAGGCTGTTACAAAAGGTTCATGCTGGGCAAACGCGTCCGTACACCAAGCAATCTCAGCTCTGATGCACTTGACCCATGCTGAGCTAAGCTAAACTAAGCTACAAAATGAAAGACAAAATTGCTCTTCTCACCATACATTTGGTGTCTTTCAGAAGCTTTTTCATCGTGGGGATCTCAAAAGAAAACAAGCCATTGTGTGATAATATTATGTTGCCCTCTCCTCCCCTTCCCTAAAGTGATCGTTTAATCACTGCTCTTCCTTCATTCTGATAAAGAAGTGACTAAACAATGGCATTTGGCGTCACTTTCAGACAAGATGACACTATGAAAGTCTTTGGTGATAAATCTGGTGCCACTTCCAACACCCGTTCTCTTTCGCATCACAGTTTCTCCGCGTTCTGCCGCATTTATAAGGTAAACATTATAGGGCTCCAGTTCAAAATTCTTGATATTGCAATCTGTCATGTGATTATCACAGGTAAATTACAACTGGTATGTTTCATTTAAGCCATCAAAATTTGAGACTGTAGCCCTACATGCAATGCGCAGCCTCCATTTTGAGTAAAAAGTAGTTTTCGGAGTAAAACATGATACAGTACGGAAATTTGTAAACTACTGACGTCGGGGCTGCTTGAAAATCATAGTTATGCCCTGCCTAGAGTGAACCAATGCCTGCGAAAACAGATTTTCTTTCTCTGTCGACTGTCTTTATAAAATTACCTCACACAATGAAGGAAACAAAGCCCTCGCTAACGCCTTTAGAAATCCTCGCACGGCATTCGGCAAAAACAAAATTGCTGCTGCAAATCGGCCGAAACCAACGAATGAATCATTCAGAACGGTTAAAGTGATATCGCTCTCCTCTTGGATATCAATTCCCTATTGATGTCTCAACTTCGCCGAGAATGAAGCGCCGAATCAACGAAACCGTCTCGCTGAAAGCCCAGCTAGCTCAGTCTGTGAGAATGAACAAGAGAAAGAAAAAGAAACATTCCCACAAGTTCAAAGGGCCAGGCCTCCTTACGATCGTTGCTACTTAAGATTAGTCTTAATATAACACCCTGCCAGCTGCGGTTGACAGCAATGATGTTGAACACAATGCAGGGCTGTGTTCGAACCCATGGAGATGGACGGCGAGGGTTCCAACTGGGGCGAGAGTTGAACGGGTGGTCGAAGGCGAGCGAAAATTTGCAGGCCATACAGTCACTGTGTCTGTGATTTCTGTCTTGACATGGACACTTACCTCGTTAAGCAGCAGCTGTGACGTCCGAAAAGTATATTATTTAAAAACTAAAGAAGCTCGGAGGCTAAGAGGGATTGTAATATCAGTAAAAATAACAATTTTCTCTGCCAGTATTGGCTGTATCAAATAAAGCACGGCTAAAGTAACTTTACTTTTTTTTAAATTAGAAATCAGCTTCTTGAAATTAATTTCATAACAGCCCTCGACATCAACCTCGCAGATGGAAATTCCATCTGGTAAATCTAAGCAGAGTTTCCTGGTTTGTACAAAGAGCTTCTATGGCGACAGTTCAGTTCGCAATATGTCGATTACAATGAGGGAATTTCCAAGCCTGTTTTTAAACAGGTGGCAAGTTTAAAAAGGAGGATATTTGTATGACACAAATGATAAGAACACCGAGGAAGACGACAGAATATTGGACTAGAAGAAACTTTGGGCGAGAGCCGTGTAGTAATCTGTCCCACCCCAGGTTTTCAGAAGAAGCAAAAATCTGAATATTTTTCTTTATCGGACTTAATAATTACCATATTCTAATAATGCTTTTCTAATGATGCTATTTTAGTTAACCCTTAGTTTTCAGAATGTAACCCTCAATTTATCACACTACCTGCTGGTTGTCAAGCATGCCAGATATTTCAGATTTTTAAAAAAAAACAAAAGTCGAATTACGGCAGTTTAGCATGCGGGTCGCGTGGTATAGATCTACTGTCGTGTTATGCAAAAAGAACATAGACCCCAATCTTTATCAAATTCATTTTTAACATCAATTTATACAATGAAATAACGAATATGCCGTGACTCTCTAGGCCTACCTGGGTTATAACATTGCACGATAAATAGTTTATTTACGTCATCACAAAATGGAAAATGAAAACAGATTAAGACAAGACATAACAAGGACTGTTTTTAGTGAGTCTCCTGCACCGTATACGTTCATAAATAATAGTCTTTTTCATTAGCACAGCGGTACAGTGGAATGTTGCCGATCGAAAGACCGCACCGGCTCTCCTCTTGTATCAATCCGAACAGATTGGGCTGTTCATTACCTAATTTAACTCGCTGGGTCCCAGAAATGAAAAAGAAGCAAAATGTGTGATAAATCTGAATTGTATTTTCACTGCAGTTTCAATACTGTGTATTTCCTTTATAGTTTATATACTGACGCTTCCGTAGCAATTGATAACGAAAAGACTGGATCTTTTTTCTTTTTGGGGTCATGTTTCTATGTCATTTTGGTGTTTTGTATATTGATGCATTCGGCTTCGAATGGTTAAATTAGCCCTTTAAAAAGTGTATTAACAAATTTAGGTGCTGCATCATAAGTCATCTGTCACAAAATCCCACGTAAATCCGCATAATAAAATATGACAGTTTGACTTAACCGTGCACGCCACACGTTTAGGATCACCGTGATTTCCTGACGAAGACGCACGACAATCACTCAAAGTGGTATTCTACCCCGGATATTCACATTTTCTCTGTTCCGAAATACTCGCCCCCCGCCCCCACCCCACCCCTACCCCTCCCCTCTCTTTCCTCCCGCCTACGTCGTCTATCTGTATCTGTTGCCCCTCATAACAATATCATAACAAAGGCAGCTGCAGGAGGTATGAAGCAGTTACCTCTCCGGCCGCTCTTCCTCAGTGTCATAAGCATATTTAGCACCGTCTCGCTGTCTCATTCTCTTTTTCTTCTCTTTTATCCCCGCTTCCACATGGCCCATTTAGTCTTTTCTTCTTCATGCGTCATATGTCTATTAACCAGCTCTGGCTCCGAGATTAAGATACCGCCAGGGGAATAGAACGATGGCAATGTGAGATACATGACCAAGAACCAAAAATGGCCTTTTCGCTGTGCAGCGGCCCCCTCTTTGCTTCGTGGGACAGCGAAATTGCAACTTTATAAAGAGCATCAAATCTGTATATCACACGATAACGCGGGATCTTTTTGGGCCGCTTCAGTTCCGTGGAACATTATCGTTAGCTGTTCCTCCGTCCACGTCGAAATAGTATTTGTAAATAAAGGACGCCGACGCGCCTGGGATGGATCGTAAAGCCGTTGACGACTCTGGCGATGATGCGTAGTTAGATAATCGGCGCTTGGTCTTGCACGGAAGATAATGTGACAAGTCCAAATCGGTTCCACGCCTTGTCTAACCGCAGCATCGCATATTGCCGTTTTCCTTTTTCCAGCCCTCCTATCAAATTTGTGATATTCGATGATGATAATCAGCTGCACCCAGTGTTTCGCTACCAAATGCTCCCTTTTCAATAGCAGATCCGCGTGAAAGCTCGGGTCTGTACCCGGCATAATACAAACCCACCCTGGAAGAATTTCCGCAAAGCCCAGTTTCATTCATCCATTCATTTTGCAATTATTGAGCCCTGGGATTTTTTTTATTTTTTATTTTTTTCCCCTTTAACTTTTAGCCAATTCTGTTCAAGCTATCTTGCACCAGGGAACTGGGATGGATTAGAGTAAACGAGGGATATCGTGTCACACTGCTTCGCTGCCTAATGACGGAGGAAACCCGTCTCTGAAAGAAGAGATTTTGAAGGTACTTTTAAAGAGACACGAAAGGTCGCCCTCTGCGGAAACTTTGGCTAGATCTATTCATTTATAAAGCTGTACCCGTTTACTCTGCGTCTGTTTCGGAGAGCCGAGACTTAAAGGGATTAAAGTGATCTTTTTGTTTGGATCTTGCTCAGAATGATGTCGTCGGTAGATATGGTGTGAAAATTCAGGTGAATAATTACACCATTTCATCAGCATGTAAAATCTTCAGATTTGCAAAAAGCCACGTTGTCAAACAACTGTAACGACTTAGTCTCAATGTTCAAAGTTTCAGATTTATCTTTTTTTATCATTCATTTTTTTTTTTTTAATTTTGATACTTTTCAACTTTTTCTTTTCATCTTCTTCCTATTTGTAACCTTTTTTTTTCTGCCTGTCTTTTTCTCTTTTGTATACTTCCTGGCCTCGTCTTTGAGTTTAGTCCTTTTTTCTCTGAACTCTCAGAATTATCTCCACGGAAGATGCGTTTAATCCCTTGCCTTATCATTCCAGCTAAATAAAGTTACAAGTTGCGACAGCTGCAAGCAACTGAATATATTAGCGAGTTCAACTGCGACTGTCTTGGAAATAATCTTGACGACTAAGTCTTTTGTCAGATTAGGCTGCCGTTTGCTGTATTCTGAACAGAGTCTGATTAGCACATCACTGTTAAGGGCATCTTCGGCGTTGCAACTACAAGGTGACGTGCAGAGATACTACAGCTTTTTCATGTAAATTTCTACCTTATTCTTTTCATTTAGTCATTTCAAGTTACTTCAAAGAAATGTATAGACACTGCAAAACCATTTCGGACATAGCACCCAACAGGTTTTTCCACTAAATATGCACTATCTATCGGAGTCATTAGTCTTCTGTGGATTTGTTACTGCAAAGTTGAAGAGTTTAATTGGTAAAAATGTATTGATTCTAAATGGGCTTTTTATAGAGGGAAATTAATAACGACATTTAGACTGCAGGATGCCATATTAATGAGATTGTAAAAGTCCCCCTTCCCACCCCCGACCTAATGTTACTTTTTAAAATCTAGTTACACATCCTTTGCCTTATTTCTGTGTGGGAGGGCAAAATGATGTAAGTTCAAGATGTTTTTTCACGTCTTGAATTATATAATATTTTCTGCAGCAACAATTTTTTAGAATGAATTATTCAGGCCAGATGGCCATTCTAATGCCCAAAAAGGTTATTGTGGTTCAGATACACTAGTCGGAGAACGACAGCACACTATTAAAACTTACTGAAATCAATAACGGGGGGGGGGGTGGGGCGGGGGAAGTGGAAAGTCCGATGCTATATTGCCGAAAACGTAACTCTAACCCCTACCCAAATTCTAACCCTGACCTTACCCCTAACAATATCTCGGGGGAAAGACAACAAAACAGAGCATCAGTATCGGTAGAGCAACCACGTTTGGCAAGGTGAGCCTGACAAATGAAGGAAAACCTGGCAATCCGATCGGTCAAAATTTTCCCCGGCCCATCCCGACTGTAATGATCACGAGGTGATCTTTCTCTCTCCCAGACAAGTCTTTGATTTGTTTTTCCGAGCCAGAATGTCTGTCTATGTCACAGATCACAGGCAGATATCATAGGACGGGTGACTTCCTCGTATTACGTTCAGCTCATTCGTATCAATTCAAGCATCGAGTCGTAGCATCACATAAATCTTTCTGAATGCACAGGCTGCACTTAGGGTCTTTTGTCGTTGTATGGCGTGAACGCAGGCGGATGCAATGATAATGAATTTTTGTTTTCTTTTTTTTTTTTTGTACATGCATGAGAAGTCGTGGCTGTACAACAGCATTTTGCCAATGTAATAAAGTTTATTCTGAACTATTTAATTCTATGTGTGAAATTGAAATTGATGAAGCTCTGAATATCAAATATAAAGTCCCTAATACACTAGGAAAGGTTTCAGGTGGCGGTTATAGTGCCGACGCGCCGTAATACCAAAATCCAAATCAAATCAACAACTTAATGCGATCAAACCTTTTAAATTTTTCTTTATCTTCTCCTTTGTCAGTTTCAAAGAGAAATGGAAGCTCTGGTCAAAAGAAGCTGGCAGAAACTGCATGTAAGTGAACAAAGTTTGTTTTCTTTTCTTTCCATGCTCTATCAACATCAAACCTTTCAACCCTTAAAAAGTGCAAATGGAAAGCTATGTGGTAAACTATGGCATCTTGGTGTTTAAAAACCTTTCAAGAGGAGCAAAAAAACTGAATGACTTTGTTTGTCAGACCCACTAGTTGGATGTTTTAAAAACACGTAATTTAAGTTTAGTTTTCAGAATTGTACTGCCAACTTGTAACACAATCTGCGGGCTTGTCGAGGGCTACAAGCATGCTCGATATCTTACAATGTGTTGTTTTTTTTAATGTTGAGTTACGACAGTTTACCTGCGGCACTCGAAATAAAATACTAGTTGTAAGAAGTATGCAAAAACTGCATGTAAGTTAAAATATCAATATCAGGTACGCTTCAATGTACGTAAATATCCCTGGGGGTTAAAATACTTCAATATTATTTGTTAATTTTCTTTGCCAAAGGACGTTTCTTCCTAGCTGTAACTGAAGAAATATTTTTTTGATAACGTGAGCTTAACACCCATGTTTTCACTCTTAGAATTCTTATTCTGCATCTGCACTGATATTGTGACTTGGGAAAACGCACATTCTGTCTGTCATGGTCAAAATGATGCAAGAAGTTAAAAATGTATGTTGCAAAGCCTCAGGTAAGAAATGCTACAGAAACAATACAGTACAACTCAAAGAAACAGGTAAAACAATATTCGAACCAGCATACCTTGACGGACAGGTTGTTTCCAAAGATCCAAGTCTGGAACTCACATATGTATTATGATGCGTGTCTGCAATTTTGAGAATTCTACAATATCCTTATTAGCTGAATTTTCTTTTCATACTGTTCAAAGTTTTTGCGTGAGTATTTGTCTTTTTCCTTTATGTTTCTTTGTATCGTTTCTATATTATTTCTTACGCAAGACTGTGCAACATGCAACTTTTCGTTTTTGCCACATTTTGTCTTTGCTTCAAGCCTTGCTGGGATTTTCAGTGTCTTTTTTTTTTTTCATAATATATAACAGTCATGACCTCGGTATGGCCGGGGTTCTAGAAGATGTCGGAAAGTTAAAGGCTGCAACATCTAATGAAAGAATCCACTCTTCCTCTGAAGATCGTCATCTGCCTCGCTCCACCGTAGGAGTTTCTTTCAAACCACAGTCTGTCTTAAGACTCTGTTCAAACTCTAATAACAAACAATTAATATCTTGATGAAACGTTCGCAAAAGAGCAGAATATCGTAACTGTGCCGATTAATTCCGATTGCTCCCCCCCCCCCCCACCCGGCCTCTCCTAAACCCTTCTCCTCCCCACCCCCAAATTTGACAATTATGCTACGTCATACGACGAAATCGTACGCAATGAATAATGCGGGATCTTTTTGTCTCAACATTGCACGGCCTGCGTCACAGCGTAACTATCAGCGTAACGATCATGCTGTAGTAAAAAAAAATAAAAAAATTACAAAGTTGCTCCCCATTTTCCGAATAGAAAGTTAATCCATGCTACAAAATGTCTATTGTCACGGAGGAATATTGGGATTCCTTCAGCTGTTTTTCTCTTGATAATTCGCTTTTGTACCGCATAAAACTACAGACAAAGATGAACTGAAGAGCTTCCAGGATACTGTAATGTTATTGTGTCCTGAAATTTTTGATTTTGTGAAAACTGCAGATGAACATGAACAAAGAGTTAAATGAATGGAGTGGTTAAAGTCTCCTGAAAGTAGGTTGGTACTGTTAAACTGCACATATGACACACCGAAAAAGAGTTTCCTGAAAGACTCGATACCGTAAAACTGCGAATTTACGTGGACGAAGAGTTACCAGAGTGCAGTTATGTTGTTTCCTGCAAGATCTGTACCCGTAAAACCGCAGATAAACAGGAACGAAGAAGTAGCCAGGATTAAGTACTGTCTTCTGAAAGACTTGACACTCTAACATTACAAGAAATAAATGAAACTTACCTGTAAGTTGCCGTTTGAAGTTTGTTTGGGGTTTTGTCGAGACTGTGGCTTGGTATAGAGTTATCACATGAGAATGATGCGCGCGTACCAAATGAGATGGGCGCGTACTTTTTTCGGGCTTTCACACACATAGGCAAAGAGTTTCCTCAGTATATTGATTATTTGTGTCCTGAAAGATTTGACACTGTAAAACTGCAGATAGACTGGGACTCAGAGTTCCCTGAGTACGGTGAGTATTGTATCCTGAAAGATTTGATACCGTAAAACTGCAGATAGACTGGGACATAGAGTTCCCTGAGTACGGTGAGTATTGTATCCTGAAAGATTTGATACCGTAAAACTGCAGCCGAACAGAGACGAATATTTTCCTGGATACAGTGACATCACTGTGTCCTGAGGTGCATCGCTTAAATGAGCAGAGTGATTACGAGTAATTATGTTTGTGAGATAGGAATCTCTTGCTGCATGTGCAATGAGCATGTTCATGAATGTTCCCCAGCATTCTTTCATTAATTAATTAATGGGCACAGCTAGGCCTTGAAATCTGTGTTACACAGCAGAGAACATGCATAGGAACAAAAAAAAAAAAGAACAACAGAGATGATAGCTATGGCATTAATAAATGAAATCGATGACAGTAATTATTTGCATTTAGTTTGAGAAATAAAACAAAAAAAAATCGAATTGGAAATCGGTGAGTGAGAATGATCAGATAGAAGCACATTGTTAAACAGGTCGAATCATGGCAAAAGCAGAAGCCGAAAACTGTGCACCCTACTCCTCCTCCCCAAGATAAACTCTTTGTTTCTTCTCAGTCTGCACCTCTAATCCCTCATGTGCCTCCCTCCCCCCGACCCTTTTAATCAATTTTGTCCAATTTTCTAATACAGAATGCGAATGAGGACGTGAAGAAATATTTTAAGACCGTCGGTTAAAATTTCAATCTGTTAAAAATTCTCGAATTCATTTGAATTTTGTGCACAGTGTGGATGAAAATCTGAATTGTTTGTGCATTACAGAAAGTCTCATCAGGATAAACAGCAGGGCTAGAGATAAATCTGGCATCCAAGCAGCGTTTGAGAAAAATGATGAAAGTGGTATGAAAACTTTGCAAAGCTGCAAAATGATAATGTGCATCAACACATCAAATAGCAACATGCCAGGAACAGGCCTATAATTATTGCTCTCCATCACAATTTCTGCACGTACAAGATCTGCTCTAGAAACTCTTGATAAGTACATGTTGACTGATATACATAATATCTCAAACTGCCATTTCTGAATCATTGTGATTCTTTAGAAAGGGACACTGTCAGCGTGTAAAATCATTCATACGGATAATGTTTCTTTTGTATTATATACTTATTTTCAGCTATCTATCTTCATAACTTAATTTTTGTTTACGTGCGATAGAACAAAAATACTTCTCTGTCGTGTATCAGTTTATCTGGTTTGTTGCCACCTTGCTTTTCGCGAAATTAAAAGAGATGTTAATGACCATACAACTGTATCTCCCAACATTTATCACGTTCGTGTAATATGATAGTCGATAATTGAAAATAATTCTGACTTATATCAAGGAAAATTAGGTAGAGACAAACGGTGTTAATGAATAACTGTAAATAAATACCCATCCCATTGCAAACATAAACAAGAATACACAGGGTACCCTTTGGCCCCCAAATGCATGTCGCCCACACTTTGATGAGATGTCTACAGTGATTGGTCGTAAAATGATTAAAGGGAAAGTACTCCACAGCACGTACTCGTATCTCACGACAAATTAGTCTGACCTTGAAGCCAAGCATATGTATCGTTACTATGTCAGCAATTATATGTAACATTATAACGGCAGTAAAGCATATCAATCGGTATCTACTTTTTGTTTTCCCTGAATCGTTCCACATGAGTATGTTATTACATCAATTGAAATAACATCAATAGAATGACGTAAGTAAGTGCAATAAGAATGATAATATAAAGGCTAAAAAAAAATAATAAAAATTCTACAACAACTAGACTAACTAGAGCATCTCTAGTTGGTAGTTTGGCTATGGCATGCTCCGTAAGGCCGTGTAAGGTTACAATAATTATTGAAGTCATTTCTTCATTTCCCAGTATGCTCCGTTTAGATTCTGTGGTACCTGATTTTTACACTGAGCAAGACCAATTACCAATTTTCTCGAAAACTGATCGTTGGATTTATTTGAAATTTTGTACACTATTTCTCTCTAAAGCTAATGGAACTGACATTTTATTTACAGTCTAAAAAAAGGTATTTCTAAAGCTTGACGATACCTACGGACATCATGCTGGCCAGATATTATGTCCATAAGTTTAAGTGTAAAATAAGAGCTCATGCAAAATTTCACATAAAGCGAGCGGATAGTTTTCTAGAAAATCGATGTTGATACCGCTTATTCTAAAAAAAAAAAAAACACCGCACCATTGGAATGCGCAACAAATGACTGGGTGCACTGGAGAGACCGCCTTTTTTAAAATTCTATCCAGACAAGCGATGTCAATCTTACTTAACCTTATAACTCCCCACAGCCCAGCATTCCATATCAGAGACATGCCACCAGATGCCCAAATGTTCTATTAAAAAAAAACACTTTCTAATTTATGAGCAAATAATTATTTTTTGGGATTAATACGTACTATCTATATCTTTTGAATTTATAGCCATTTTCAGCCAGCTTTGTCTTTTTCAGAAATTTTTGAGCACTGGAGATTAAAAAGTTCACCGCGTGGAAAATACCACTGTGTGTTATAATTGATTGTTTTCGGTTTTGACTATAAGAAGATTACGACAATGTTTAAATCTTATTTCAAACTTCAGACAATTATCTGGAAATAGCAAGGACTTTTGTTTTCACTGGTTTTTTTCACACCGGCTTGTTTTAAGCTCCTTAAACAAATAAAGCTAGTCTGAGATATTTCATTTTAAAACTAAACTCGTAGATTCCATGCATTTGTCCCTATCTCTACCAGTTTCCACCAGTTGCCATAAATCAGTCCCAGCTTGACACTCACGTATCTGTGTAAAGCCCAGGAGCCTTGAATAGGTGAAAGCTTGTACCAGACACCGACAATCAGGACCCTCTCAATTTTTTATCTTTCCTCTTCATCAATTTCGCCTTCAAGCTATCCAAACTTCCCTGGATTCGAATACCAAATGGAAAGGTGGAAAGTATTTAGAAAACTAAGACAAAGAGTATGACCGACGCCATGTCCTGTTTCATCAAATTTCTATATCATCCAGGAGCAACAGAATAATGCAAAGCAAACGGAGACAGATACGTAAGATCGTTTTTGCCCTCCGCTCTGCCGTGTTACGGGAAAAGACCGTATAATTATGTCAAACTAGGCCAAATTCACTTTTCAACACCTTTTTATAGAATGAAATATGCTTATCTTTCTACCTGGGTTATAATTAATTTGTACAACTAATAGTTTCTGTTGAATATCACAAAAATGGTAATTGAACAAAGATTAGTGAACAAAGAGTGAAATGTTGTTTTTTGTCTCCTGTAAAGATTTCTTTTTGGCATTTAGGGTGTTTTTTCATCAAACGGCAGCGCTATTCGCCTCAACAAGACATAAATAGATCAGATGTGCGCATATTTTTTCTAGGGTTTCATGTCATGTTACCTCATGTAACATGCTGTGTTCTAATATTGTAAATACTTTTATTGAGAATCTTGAGAGAAGGTGAATGGCTCGTTATTCAGAAAAATGTAAAAAAAAAAAAAAAAAATACTTTTCCCTCTGACGATCCATTACTGCCAATATCGTGAAAGTAGCCTAACTTTCATTCTATTGAAAGCAAGCTGTTCTAGGTTCTAATTCCAATTGGACAGAGGAAGGTTGGAATTTATTTAGAAACCTGAGACACACAGAATGACTGAAGAGAAATAACAGATCTCACGTAAATGGTAGGTTTTCTTGTGTCTTTCCATTGTTGGTATCAATTTGAAAAAAAATGTAAATCTCCTTACGTCTTGTTCTAATTAAAACGAAAGAGATGGAAATAACATTGTACTCTCACAACTGATTTCATTCTCCAGTTTAACGAAACCACAGTAAGAATAGCAACAACAACAGCAACAAAAACAACAACAATAACAACAATAAAAAGACATGAAAATGAATCAAAACAAACATGATATAACGGTAGCTTAATGTTATATATTTTCTACAATAGCATCTCTCCTGGCCACCGCTACAACCTGTCAAAGCAGACCTACAACGAGCAAAAACATCGTATCACGCTACAACAATGGTACAAATATGATTAACTACCTTGGTTTTGTTCTGTTCAGATACTTTGACAAAGAACTCGTGATCCCGTTAGTGTTTTGTTCGACTTTGAATCTACCTGATGATCCTGATCAAGCAGATTAAAACTTACGACCTTTGGCTGTGTTTTTCGTTTTCGTTTGGGGTTCTTTCTGCCTAGGGCAATGCGGATGTTGGAGTGTGAAGGCTAATCGGCTCACCCAAGTACCAAGCACTAGTGTTCAAAATAATGATTATTACTATTTGACAAAGCTGGATTTAAGAGACAGGTACAGAGTGAGGTTATAAATCTGAACAAGTTAACAGATTTCTAAATCTGTTTTAGGTATCCTTATGATATCATCAAATAGGTTGTTCTGACAGTGTGTGCGAGTAATATTCTTTTTCGCTGCCAATGTTCTGCGAGCAATGTGCATGTGTACGGTATGCTTTCGGGACCTGTGTGTGCCTTTGATATTGTATTTAATGTAGTGCTGTTACTGATGTTGTGACAATAAATTTCCTGACAACAGGATAATAAAGTTATATCGTATCTCTTATCAAGTCACGTGCACTTAAGTAACAATAGGGATCTTGTGGCATTCCAATTTGATCACATTATGGTAAAATATTGTTAGATATATAATTATAATTATTTCGGCAATTTTAAGTTTTAGAATGGACAAAACTCAAAATGCATCCATGACAGCTGGCAAACAAAAGACAGCTCAACTTTTTGCCAAAAACGAAGAGGGTCATAATCATAATGATATAAATAGCCTAGAGGTCGTGAAAAATACTGCAGTAAATATAATAGTATTGTGTGCATTCTGTAGATCTAATTATGGACAAGGGTGTTTTTCTTTATTCATTTTATATTGTCACAGTAGAAGGATTTAACACTGGGCTGGCAACATTAGAAATGTAGACTGCACTGTTTACGAGTTTTGTTCGCAATCAACAAATGGACTGTTCTTTCTAGGTTAATCTGAGCCATGCACAATAATAAATGACCAATAGAGTATTGGATGTGAGACTGCCTGAAGTCCCTTCAGATAGTGCGATTCGTATCTTCAAACAACGAGCATGATAGCGAGAGACTTTAGCAACGGCACAGTTCGACTGAAGGGCGCGGTGATTTGTATCTTTTATTGTTTTCCAGCAGGTTTAGTGGTTGAAAGTAACACTAATGGTCCCAAAGCAAATAGCAAGGGTCATTAAATCATGCAACCTAAACGACAAGGGAGAGAAGACGCAATGACTCGGTTGTCCCAGAGGCATCCAAAGATCGTGCACTCTCCCCATGAACGCCAGGCGTTTCTGCTTGAGGCTTGTCCAGACGGCGGAGTTTGGGTGGAAGGTCCTTTGATTTATTCTTGCATGGATTGTTGGCTGTCTGATGTGTGTGCTCTGTCATTTTTTATGTGTGCTTGGGGAGAAAATCTGCCTGTTTTGGTTGCTGGTGTAATCGTAATAATAGTAATCTAATGAGAGAGACGTTTTGGTGCCTGTCACACAAAGTACGGTCCACTAAATATCCTAAATGATACTAAATTGTCAGCTCATTCCCTGTAAACCTCCACCTTTTGCACCATGCGGAAGGCGCGGTTTGATTTAATGATGTCATATTGCTATAACGGGACCTTAGTTCTTATTTGTTCCAAATCCACTTACTGCAACTGTGAAATTCTACGTCCAAACGTTTGCGGCTTTAGTATTATGATAAAGAGTTAGAATAAATCGGAATCGTTCCACAGTTTGATAAGTGCCACAATGCATTTTAAACACGTGCCGGAGTGTGCAGCTGACCAATTGTTATACCTCCTGTGCATACTAAAAGATCTTCAGTTTTGGAGAAAATGGAGACAGAACGAACAAGAACTAACTAAGGTCGCGACAAAATATGTCATTCACGCCACCAATATTGAGGTCTTCCCCTCAGTTACATTTCGAGGTCTTTCTCAACCCACATACGTATAAATGTCAAATTTTTCATTGCTGTAAATAAGATTAATACAAACGTTTGTTCTGTCAAAACTTGGAAGCGTTCAATATAACCACAGAGAAAACCATTCATATCAATATTATCTGTAAACTATGGGAAATGTCTTAAACCTGCCATAAGTACAGAGTTCAAATTTTGTAATAGTGTTTCTCAAACTTTTCTCACCGTGGCCCACTTGGTAGGGTTGATACATCAGTCGCGACCCACCTAGTCCGTGAACGCTTTCATTTAAAACCACTTTGTTCTTATGAGTAGTTAGGATCAACAAAATTATATGTTCAGCCATAATATTGAACAAAGTCAGCACTCATGAGGCTTATAGCACACTGAGTTGAGGATGTTTTTCCTGGCTTTTGTGGACTATGCACTGAGCGGGTGGTTGGCGGGAGCTTATGGTAGGGTCTCCTCCGTTCCTATCATTCTGTTATACTAGCTGAGTTACCCGGCTCTACCCGGGGGAAATATCTTTATTACTTATAATGATCTAGGTCTAGGTCACAAAGTAAAGTTCCTTCTGCAGACAAAGAAATACAATGACAGAATAAGTATGGACACGGATTCCGCGCCAACTCTGTTTCGTCAAAGTTTACAGGCGATCCATGTTTTCGCCAATCTACAAATTGCTTCCTTCAGCGAATGAACGATGAGGGAAACTACATCACGGTACTAAAAATAGATCATAGTAGCGTGTCCTTGTTCTAAAAGCATGGAGTCGGAAGTGGTTGTTGCGGATTTTACATGTGAATTGTGCAAAATGAACAAATTATCCAGAGTTTGCAGCATTTTCATATCATCCCCTTACATCACAATAAGTCGAGTTATAGGCGATGAGAATGCTTCCAGAGTTTTGGAGCCCTCACAAAAAGAGCCTTTGAAGGCCGAACTTTCACCCTTACCTCCATTATAGTATGATTCTGTCTATCGTCTTGCCTATTTCCTAGCACAATATGACCGTTACCGTTTCGACGTACTTTCTCCAAACTCAGACACAAACTATGCGGTGAAACGACACCTCGCACACTGATGAGACCGAAACAATACAATTCTGTCTCACTAAGTTGATCTTAAAACAAGTTCAAGTCTGAGTTAAAATCCTATAAAACAAACTATCTCAGCCTTATAATAACTGCTACCAATTAACAAATTCGAATTAATACAGTTCTGCATCAGAAAACAGGTCACACAGACGAAACCATGGCCGATAGCTTTGCGGCTCAACACTTTGAGAAACACTAATTTATCAGAGTATTCTGGTCTATATAACTTTTGCCTCACTGGTTCGCTACGGCGAACGATCTCTAATAAAATTGGCCATGTCAGTTCTTGCCTGTACCACACCTAAGTCTAGACATTCATGTCTGCATCGTTATGACAGCATTTGGCATGAAAAGGTAAGCGTGTGTCGTTTTACTGCAGCATTCTGAACTGACGGCCTGTGAACCAGCAGATACGCTAAGCTGACAGGTTTTATGAGGTTTGAGGGTTTGAAGGTTTGACTGCCGACGTGCGTTTTTGTCACAGATAAAAACGAAATAGAACCGTGTTGTTTAACCCTTTGACTACTGACTCTATGATAGCTAAATTTTCTCCAATACTGTCTATATCAAGATCCACTTATTTCATTTACTGCAAATGGTAAATATGAATTTAAATCAGAATTTTCATCTGAATTGAAGAGCTGGTAATAGAGAACCAAACTCTGTAACTGGTAAGACAGTAAAGAGTTAACAGCGACACTGTTTCAGTCTTGAAAGGGTTAAACTTGTGATATTCTGCAACGTGAAGTTGTACAAGTTCAACAATGTTGAATTCTCACAATGATTACTATTCTTGTTGTTGTTTTGATGATGATGATGATGATGATGATGATGATCATGTTGATTTTTTGTTAAATTTACAGTATTGTCTCTTTTTTTGTACTCTTCCAGCTGGACCATTCTCTTTTTATCTCTGTCCTTCAGACAGCACGATCCTCCCCCCACCCCACCCCGGTCAACACCCACGCCAATGCCCCCCTCCACCACCCATTCCCGCCCCTAATTCCATGTCAATCGCAGTGGTTTTGACTCCAGATCTGTGGCGTGGAATTTTAATCTGCGACTAATCTTCCATGTTTTGCCTGCTATCCAGAATGACACAAACTTAGGAAAAGTGTTTGCCTTCTCGGAAAAGAACCATCCCCGTCAAAAGGATTTTGCCGACTTCCAGCTGTGGACACATATGAATTTTGGGACGGCTGGGAGTGGTTAAGAATTATGGACCCTGTCCGTGTCTCTATCAAGCGAAGCAAAATTCTGAAAATGGATATTTGTCCGAACTGAAGAACTCTGTAGATACTGCAGTCTCAGTCCTGGATATAATGTAGGCATTAATGGGTTCACCTACTGCATTAAAAAAATTTCTCTCTCTCTCTCTCCCCCCCTCTCTCTCATTCTTTCTCTCTCTCTCTCTCTCTCTCTCTTTCTCTCTCTCTCTGCCTCTGTCTCCGTCTGTCTCTTTCTGTCTCTCTTACTCTGTCTCTCTCTCTCCCTCTCTCTTTCTCTCTCTCTCTCTCTCTCTCACTAACTCACTCACTTTTCCCCTCTTTCTGTGAACATAATGTGTTATAACGTTGTCACACTCGTCTCCCTCCTTTGGCCCTCTTTTTCAGCTTCCTTTCACTCGATCACCTTGAATAACATTCCTTGGCCTTCACAGCTTACTACCACACTCATTTCTTCCCCGGCCTGGAAAAATGACGTCTCAGCATGCCAACCACAGCAACTTTTGATTCATTTCTTCATTCAAAGACCTTACCTTTAAATCAACACCTCTGTCAAAAGGCAGGCTAGACTTAAAAGTATGGAAATGGCTTAGCTGGGTCGTCGAGACTTTCCTTTTCAACCATTCATAATTCGGTCGTATATCACGTACTTTATAAAATTTGAATTGGCCTTATTGAGTTTCCACGAGACCATTTAAACTGAGCTGTACCCCCACTGCAATGCTATAGTGACGTACAAAGTCGGTCTCCCAGTCGAGCTTTCTATACATAATTGACGAAATGTTATAAAAACCATAGAAATGCTGTGGGATCGCAGAGAGGCTTTGAAGCAAAGTCAAATTATGTTGCATACAACGTTTTCTTTTTGCCAAAATACACCAGCTGACCCAGAAAATGTATAATTTTTTTTTTTTAATTATTCCATGTCATTATGAAACATGCTCATTTTTATGTTTAAATGAGAAAAGAAACTAAAATAGGGCTGGAAGTTTCTGAACACAGAACATCTGTGAGGCCGCAGCAAGGCTTGTAAAGAAGTCAAAATAATCATGGCAAAAAGAAAAGGTTGTGTGTAGCAAAGCCTAGCGTAAGATACAGAAACGACCTTCCTACACGTTTTATTGTGTCGTTTCTGATTTATTTCTTAAGCTGGGTTATCATGTGTACGGAAACGGAAACGGCAATTGAAACGTGAAAAACCCTTCAAGTAGTGAATGGAAAGAATGTCTTCTTATGTACCGAGCTGGCACTCTTTCTTCTTACAACTTGATAAATTTTTTACTTTTCCGTACACATGAAAACACAGCTTGGCGCGAGGCTTTGCTACATACGGTTTTTTTTCTTTTTGCCGTGTTTAGATTCTGAAACTTAAGCAGTACAAATTTGGCCAGTTTTCATTGTTAACTGTGAGGTTAACAGGTGTGGGTCACGATAACTTAGAGGCCTATCATTACGTTGGAAAACACAGGATAACAAAAACATTCCAGTTCAATTCGCTGTTTCTCGCGATGAGGGCACACCGAGAAAGCGGTGTCTACTGCCTACAAAAGTTTTCATTTTAACTTCAAAGACCAGTGGCGCTTATTTTGATGAAGTGCGTTATTTTCTTGGTGTTCTAAGAAGAGATTCCCTGCAATTTTGAAATGTGATATTCTTACGGGGTGTAATCATCTGAAAAAATACGCAGGGTTTTGCTTTCATTTCATTTAAACAGCCGATTACACTGTGCACCGAATGCACTTTTTCCCAATTGTAAGGTATTTTTTGCTACAAAGGTCTGCACTTCAATCACTACTTGTTTCTTTCTGTCACCTGTTCAACGTTTTTTCTCTGTTCACCACTGCGGTGTTTCTTGTCTCAAACTATGCCGTTTCTTCCGACCGGCGGTGAATGTGGATAGGCAGACAGACAGGCATAGATAGACAGACAGACAGACAGACAGACAGACAGACAGACAGATAGACAGATAGATAGATAGATAGATAGATAGATAGATAGATAGATAGATAGATAGATAGATAGATAGATAGATAGATAGATAGATAGATAGATAGATAGATAGATAGACAGACAGACAGACAGATAGATAGATAGATAGATAGATAGATAGATAGATAGATAGATAGATAGATAGATAGATAGATAGATAGATAGATAGATAGATAGATAGATAGATAGATAGATAGATAGATAGATAGATAGATATAAACAACAGGAAACAAAGGAAAACATTGACAAGGCGCCAGCCCACATAAAACATACAATCAACAGCAATGACCTTGCAGGAAGATCGTCACATAAGCTCCTACTGCACTCTATCACCTACAGGAGACCGCATGTAAAACTGACTGACGGGACATTGACCATGAGAAAACTATATAGTATATAATTATTGCTTACTATCACTATTATTAATGCCTAGTAAATACCTTTGTGTTCGTTCCCCGACTCCACAGACGAACGGAAAGAGGGCCCCAATTTTAATTACAATGTCAAACATGTAGCCTACCACCAAATCAGACGGGGGACAAGGTGGTCTAGAGGCAAGGTGCTCGCCTCTCGTGCCAAGGGTCCCGGGTTCGAACTGTGCAGGCATGTTGGAAATTGGGATTTTTCTCATATTTTCGTGTCCCTGGTCCTATTGGGGGGTAGGATAGAGTACCTAGTCTTCTCGGATAAGGACAACAAAATTCGGAAGGCCCGTGTGCACGTTGCGCACGTTAAAGATACCTTGGCAGTTGGAAATCGTAAAGAGCAGGCCGAACAGGCCGGTGCCCGGGCAAAATTAAATTAAAATTCATCCCTGCCAGTCCCTCCCCCTCCCCCCTCATCTCCCCCACCACGACACACACACAAAAAAAAAACCGCTGACCGGCGCTGCACTGTGGCGACGACGTGCCTGCTCCAGTTATAACTGGGCTGCAATGGCACAAAGGCAAATTTCCCAAATGGGATTAAAGAGTTATACAAATACAAATACAGAAACAAAATACAAAATCCTCCAGCTTTCTAATGTCATTTTTTATACTTTGAGTCGTGACAAGTTTTGTTTTTTCTCTTTTGTTTTCTTTCTTTCTTGTCTTTTTTTTTTTTTTTTTTATTGCTTCTTCTTGCCTAGATGTCGATATCTGATAACAGAAAAGCCTTTTATGAAATATTTGATCACACTAGGTTTTGACTGATCCATTTGCAAAATACAGGTTGCCATAAAACAGTAATGATCCGTTTGAAACACAAACCCCGTAAGCAACGAGAGAACACATTACAAGTCATCTACAGAAACAGAGGCCTTTGGTTTGATATTTCAACAACAGAAAATAATAGAATGTTCCGACAGAAAATAAAAGAATATTCCAATTCCGGGGACGCACAGATTGACAAAAGTAATGATAAAGTCTGTAAGTGGCATTTCAAGATTACTAATTTTTCAACTGTCGTTCGACAAAACAATTGACGAAGTGAGTATTTTGGTTTTTCAGTCACGGCAAATGTTGGAGAAAAGTGCAAGGGTTAAGGTTAGAATTATGTTTGGTTCGCCGGCACAATTATTTTTGTTTTGTATTTACCAACGTAATAGTTTTTTCGGAAACGGACCACAGATTGGTTACATAATAAACGTTTATTATGAGTGCTTTGGCTACATGTCTCAAGTAGCCTTTACATCGAAAGGCATATGTGAGTGTGATTGAGAAAACCCACCATAAGTCGCAAACATGACATTTTGAGTTCTGTACACATAATAAAAGACAAAACATTTCTGAGCCCCCTAAAACAAGATTTTGAGAAAATGGTATTTAATCCTAAAGGTGGCAATAGCTAATTGACCCATTAATATTGGAGTGATTGCTGTTAGGAGACCGTAGTCTAATAACTAAGCAGTTATAGAGATCATACTGAGTAGTGTTCACTGCTCATCTACAGTTTACCCTGTAATATGCCACGGTCCCCTAAACAACAGCCAAGTCGAAAGATTTTGGATCTTGTTAGGAGACCGTAGTCTAACTACAAAGCCTTTATAGAGATCATAGTGAGTAGTGTTCACTGCTCGTCTACAGTTTACCCTGTAACATGCCACGGTCCCCTAAACAACAGCCAAGTTGGAAGTTTGTGTCGGACCCATATTTTCACTTCAAAGCCATTTTTCTCAAAATCAGTTCTGCCGACTTATTGTGGGTTTTCTCATGCACACTCACATTATGCTAAAGCTGTGTTTTCATGTGTACGGAAACCGAAACGGCAACGGAAACGCCAAATATCCACCAAATAGTATAAAGAAAGAGTGTTTCCTTGTGTACGGAGTTTCTGTGCACATGAAAACGTTCTTTTTCACTATCTGAATAGTTTCGGCGTTTCAGTTGCCGTTTCCGTTTCCGTACGCATGAAAACACAACTTCATGCTCTGTGCACACTTCCCATCGTTTTTCGTCAATCGCATACAACAAAATCACTGTCAGTGCAAACAGTTATAATAATAGTAAGAAAAGTTGGTACCTCTGTAAAAATGCTGAAATAACGTATGTATTTCTCACGCTAAAACATTACTATAACCTCCGACACCATTTAATAAATGACACCCAGATTTTTCTCCCAGAAGGTCAAGGATAATAATAGTAAGAAAAGTTGCTACCTCTGTAAAAATGCTGAAATAACTTATGTATTTCTCACGGTAAAACATTACTATAACCTCCGACACCATTTAATAAATGACACCCAGATTTTTCTCCCAGAAGGTCAAGGAAAATGAGTTTTTAGCGAACATTAATTCCACACGTAATTAGCCAGCTAATGAAAATATAATGACTTTCCCTCCTACGCTGTTTTCTCGTATTTTGTTTTTTTTCGTCGCCTGGAATCGCTACCGAATATTTTGCTCTTCACGTGTATTATAACGATTACTGTTAATAGTTGGTTCAGCGCAACAAGTGATTATTTCCTTCTCTGTGAAAATGGAGATATTCACTTTTTGCACGGAACTAAAATATTATTGCCCTGTCTGGTGTTCCAGACGGCACCGCGTGAAATCCCATTATGTTGAGACAATGTGGTTTTGTACATTTTGAGCTAATTTGTTATGTCTAACACAGTCGGATCAGCTGATAAAGATAGATCCAAGCATAGACTTAGCAAAGGACATAATAGTAGCAACCGTTGGTTTCAGACGTTGTTGTTGACCTGGCGCTTCCACTCTTGCGGCAGAGAACACCGATTTTGATATGGAAATGTTTTTGAATAGCCATAAACTGTCAATACCTTTGTGCTGTTAACTCGCTTTGGCCCACAGTGTAACATACAGCAACGAGGGCATAAGAGTGAGTTTCATTAAGCCTCATGTTAACGCAGGATTTTACTTTGCAGGACCACTGATTCATTTCACTAACATGACAATTTTTGGGGTTGTTTTTTTTTTTTGACATGGGCATCAAGACCTAAAGGGGTAGCATGACACCCCCCCCCCCACATCTCCCCACACCCCCACCCCCCCCCCCCCCAAAAAGTACAATTAAAATAATTATTGTTCTGTCATTTAGCATAAATTTAGTCTTCTTCCTAGCCCTTCTGAGAACCTGAGGGTTAAGTGGCTACGGCAGCTGGTAAAAAAAAAAGCCGTCATTGATAGTTTCTTTTAAAATATATTTACATTATTTTACTACATTTCACGTGGAGACTTCAATGGGTTCTTCTCTTTTCACAATATTAAAATCATTAAGCAGCGGACGACACTCTTCACACTCAAAGAATACTCTCCTCTGTACAAAGACAGTGCTGATGCCATCCTACAAGAGTCAGTATGATTTTGTATTTAGATAAATTAACCACAGCCAATAGATTTCTTCTGAGACCAGACTGATACAAGCGTTTCTTCAGTCGCTTACACGTTAAAATCTGTCCGGCTTTTTGCCGTCATCTGTATTTTTTTTTTGTTCATTATGTAGGACGAGTGAAATTTGATACAAGACCAGAAATTTGATACCTCAGAGCTCTTGCCTTGGAGATGATCGCGTTGATGGGTTTGTCAAAAGCGCTACGTCAATGTTGGGATTAACACCGATTGGAAGCCAGATTATAAGCCTTGCAAGGTTTCAAGAAGATGAGGCAAAGATGACATTATGACGAAGACCCCGGGGTATTTCAGATACAGTGACAAAAAGTTGAAAGAAGGAGGATACAAAAAATTGAAGATACAAAAAAAGTTATCTCTTTCGAAGCTTGAAGAGAAAAGCTGGACAGATAAACACAGGTTCCAGGTGAATAATCGCAAAACAGATGGTGATTCGGGATGATAATAGTATGTGCGAGCGTGTGCGTGTTTTAATGGAAAGGTGGTTGGGGGTGAAAGAGGGGGGGGGGGGTCATAATGCCTTGATACGCTAAAAGACCATATCGATGGTGTCGGGCGCAAACCAGCTAAGTCTGAAAATTTCATATTTCTTTTTATAGTACCAATTTATGAAGATTGGAACCCCTCTTCATCTGTAAAAATAGCCCTTACCATAATTCAATAGAAACATTCGAAACAGACATGTGATCAAACCAGCTAAGTACATTTCTCTTTTGTGTTATCCGCAACTTTTTGTTCCTCCTGTAAAATTTGCTTATCTTGACTTGGCTGGTTTGCGCCTGACGACATCATCGATATGTGCCAATGTAGGACAGATAATGCACGTTTTGACGACCTTGTAGCTTGAAATTCGCTCCATCTATATCTAGAGAGGTTATGATTTCCTACAACTAATAGCTGCTTTATTGGGGTCATCACAAAATGAGAACCGAACAAAGACTAAAGCGATATGCGCACCAAGTGTCTTTGCGTCTCCTGTAAATATGCTGTCTTTGGTTTATACGGTCATTTTCCATAGTGCGATGGTATGATACTGGCAAATCGAACAGAGTGGTGTTGTCAATATTATTGTCGCTGTTATCAAGATCGGTTTAGGAATACGATCATTTTTATAGTCCTACTTATATTCAAAATGAACGCAGCATTACGGTGTTTTGGTTGTTATGAATAGAACAGTGCTGTCAAAGAAAAGGATTGAAATAATGCAAGATCAAAGTATGCCAAAACGTTTCTGAACATTGCACATTTAGTGTGAAATTATGGAAGAACGAGGTTTTTGGAATATATGATATCATTGCTGGTGTATTGCCTTAGTTTTTAGGGCCCTGTGTTGGCTGAGGTACATCAGGGTACTGACACGTCAAAGCAACACACGTTATAATGTAGGAAAATTTACACCCATAATGTGACACAGAAATAGAGTGGTAAACAAGAGCTGTCCTTTCTGCTGTGACCTATTACATCAAACGTGTAGGCCTCTTAAGAGCACTTCAATTATGATCCATTAACGCAGTCATGTCAATTATGAAGTTGATTTACTCATTAACACAGTTTATTACGAGCTAAATACTGGAACACTGTAGGACACAAGATCTGTTTCACGAGACAAGGCAGAGAGGGGCAGACGGTGTCGACAGGAAGAAGGTTGATGGATTTTGATGCAAGAAAATGCTGTCGTCAACTTTTCTATTGTGCATGCGTTGTATGAATACTGTGGGCGATTTTAAATAGCTAAAACTCTTGTCCACAAAACATGAGGGCCATTCCAGTGGTCACGTGTGACAACATTACTATGACATGCGTTTGTTGTTGTTGTTGTTGTTGTTGCTGTTGTTATTGTTGTTGTTTTTTATGGAAATCCAGTTTTTCATATTCTCTGATTTCTAGTCACATCCTTTTGTTACATCTGAAACTCTTTATGCATGATACATTTCCATACTTCCTCTTTGCCATTACTGGTTTGTGGTCATAACTGCAAAAATTAGAAATTAGAAAAGCCTTTTCTCGTGTGAGAGTTTGAAATAACAGGAGAACGTTGCAAGATAATGGCAGAGACTGTCATGCTAGGCAATTTGTTTCTCTAACTGACAGAAGAATGCACAGTATTTTACCTCTCAATCCTATCTCTGGTCTCTTCTTCGAAAAAAGATATCAGTGACAGGAAGAGGGCACGGTGGCAAAAGCCTCAGAGATTCAGTGAACTCTCATACATCCATGACATCAATTTCTATGTAGCCAAAACACTAAAAAATACAGCAAGACGCACTTTAGAGGTAGCTATGTGAGTTGCTTGTAATCTATGCAATGTTCAGCCATACATACAATACATTAGTATGTCATTTTTATTTTCATACCCTTGCGTCTGCTGTCTGTTGTTGTTTTAGGTATGGACAAATTCACTTTTTTGTTTTTACAAACACTAACACACAAAATAAACGATTTCACTGCAAAGCCCTATCAGTTCAAGTTTCTAGTTCTAAAGAAAACGCACTTGTTTCTGATTTTCATATAGTGTTCTAAATTATAAAACCCAACATTCCAGGGCGTTCCGATAGCTGGACACATTACACAGGAGACGCACAGAGTCGGGTCCGATCTGTCTCGGTTTTAATGTGAGATGTAACTATGGAGTTCAACAGGACCTCGCGTACTGGCGAGACGGAAACAATTAATCTGTCTCACTAGTTCGTGCACGACAAAACTGTCTTGGGTACGCTGATGGAAAGAGAGACTTCACGCACTGAGACAATACCGATGTAAACCATTTAACTTGATTCAACGCATCACCAGCCTAACTGACAAATTTCCCATACATTTTGAAAAGTTTCAGCTGCTTATAGCACGGGAGATTTCTATACATTCCAGAGCGGCTGTTGTGCGCTTTTACCAATAATTTGTCAAATTTATCAGCACAATTTCAACCTTCCCGTTATGCATTCTCTCACATAGGTGTCTATTATTTATTGTAAGCCAAACTGTTCTGGGTATTGAAGGTCTCTATGTATTATTGAATCTCTGTCATAAGCTAAGCCTTTAAGAGAGTAAACCATGATGTATGGTAAACATAAAATACACTCCTTACAAGCTTTTCACTTCGTTTCACTTACATAACAGATAATGCAGGCAGATGTATGGACGCAAGTATGAAGCAGCTTACATGGTCCTTAAACCAACGTATGTCAAAAGATTTTTTTTTTTTTTAATCACAGAAAATTTGTGGGATCGCAGCAAAGGTTTGATATAAAGTCAAAATGTTTTCTTATGGGAGTCTTTGCAATATACAATTTTTGTTCTTTTTGGCACGTTTTGACTGTCGAAAAAAGGATTTCAGAAACAGCGGCTGACATAGAAATACAAGGGAAAAGGTGCTTACAAATCTCATAGGATTAAGTTAAACCGTTTTTGCAGTGAAAAAGCTGAGATAATCAATGGTTTCTCAATTTTGGATTCAGCATTTCTCTAAATTTCCTTACACTTATCAAACGTTAAACATGCAATAATGAAAGACTTAAGAAAACGTAAGAGTGTTAGTTATTGCTTCGATATATTTTCACTTCAATAGGTTTAACTTACGCTAACATGGTGAATTCCGTCAAAACTTTTTTTTTTTTCCCTCCTATGAACAAATTTGAAACATGCTGTGATTCAGGAAGCGTGAGATTGTCGTTCATCCTAAATGAATTCGGTTAATCCGGGAAAGATCGAACTTACGAATTTGAAAAAAAAAAAAAAAGAAAGTTCCACGACTTCCAAACTAGGCTTTTTAATTAGTTCAACTGGCCCCTAGAAAGACGACGTTGTAATGCCATCTTGATGTTTGCTCGACAAGGATGCCGGTTCGTGGAAAAAGTTAGTACCGGCCATACACAGTTTTACGGGGGGTCCAAAAAAAAAAAATACCCATTCACTTCTGCATTCCTTTTCATTATTTCTTCTATTTCCATGTCAAGATGACCAAAAGAATCGTGACATGAAATTCCAGCTCAAAGAGAGGATAAGTAAGTACCTAAGTAATATTTAACTTGTACAGCGCTCAAATCCACACAAAAATGATGTGATCTAAGGCGCTGAACAAAAGTTAGGAACTGGATTAACATAAGATCAGTTCACCACGCTCCCACTCAAACACATGAACACTCTACGCTCATCCTCAAACCTCCGAGACAGAAAAGGGGCATCATAAGGGGTTTCACAGAAAGCAGTCCTAAACAATTCAGTTTTGAGCCTATTTTTAAATGTGACGATGTTTTCACTTTTCCCGGTTTCAAGGCCGATGTTGTTCCGCAATTTAGGCTCACCAATAGAAAGATCACAATTCGTTCTACAAAATTGATGTGAAAAAGTGAATGTGACCTAAATTGACTACTCTACTCTTTTCCCGTAAATATACAGAAGTGTTTCCCACCACAACAACTCAGGTTCCATTTCATGGATTCAGCATCTCTGTCGGAGCAACCAAGGAAGACTGACGTCAGTAGAAATCGTTATGCACAATCTGGAATCAGACAAATCTGAATGAAAGTGATTCTCTACTACCACAACACAAGTGGTGCGGACGGTTGGTAGGAGCTTCTGGTAAGGTCTCATTCAGTCCTATCGCTTTATCAGTCTGCCTATATTCTATCTATTGCCTTGCAGCTTCCAAGCACAAATGTAACACTTATCGTGTCGACGCACAGACTAATAAATTAACCAGACTGGATGATCCCATTGTGTGCCGTCACAAAACAGCGAAAGGTCATGAACCATCCGCCATATTAGGTTTAGGGTAGCGGCCGACGCTTCAGCATAGCTACAATTTTGAATGACACCATTTTGACGCGCCTGCTGAACGCGGAAGTTTGGTTCCGCACCAAGAAATTAATACATGTACAACCAATCTTGACAAATGAAAAGAAATTTCTACTGCAGATAGAACTAGAATCGGAATTTCCCGAGCGGCGGCCATGTTGGTTATACAGTCGTCGCTCGGGAAATTCCGTAAAAAAACGACACAGCCCGAAGCTCGTGTTTCCAGTCTGGTTAATTTATTAGTCTGTGTGTCGACGTGCTTTTTCCATTCTCAAACCACACGTCATGTAGTGGTGTGCACCATTTCCCCTCTGAGTCTGTAGTACTCAACCCTTCCCTCTCCCGTAAATCTCAAGAACCCCACCCCTTTTTCCCGGTTCCGTGGTTGAGTAGGCCTACCGCCGTCCTAGAACAAAGATGAATCTTTCCAGTAGATTGTACATTGCACCCACAGAGCACTGTGAAACATGAGAGATGGAGAACCCGTCTTCAGATTTTTCAGCTGTGACCAAGCGTAACACTTACCACATCCTGGCGACGTAATGATGAAGGGGGGTCTTAATGATCAGTTTAGAATATCTTCATGCAGCGCTTTATACGGTCTGGTTTCTTTTTCTGTTCCCTAATTTCAAAATGTATCACGGTCTACCTCATCATTTAAAGTTCTTTGTTTAGCGGTTCTTAGCTTTTCCGAAAAACGTTCGAATTTTAATGTTTCTTTCATTAATCTTACGCATTCCAGTCACAATGTTAGGGAAATCAATCAAAATAACTTATTATAGATGTCTAAAGATCACCAAGGACTACTGTCATGATAAGGGGGAGTTGAACTTCTTTATCATGCTTACATTTGATAGAGATGTGATTTACTTCCTTATTATTGAAGAGGGGAAGAATAGAGGACTTAGGAGATGTAAGTAGGTCAATAATGGCACCTTCACACTCCCCGTTTTAACGATAATATTCCTCTCGGCACTTTTGTATTATGCAATAGTAATAGCCGTCATCAATCTGATTAGTCCTTAAACCGAACTCAAACTTTAACTCACTGGTCAAAAATGCAGGCTAGGAATTTTCCTTCCCTGTTATTTGATTGTTCTAGTCTATCGATCCTTTTCCTGTCATGCTTATTTGCCATTTCCTTTAACTCCCCTTCCCTTTGGGAATAGTTTGGATATGCTTCTGCTTCAGATCCCAAGTTATGGACCGTATTCTGCAGCGTTGAGAACCCTTGGGATATCTACTGGAACGATCGAAAGGATAGAATAGAGCCGGGAAGGGGGGGGGGCGTCCTACGGTCCTGTTGAACAGGATATGGTTGAGATGGTAACTGTATTAGGAAACCGACACTTCACATCACGTAAATCGTTTAGACGCCCCGTACAATAATTTAAAGAAAGCGTATCTCGTAAACTTTGATGTTTTTATCGACGGGTGGAGAGTCATAAGTCATGTCGAAGATCTGTGATTACTTATGTTAGACCTAAGCTTATTGTCCAGCTTCTGAGGCATTTGGTAGCATTGGAACTTTGTGTAAGGGGGAAAATGATACAAAGATGCTGGAAAACGGTTAATGTCTACAGTTTCGTGCCTAAGGGAAAGACGGCGCAGAACAGAAGTGTGTGGCTTTGCAAGAACGAAACGCTATTCAGTTTGTCTTAGTTTCCCGTGTAAGAAAACCTTTCAAAAAGGGACTCTGCATATTTTTCCTATGTGTTGAATTATGACAAGATAGTTCAAAAGTCAATGGGTAATGGCGGGTGGTAGTAGTGGTGATAGCGTGGCAGCATCAGCAATGGTGGTAAAAGTAGTAGATGTTTGTAGCAGGAATAGTGAAGTCAGAACAATGGCATCAACAGCTGTAGTAGTGGTGATAGCGTGGCAGCATCAGCAATGGTGGTAAAAGTAGTAGATGTTTGTAGCAGGAATAGTGAAGTCAGAACAATGGCATCAACAGCCGTAGTAGTGGTGATAGCGTGGCAGCATCAGCAATGGTGGTAAAAGTAGTAGATGTTTGTAGCAGGAATAGTGAAGTCAGAACAATGGCATCAACAGCTGTAGTAGTGGTGATAGCGTGGCAGCATCAGCAATGGTGGTAAAAGTAGTAGATGTTTGTAGCAGGAATAGTGAAGTCAGAACAATGGCATCAACAGCCGTAGTAGTGGTGATAGCGTGGCAGCATCAGCAATGGTGGTAAAAGTAGTAGATGTTTGTAGCAGGAATAGTGAAGTCAGAACAATGGCATCAACAGCTGTAGTAGTGGTGATAGCGTGGCAGCATCAGCAATGGTGGTAAAAGTAGTAGATGTTTGTAGCAGGAATAGTGAAGTCAGAACAATGGCATCAACAGCTGTAGTAGTGGTGATAGCGTGGCAGCATCAGCAATGGTGGTAAAAGTAGTAGATGTTTGTAGCAGGAATAGTGAAGTCAGAACAATGGCATCAACAGCTGTAGTAGTGGTGATAGCGTGGCAGCATCAGCAATGGTGGTAAAAGTAGTAGATGTTTGTAGCAGGAATAGTGAAGTCAGAACAATGGCATCAACAGCTGTAGTAGTGGTAGTAGACGTAACGGCAGGACAGAAACGGTAATAATAGCAATGCTGCAGTAGTAATAAGAGGGGGGGGGAAGGGGTGGTATAAGTAGTAACAATTGTGGTAGTAGAGATTAGAAGTCACCGCGGCAGTAGCAACTGTTGCTGTAGTGGCAGTAGTACTAATTGTAGCAGAAGGATTCGTCATACTTGTGGCATTACAGTACAACTGCAGTCGATCTACTAGTAGATGTACTATGCTACGATGTGGTAGTGGTGATATTGGTGATTTATATGTCGACGGCGTCAGACGTTTAAAAGTTGAAATGCAAATATTGTATTATAACAAAATCAGTAACAAATTTATCCCTGAAATGACTTTTCAGGGCCGCCACAAACGCTCGGGGTGTAAACATGTGTCACAGTTTAGTGAAAGATCTCGTAACTATATAATCTCTTTTAACACAAACGTCTTCAAAGTCAAGTTTTATAATCCTCTATAACAAAAGAAGTCTCGCAGGCCGTTGGTGTAACGATTTTTGCTTCTTCTAATCCTCTTAGGTCTGCATCACACTGGCGTAAGGCTGCACTTTAATCCAGCCCAAATGTTCGTTACAAGATGGTGCTTACGCTAGACCAAAAAGGCTCTGAAACCTATGGTCATTTAAAAGTTGGAAGACTAGGTCGGATAAGGTAAGAGATCGAAATCTCAGAAGAAAAGCGGCAGAAAAAAAATATTTAATAAAAAAGATAGATCAATCGAAAGCTGCTTTGAGATAAGCGTAAAGCAATGTTGCACCGATATTGCATTGAGCCGACGAGGCTAGAAAAAGGTGCAACAGCTGTGTTTGTAAAAGCACGACAAAAACTGAACGATATATTATGTGTTTTGTTTCCATGTCTAAAATGTCGTGTTTTCAATATTAAGACGTGGTAGTTGTAAATCATACGCCTGTTTCTGGGCTGACGTCACGGTAATCCCATTTCGTTTCCATCAAGCATGCGTCAGACACATCATCGTCACATGCTGCTAAGTAAAGTGTTTGACGTCACATAGCTTTTTTGGTTCTCTCCGCCAGTCTCTGATTTTGCATTTTCGATATCAAGAAGTGCATCTAAATTGGCGAAATGCTGCACTTAAATTTGACATGAAGTGTGAATTTATTTATGAGTTTTTTTGTTGCTGTTCTTTTATTTCAAACAATAGATTTTAATGATAATAATAAGTATTAAGGTCACTTCAAGCTTTTATTTACAGAATTCTAAACCTTTTCTTTGGGTAATTTGACTTTTTATTGATCACCTTGATTCTGATTAGCATTTTGTACCATGCTGTGAAAAAAAATTATTAAAACTTCACTGTACTCTTTACAGACAGTGCATAACAATTACACAGCTAGGCTTGTCAAGGGTTCACCTCTCGGCGGATGGATGGATGGATGGATGGATGGATGGATGGCAGGCTGGCTGGATGCATGGATGGGTGGACGGACAGCCGGACAGACGGACGGACGAAGGCACGGACGGACTGACGGATCGATGGATGGATGGATGGAGAATCAGATGATGTCGCGATGGTCACGGTGACGCCGCCTGCATCTCTCGTCCTGTCTTCACTGTGCTGTGCATCAAGTGAAAACAGCAGAGCCCCTCTTACAGTCTGTTGACTAAATATGCTATTCACCCCCCCCCCCCCCCCGGCTAACAAGAATAGGACTCGCCAAATCGAACCTCGCGGTGTTTTCAATATACACACCGGGAACTGCTCTACCATTTTCTTGACCTTTCAACTCTACTGAAGTGTTCCATGGACGGGTTGATTGAAATCTCAGCGGTTCTTAACTTTTCAAGATCTGCAAGAACCCCCACCCCCACCCCCTTCCCCTTTACATTCGTGTCTCATGCTTTGTTTTCCCTGTACAAATTCAGGTACGATTCCTTGCACCTGGCAGTTTACTGATACAGCAATCTTGATCAGTGAAATTAAGTAATGAAGACTGAGATGAATGCCAGTTGGAATTATTAAGCCCAATCTGGAATAATCGGGGGAAAAGCGTCTCTGCAATTCCACAATACATGAGTAAATTTTTTTAAAGGACTGAAGCTGCATTTTAGTGAGTAGGGAAACGGACAGTAGTTAAAAGAAAGAGTGTTTGTTAGGTATAATAATTATATATACCGAAACGGACATTCTCCGTATACATGAAAATATTCTTTCCATTTCACGACTTGAAGGGTTTTGACGTTTCCGCTGCCGTTTCTGTACACATAAAAGCAAAGCTCAAGATTTTTTCCCTCTGAAATCCCCCCCCCCCTCCCCCAGGTTGAGAACATTGGGTTGTGTTTTGTCTTTGGAATCTGTTCTTGAACAAATCAAATCTGGTTATTGGCATACCCTATTTTACTACTGGCCAGAAAGTGTACATAGACTTTCTCTACTGTTTTCATGACCCAGTGCACTTTTCCAACAACACAAAGCTGGAATCTATTCAATAATTTCTCCTGAATCGACCCATAGGTGGGTCATTGCCAGATGACGGGTTTCGGGGGTGTTAAATGATTCCAAAACTGAATTTTTTTTTCTTCTGGATTCTCGAAAACCTGGGTGTTTTGGAAAAGGAAATAGAAATTTAATAAATTCAAAAGCTGAAAGAAGAGATTTTATGTCAGTGCCTTTACATATTGCTATGTAAGATTTATCATTTTCCGAACTTCTCTATTTTCTTTCAGCTGACAACACGGATCGAACATTTTACTAAACATCGCAATAGACATGAAACAGTTATGTTTGTCTTCAGTTCACTGGTGAAGCTTTCCTTAATTTCTTCAACAATACCAGACGTTGGTGCATCTCCACAGTGCTATGCTATTGAAACCTTAAAATCAATGTTGTGTCGCTTTTGTATTCTTTAAGTATTCATCTGTTTTATGTAGCACGGGGTGACTTAACCCTCTTGGCCCTGCCCCCATTTCTGCTCATGGGAAAGTTCTGATTTTGTGAGAAAATCTTCATAGGGGCGGGCATAATTAAAGGGTTTTCGTGCACCTTTTTAAAAAAAATAACTTTTCGCGCCTTGAGTTCTTGTGGGAATTGCAGCTGAGTGATGAATTTCTGTGTATGTCTGGTGTTATCTGGGGCCTAGAGGGTTAACCTATAAAACAAAAAAAGTTATGTCTTTATCTCTGTTACTTAACATATCAATTCAAATTTATCTGGAATTTGACATGCCGTTTTCCCACTGTTTACTGTAAGTGACATGTCCCCTATCATGACAGACATTTTTGCATGTTCAATCTTAGGTTTCCGAAACTTAAACGGTGTCAGTTGCCAGTACTTGAGCTCGGCTGTCAGCTCAGTTACCGGGCATACTCCTGTCTGCTCTGTCTGCCCAGACAAGGGCTCATTCTGTCATCAAGACCAACAGACTTTAGTAATATTGGTCCGTATAGCATTTCTCTTGAGCTGCCCCGTGCTCTTGCAGTGTCTGCGGCGCGTTTTGATAGCTCTCAAACAGCGATAATCGTTCGTGTAAACACGGGACCATCAGGCCAACACGGGTGGGGGAAAACGGAGGAGAGTGAAAGTAAACAGATAACGTTGTTAGCACCCCCTGGTCGCATGGAGCACCCAAAGTTTGCTACGACATTGGAGCTGTTAGATCTTGATCTAGATAGGCTGTGTTGTGTGTGCAGAGGCGGCTCCTACCCGACAAGGCAAAAACTGGACTGGGGGGAAAGGGAGTTGTAAGGTCATTTTAATTAGTAAAAACATGATTACGTCCGCTTGCTCATCGTCTCTAACCTAGTGTGTCTCCAGACACTCCGTCCTCTTTTTCCACAGGCAAAATATGGATGGAAAAGCTGGATGGAGTTAAAAGTGAAATGCGCCTGTACGTACGTCTCCTTGCCCTTTGTCTGTATCCTCACGTCTCCCCAGATACAATTTTACTGGCAACGCCCTCTGCAATTAACACTTTCCATCAAAATTCTTTCTACAATTAACCCTCTGGTCCCCATACAAAACTGTGTTATTCAAATTTTCTGAAACATGCAAATATGACTTAACATAAACAAAAAACGAATGCAAAAGTATCCATATTACTAACGATTATTGATTCCTTGATAAGTCAGCAAGGGTTCCAGAAATAGAACCTTGGACTCCCGGGCGCCAGATGGTTAAAAACAAAAGAAAGAAAAAAAATTGATCTATAGCTTGAACAACCCCACCAGTTGTGAAGACAGGCTCCTGCCTATGCATATGTTTTGCTATTAGTTTCCAAATTTTCCCTCGTCTCCCTCCCCCCTCCGTGCTTGTTCTGTGTAAAGTCGAGTCCTGTTGAGAGCGGAGATAATTCAGTGGCGCCGGCAAAATTTGTTGGAGACTTTTTAAAATACGGACAAGAGGAGGGCACGGGCCATGGAGAAGGGGTGGGTGGGGTTGGTGTCCGTGCTGGGTAAGGTATTGTCTGTCATTAGACTGGAGACTCTCAGTCAAAATTGGCTTAGGATAGAAGAGGGTGGGTGGGAGCCCACCATGCTGGTTTACGCATTGTTTGTTATTAAACTGGAGACCAGCTTTAGATGCTGCCAGAGAGTAGGGGTTTGGGAGAGGACATGGAGGTGGGAGAGGCTCGTGCTGGTTAAGGTATTGTTTGTCATCAGAGAGGAGACCCAGCTTTTGGATGCTGTCACTATTGGAGTGAATGAACAACATGTGCG
This sequence comes from Onchidella celtica, assembly GCA_963931925.1. NCBI lineage: Eukaryota > Metazoa > Mollusca > Gastropoda > Systellommatophora > Onchidiidae > Onchidella > Onchidella celtica. The sequence goes on from OZ007570.1 coordinate 7,299,368, forward strand.
CAGGATCAGCGTTAACTGGCTAGGCAGAGCTAACAGCACGGCTATTTCCCTCCACCTTATTGTACTGTCTGTACACACTGGAGCACTAGAGAGACCATCAGAAACGAAAAAGAAGAAGAACAAGAAGAAGAACATGAGGCCAATAACTGTGTTAACAGCCGCTGCAAAGATCTGGCCAAATGGCAAAGACACACGGGAGAGACTGCGTGCTTGAAATTCCTCAATTTGATATGGATATTGGCTGACTCTGAGCCTGTTGACACATCACAAGAGCTAATTATAGGTTAGAAAGTGGATTTGATAATGAAGATTAAGCTTACACAAAACAGAGGCTTAAATCCGGTGAAAAGCTTTAAATTTAAAATGTTATATTTTCATCCTGGAAGAGTGCCTAACTAATTTGTTTGAGTATCAGAAAAATGTTTTCACTATGGCAAAATTAAAAATACAAAAATCAAAATATAAAAAGGAGTTTTTGGGTTTAGTAACTTTTATCCTTATTCTTGACAAATTTTCTTTGAACAACTAAAGCAATTGATGATAAAACATTTTGGAGTGCATTTGACAAAATACAGTGGTCGCAGCACGTTTTGAAAGGTGCGTTCGGCGGGGGAGGGAGGGGGGTGGGTGGGGTGCAGAGAGACTATCAAAATTGCCATTCTTCAGAACTGGATTATTTTTCGTCATACAGATCTCGTCTTTTTTCCGCTGAAAGTGAAACGGCAACATTTTCTTGGTGTTACGATGTGTTAAGATAATCAGATAACTGAGAAAGACTTCTTCTCATCAGCTCAAGTATATATGTTTTGTTGACAGAATCACACAGAGCCACAGTGAACCGATGGTGACGGCGTGCCTATTATTAGTACTGAAGCGCCATCCACAGTGGCCTCAATGTTAAACAAGCAGATCCTCTGACGTACACAGATCTCTTGCTCAGAGTACAGAAACCCATTTTGTAGGCCTCGGACTCTCACTGAATGGCGCAAGGCATTTTACTGGTAATCCTGTAGACAAAGTGATTCTAAAGGCCAACAGTTCAAAGTTTCTGCGTAATATAAATGAATCCTTTACAAACAAACTGCATCAATATGATCTTTACATATTTCACACGTTCATCCTCTTATTTTCGTATTCAAAACTTCTCCATTTGTTAGAGCAGAGTTCAGAACCAATGTTTGCATTATCGGACTAGAGCAAGAATTCCTATTGAGCGCGTCTTTATTGCTCAATTCATTCTGTCGAGTCCATTCAACTTATTGAGTAAGAACGGGAGTTTGTCCTGATCGGCAAACAGATGTAATACCGTTTATATGGATGTAGAGCACTTCTTCGTGCAATATGATCTTTTATCATTGTTTGCCTTAAGCAAGGCGTTATTTACAAGGCATACCTTGAAACTAACTCTAGCGTTATTTTCAAGGCATACCTTAACAGCTTCTGATTGGTCAATGAAACATGCCTTGAAAATAACGCTGGCGTTAGTTCCAAGGCATACCTTGAGTCCAATAAACAATACATAGCTACCCCGGCGGCTTTCCCTGATATGTCAATCTGACTACTACCCAGACGAACATCGGCCTACGGCCTTGATGATACAAACTGACTAGACCCTCACGTCGTTACATATCAGTCTGACAATGCACAGTCTAAGGCTCCACGTTTAGAAATACTGAAACAGCTTCTGATTGGTCAATGAAACATGCCTTGAAAATAACGCTGGCGTTAGTTCCAAGGCATGCCTTGAAAATAACCACTTCGTTGCCTTAAAGGTGCACTTTTGCTCCCATTAGAACGAAAGGTGTAAATCAGATTTTATCAAGATTTCAGATTTTAAAAAAATAAAATTTCAAGTTAAATTCGATACACCAGGAAGATCTTCAAAGGAAGGGAATTCCACGGGAACCTAGCGTTTCGACCTTCGACATAAAGCGTATGTAATTTTATTTTAGCGTATCTGTTGTTGTTGTTTTTTTCCCGGAAAAAAAAAAATGTTTAGAAGAGATAATATACCAACTCTGAATGTGTGGCGACATTTTAATCAACCACAGCCGCGATATTTACAGGTGTAAAGTTGAATTTGTGACGTAAACCCTCTGCTTGACCGTTCGTTTTCGACTTGCTCGCGAGTGCGCGGGGAGTATTCAGTAGCAATTCAAGATTTCAATCCAATTCACTTTAAATCGACTTGTGATTTTGTCGTTGTTGCTGCTGTTGTTGTGGTTGTTGATGATGATGATGTCGACGACGATGATGATGATGATGTTATTGTTGCTTTATTGTTGCTGTTTTGAGACGGCCAAAACACAAACATTTCTTTTCTGTATTCTCCACAGGCCAAAGATGTTGAGGGTCGTTGACACATCTGAGAACTTTTGATTTTCGGCCTCCTCATTTTACTGGACCTTTCTTATTCCTCAACGTGAAAATGTGCCCACGTCTTTGAAGATTAATTAATGGCATGGAGCACAGAGAGAAGACAACGCCAAACGACGTTAATGAAGACATGTCGAGGTCATATAGTTTATTTAATCGTTTAGACAGGTCACGGTGAGAGATCTTCACTGGTCTGGGGTCGTATACGTGGACAAGATCACCTGGCCTCGAAAAAAGATGAAAGAACAAAACCTCTGACTGACAATCATGTAAAGCTGGACATTCGCAGGCCTTTCAACATCTGTGAGGAATTTAATTAGTGTGGGCCTTCGCCTGGATCAGTGTTTCTCAACCTTTTTCAGACAATGGCTCCCCGAGGCTCCAAATTTTCTGTCTTCGCCCCCCTCCCCCTCCCCCCCCCCCCCCCACTCCTTTCGGGAAAAAAAAAATCCCTTTCCGAAACCCATCAGATACATTTCACAAGAAGACTGCACACAAATTACGACGATGTTGTTTTTCAAAACTTTGACAATGACAGTTGCGCGAGTTGGTTACCCATTATTATAAAATAGAAAACATTCTTTAATGTTCTTTAAAAAAAATAGGCCTTTTCTGTTCATAAAAAAAAACAAACCATCTACGCGTCCTGTTGAACAAATCAGTTAGTTGGTCCCTGTGTTTGCTCCACAATAATCCTCTAGTCATGTTTTCGCCTCCACCCCCCCTCCCCTTCATCGTTTTCGCCCCCTTGTTAAACTTTTCTTCGTTATCGCCCACCTGGAAATCAAAATCGCCCTCCATCCCCCTCCGGGGAACGATATCGCCCACGTTGAGAACCACTGGCCTAATTAATACTGGTAATTTTCATTTTTGAGATAGGTCTACTGTTAAAGACAAAGAAGAAAATCACTATTTAGGCCAGTGGCCTCTAAAAAGGTGTGAAGATGCATGGTAGATGGGGATCTAGGCTTGAATGATTTTGCTATCTTTCCTATAAAATCAATCAATTTGGGGTAGATCACATCAAACAGCGATAAAAAAAAACAACAACAGAGTACTGGTTGTCTCATGTTCTACAATAAGACATTTAAATTTAAAGATAGGCAAAATATACGTTTAATTTTTTTAATACTGAGACAGAGTTTTGTTTTATCCAAAACTTCTGGAACATGGGAAACGTATATAAAATATCAAATAAATTAATATGAAACATCGTAAATGTTTGTCACGAAAAATTATTTGTTGATAGCTTAAAAAATGTAAAAAAAACAAAACAACAACAACCAACAAACAAACACAGTTGGGCACTAGAAGTTGTGACGTGTTTAAAATATGGGAAATTAGGCGTCATAGAGTTAAAATCAAGTTGACCTATTCTATTGTCCTCAAAGGTGTTGCGTGTGCCACGTGCAGGTCGACAGGTAAAGAAGAAAAGAAATCTGTTCACATGACAGACACCTTCATCTTTTTGCTCCACCTGGTCTGTGACAGCTTACAAGTATTATATGCTCATTTATCTATGTCTTTTCACACCTTTGTCTTTCAGATTGCCCCTGCTCTACTTTGTTTCCTCTAAAGGTTTTTTTTTTACCTGCAGCAGGTTTTAGAGCTGCCCTAATGAAACGGTAATGAATTAATGCTTGGTAATGTGTGTTGGTGTATCTTCCCAGCTTCTATGTAATTATTATGTAATTTCAGTCAGCGAAGAGGACATTTCCTACTGAGGAAGATGATGAAGACAAAGAGAACGGCGACGAAAGACAGAGATAGAGAGAAAGAGAGAGACTGAGAGGGAGAGACAGTCGGAAAGAGGGAGAGACTGGGAGGGAAGAGGGAGAGACTGGGAGGGAAGAGGGAGAGAGATAATAATAAGAGATAGAGAGATATAGAGAGGGAGAGACGTAAAGAGAGGAAAACAGAAAGGGGGGGGGGGGGGGGGGATTGAAAGTTAAAGGGAGAGAAACACAGACACACACATGCACGGACAGAAATGAAGAAGAATGCAATAATCAGAAATGTAGTTGGACAAGTAATATTGGAAGCCCCAGTGTTAGCTTCACAAAAATATTTAAAATTATAGCTAGTTAAGCATTGATTAGCTTGGACCTTTGAGATAGAACAATGTTAACGACTGGACACGAAGAGTTTTGGAAACTGTCTGAAAAGAAATGTTGAAAAGCAGAAGGGCCAATATATTTTTTCTTTCCTTTTTTCCTACAATTGTCTTGCATTTGTCTTGAATTGCTAATGTGCGCTGTAAATGAAGTACAATTGTTATGAGACAGTTAGGATTCTGAAACATAAAATGGACGTGTCTAAACCAATGTTCAAACTTGGTGACTGATCATGGCACAGGGTAAAAACTGAACACACAGACTCTCCACCGTCTTGAAGTTTGTCAACGTTTTGATCATCATTACACAAATGGTTATGTTCACGCTTTATGTGGGATGTTCACAAAAAGTAATTAATAACTTGTGATTAAAAACAGCCGACGATGTTAATCACATCGCATAAAAGCCCATTCTCTTTCTTCTTCATCAAGGACAAATTCCGTAAAGAGGGCTTAAAATGTAACATCAACAATACCATAACAGATGAGCAAACTATCAGAAGCTGGGCCTGTTGTCCAGTTTTTAGCTCTCGGGCACAGTGATGGCCCAAGATATAAATGCCCTCATTATCGATAATGAGGGAGATCAAACTTCTCCGCTCTGAGGCCAATCGGCCAATCTCTCTATCGCCAACATCTCTAGCTCCTCATCTGTCACTGACCACTACTGACCCGAGCTATCTTGCAATGTCTCCATCCCCTTCGCTACCTCATTTCTCATTGACCAAATTTAGCGTTGGACATAATACGTCTTACAGCTATTCTGTCGTTTGAATTTTTGCACTGGCTCTCCTTTGGTGAATCAGTGATGTTGTAAGGATTTGAAAATTTTCTCTCTCTCTCTCTCTCCCCTCTCTCTCTCTCTCTCTCTCTCTCTTTCTCACTCTCTTTCTCACTCTCTCTCTCTCTTTCTCTCTCTCTCTTTCTCTCTCTCTCTCTCTCTCTCTCTCTCTCTCTCTCTCTCTCTCTCTCTCTCTCTCTCTCTCTCTCTCTCTCTCTCAGACTCATATTCCACTTTTTTGTTTTTCATCATCAGTCTTTTTAGGAGAGCAATATGTACTGAATACAAGATCTACCGAATTCAAGAGACAGCGCCCGTACACAAAAAGACAATTTTCTCATTGCCATGGCGGATATTAACCCTATTGTTACTAAATACATTCATTATTTCCATTGTACAAATGCATCACGCTTAACTAGGGCGTTTACATTCCGTTTTTTTTTTTTTTTCTGTTAACGACTTCCGGAAAGTGTGGACCAAATTAACGAAGTCTCCAGCTGTCATAGGAATTCTACAAAACTGAATCAAGTAACTCCTGCCCCTCGGTGACCCCTTATTTTGTTGTCAGTTACGACTGTATTCCAACCTGATACTCAGTCACATAATTACATTCGTAACGGTGGACTGCTATGGAAAACGTATTGTTCTGAAACACACTGTTTGAGAAAGTAAATCATCATTAGCTATAAACAGTGAAGTGATAAAATTATTGCAGGGCTACTACATACATAAAATTTATTTGCTCAACTTGGGGAAACACTAATGACCATTTAGACAGTCTTAACAGAGCATACATATAGCTGGCCCACCGCCTGTTTCACAGGCAGAAATCTTTCAAAATGTCTCTGTTTGATGAAACGGCGGCCTTGCCCAGGCGCATAAATCAAGTGAAAATTGGTAGCCAAAGGCCTGAAGCATTACCATCACATACTGTGGTTTCACTTTGACCCTGAGACAATACTTTCACTAACACCCGCCCTCTTCATTTGTTATAACGGGCCAACAATGACGACATCCTCCGTCTCACCCTATTTGGCCACGAACACCAAATAACCGTGGCGATCATGCATAGCCGTTAACTGCTATTTGGATTGAACGATTGTATCTTTCCAACTGGCCGTGTCCCTATCATAAGGACTTTGTCCGGCGGTGCGGGTCATTAAACCCTTTAAGCTGAAAGAAGTAGCTGTCTCTATCTCCGACTAAGGTCCAGCGAGCCACCGGGAGATGGTCGGAGTTAGCCACTACGCCCCGTTACGATATGGCCCGATTTGCGGTGGTTTGGGCTGGCCGGAGATTCCTCCCCAGTCCCCTTAACCCTTGGGGGATCAGGAGGTTACGGAGGATGTACTGAACCACCCTCCCTTTTATGATACGCCACTGGCCGTTTTGTGGGCAGTGTTGGTTCAACTTTATTTGGTTTGCTCTTTATGGTCATATCTAAAAGTGCTTAATGCTTTTAATGCCAGACTGTAGATGATGCTTTTAGTTGCCACAAAGTGCAAAATGCAGGATATCGTGGTAAGTTTAAGTGTTAATGGCGGTAACCTCGTCTTTTACTGCTTACCTGGAGCTTGACGCTAACACACTGCCAGCAAACAGAACAGGCAGAACGAGAAGAGGAATAAGAGGAAAGCAAATGTAGAGGGAAAAAATACAAGCAGGGAAGTATGTAGTAAATTGGCGAGTAGGTGCAGCTTAATCAGTGGTTTGGAAATTATGTGACGGCTGGGCAGAAAACAAACAAATAAACAAAAGTATTTGTAGAGCCCTGCAGGAGCGGACGCGACGAGAAAACTGAACTGACAGTTGAAGGAAGATGTGCTCGTGGCAAACAAAGGCCGCGGTGCCATCCATTATCCATCCCTTCTGAGATCCAGCACCTCTGGATGTCCATTCATTCGGAAAAAGAAGCGCAGTGTTGGAGCTGTGAGTTATTGTACCAGACTGATGTTTATTTAAGTTCACGCTTAAAATGTAGGCTGCAGGCTCTGTTAAATCCCCAACTTCTCTAACCTCAGAGAAAAAGAAACTATAAGTATGAGAACGCAATGTTAAGAAAATGTAAGAAATTCAGTATAGCAAATACAATAATGCAAGACGTGAGATAAGGGACAGATTTCATATGACAAAAAGTGAGCGCCCATACTTATTCCACTGAGAGCACAATTTCCTCTAAAAGAAAGGAAGCCAGGTGTCCTAAGGTGAACACAACTGTCAATAGAAGATTTTATCCATCAGATCCATGTAACAAGCCACAGACATCTGGTCACGCGACTATCTATTGCACTGCTGATCTTCAGAACTAGGTCATTGTTTAGCGCCAGGAGACACAAGGTGACGAGAGATAACAATATGATGTCAAGAAGAATTTCACCAAAGAATGGCAGGCGGGGCTGAAAAGACCAAATGTCGGAGTGAAAGCTCAATTTTTGACATAGTGAAAAGCTGAGGGGCTTTTGAGTCTCCTCCCTACGTTCGTCAGTGAGAACTCTGAATGGCTTCACATCCACTGAACCACTTGTGGTTTGGTGTTTCTGGACCAATTTCTATGGCCGGGAATGAAATTTTTTTGATATGACAGCAGACATGGTAGTCAAGCACTTGGCCGGGGTCAGTGACATAAGACGCTTGCAGGGTCGGGACAGGTTAATGAGAGAGGGGAGGGGAGAGGAGAGACAGAAATGTCTCTTCACAGCTTTCTTCAATATTTCGCTGTACTGAGAATGAAACTGAAGTGTATCAGAGATGAGAACAGAAGACATAAAACATGTTAGTGAAAATAGAGAAGTGGGAAGAGGAGAGGAGAAACTGCGACAGCTCTTTACATCATCCGCCAAATCTTTCACTACACTGAGATGAACATGAAATGTATTTAACCATGGGAAGTGAAAGCACGAATTCTCAGACAGTCAGCCATTCTATAGTATTATCAGAGATCTTATAATTTATTATATTCTGGTATTATCCTTCCACACCTGTGATGCCAACGGAACCAAGAGTTGTGCCCACCGTATGTAAAAACGTGCTCTGGTTCGTGTTAGCAAGATTCTCATCAAATTCTAAGCCTTTGAAAATGATATTTAGATCTATTCCTTCAGTCCATTTTAAAAGAGATTTTCATCCCAATTGACATGAAATACAGGTTGTGTGTACCTGATAAGCAGCTGACCAGATTGGAAAGTAGACAAAAAATGTAAATCGTAGAATAAGCCCAACCTTAGAAACATTATCGAGCGTGGTAACTATAAATAAAAAAGGAGTCAATTTCTTTTTAATATAACAAGTTCTTAATGAATTGCCATTGCTTACATCTTCAAGACGGTAAATTTGTGTGAAGTGGATCCATTTCAGTGAATGAAAATCACAGCGCCTTCATTTGTGAATAAAATACAAGAGACAAAAACTGACTTTTTAACCCTTTCAGACCTGATACATTTCAACCATCGCTCCATGTCAACATTTTTATGATATATCGGTCGTTTCTCTTGACTCTTGACTAGTTTCTTCTTGGTGTGTATGAAATCAAGGCCTGCCTATTATTTTGAGGCAGTGGTGTGAAGCAATGGTTGCTGTCTCTTGCTTGACTGCCCTGACACGAGGACCAAGACGAATTGTGGCACAAACACAGAGAGACACGACATATCGCACTTGATGACATTCTCGGTGTGCCTTGCTCCACCAGTCCCCGCCTAATTTCACTCATAAACAAAATACCTAGAGCTGAACATTTGATACGGTTGTGGAACAGTTTTGGATTGTTCTATTTTGATCATACTATAATGGAGCTAGAGGGTGAACATATAGCCTAAGCAGCTAAAACTTTGTGACAACCCAATCAAAAACATTATGAAACTCATGGTACTTCTTCAATTTTTGGTGATACGTTATGTGGACACTCCCATTTTGGACAAAATTCAGTCTTTGATATTATTTTTTCACCCGTTTTTGAACCGCTAAATAAGAGACGCATTTTCTACGAGTGGAATCGAAAAGTGTGACCGGAAATAGCGCTCCTTTCTTTAGACTTTGCTGGGTGAAAGTCATTTTTTTATCACATCTGTGTATGCTGCAAGGAATTTCGGTATAACTAAAAGATCTATTAGCCTTTGCATGAAATCCAAATGCCGTCATTAACGCGACCTAGTTCTAGACATACAGCTGGGCATGGCACAAGGTAATTTTGCAAGATTTGTCTTGCCCGGGTCGGCTAGTGTTTTTCAGTGGTCCTGGTTGATGAAAAATCTCTGTTACTTTGAAGCAGACTCCAAAACTGATTGATTTTATATGAGTTGGTTTTTGGCATTATGATTGTCTTCTTGAAAAGCCTCTGTAAGTTAGGAGCAACTTTCGAAAAGTGATTGGTTTTGAAGGAAGTGGTATTGGCATGGTCATTGTGTTCTTGAAAAGACTGTAAGTTGGGAGCAAACGTCAAAAAAAGTGATTGGTTTTGAAGACATATTGTTATTGTCTTCTTGAAAAGCCTTTGTCGGGAGCAAACTTCAGAAATATAGTCAGTGGTTTTGAAGACATTTTGTTATTGTCTTTTTGAAAAGCCTTTGTCGGTTAGGAGCAAATTTAAAAAGTAATTGATTTTGAAGGAATTAGTGTTGGCATTGTCATTGTCTTCTTCTCTATAATATTGTGGTGTCGTGCATTTATTTACCATTTGTTAATGCATACTTTACAATGAGAAATGAATTACTCAGACAATTCCAATTATCACTAACCCGTCTAAAAGTAGGTGGAGAAACCTCACTCCGTGTGATCGATGAGTCTGTCTTTGGACTAGGAAAACAATGGCAACAAGAGAATTCTCAAACCAAACAAAACGGTGACGTAAACAAAAGGGCGAAACTGGAGTAATCTAAGCCACTAAAATGTTGACAGATTAGGCACTAAAATGTAAGAAAAGTACCGGATGTATTTGCACACCCTAAGTGTTGTTTTTTGACAAAGGACATTAGTACTTTCTTCGATAACGACATACGAATCTGTGTATGTAGACTACGACAGGGGAGGAATGCAAAAACATATCTTTTCATTTTTCATTGTTAATAAGTATACGGGTGCACGTGGAAAGAAACGTGTAACTAAACATTTGGGAATAGGAAAGTAATTAATGTATCGAGGTATGCATTAGTCTCAGCATGTATTTCGTTCTGAGAAAAGATTACAAAATTAATCAACAGTTGAGGAATATTGGGTGACGCATAGTGACAGAAAAGTTGGAGGCACAGATCAAAACGAAATTGAAAAAAAAAAAAAAAACTTGAAAACCACACAAACAGACAGACTTGTGACCTGACACCGAGAGTCCCACCTATCGTTAATTAAACACGTTGGTGAGGCTGTCACTGTAGATTCACCAGTTACTTAGTAAGACGACCTGACCTTGTCAGAAAAGTTAAGATGGTTTACGTTGTCTAATGTACACCGTGCTGCTAAGTTCTGGAAAAAGCCCTCATATGCTAATCTAAGTCATATTTAAACTCCTACTTTTAGCCTGAAATCTGCTGTGTCTTTCTGCTGTCTGTACCATAATTTCGTACGGTTGATGGTTTTCTTTGGTTATCACAAGATGGAAAATAGAACAGAGAATAACGCCAGGAGCAACGCGAGATTGTTTTTGCGTCTTCATTAAAATTTGTCAATTGACTCATACGGTTTTTCGGTTGTTTTTTTCGTTGCAGAGCAGCTTAGCTTCGTCCGCTGTGACAATAAAAATAGAGCAATCCTTGGAAACGCCTCTGTTATTGCACTGTCTGCATGTTGTTGTTGTTGTTTTTTTTCTTTCCTGTCAGCAGTCACGACCACACTTTCATTCAGTAATGTCATCGAGAGATTTTGGGATTACCAGCTATAATGAATTAGATCTAGTCATTGACATTGTACTTACAGTGCCCAAGTGTGCTAGAAAAAGACTTCTGTAGACTCGAATCTATCTTCTGTGCACAGGATAAACAACGAATTGTATAATAATTTCGAGAATGTGACTTTTAGAAACACTTTTCTTAATGTCAATTATGGAAATTCAAGTTTTTCATTTTTAGGAAAGCTACTATTCTAAAGCTTTCTGAGTAAAAGATATTTTGGAGTCCCAGGACAAATTTCGAAATGACAGTTGGGCAGCTGGATAGCTGGGGTGACGGAGGAAACGCTCTTAAAATTGTCACTGGAAATGCGATATTTTTGATGACTTATGAATCTGGCAGTTTCACGCACTTCTATCATTGATTAAAATGGTTCAGTGATGCTAGAAATGCATCGATTCAAGTCTGTTTTGCCTGGACGTTAGTGTGAGATGTGGACTAGGGAGTTGAGAGGGACCCCGCCCACTAGTGAGTCAAACGAGACAGTTACTGTAGCATTCTTTGATTCAAAGGATGTTCAAGCCTGAGACAAACCGACGTAACTCAAACTTGACCCAGCGAGCTGTCAGACTTACGAGTAAGACTGAGAAACTGGAATAAACTTCTTACTCTTGACAAAACTTAGGATTTTTGTTTGTTTGTTTGTTTGTTTTTCTTTAATCTGAATTAGTCTTACGTCATTTTTACTCTTTTTTTTTTAAACAACATATAATTATGCGTCCGTCAACATTTTAAATCGAAAGGTATTCCTGAACACCGATTTTCTGAGGGGCGCCGGCCCACAAAATAATGGCTAATTAAATCATGACGTTACAGCTTGGTACTTTTTGATTTTCAACACTTCGGTTATAGAATGTTAAAGATAACATTATCGTAAAGATAATTCAGGTGATCCAATATAAATGGTCCCATTCATCAGACGGTCGGGGTCTCGTAGGTTAAACACGAGCTTGCTGTACGTGACGTTGATGTGCCAAGTCCGAAATGCCCTATTCAGCTGACGGGAAAGGCCACTGACTGGTAGGTCTGGACATTTACATGGACAAATCTGCTGGTGTCATTGATACATTATGGGCCTTGTATGGGCTTGCTGTCACTCATTGTTTTAACGATAGATGTATGGGAAAATATGAGAGACGCAGGTGACCACAAGAAAGGGGGGGGGGGGCGATTTCAGACTCAATGAAGAAGATAATTACAAAAGAAAGTAAGTTTGTGCTGGACACAGTCAAATGGATATTACTCTCAACATATTTCGTTCTTCTGTTCTGTCATGGCCACTGGACACATACCAAATCCTGTGGAGTTGCAGCCTAACATTATATCCGACAATTAGTTTTGATTGCAAAAAAGCACAATAGATCTATCAGTTTCCAGTCCGGCAGGGACTCTGCAAAACTGTTCCTTTTATACATATTTGAGTGCATTTCTTCTGAGACAGTAAAATAACATGCTGTAAAAAATATATTCAGGGTATTGGTGTGAAAATTGCTGACTTTGCCATTGGGCATGAAAACAAGACGCGTTTATTGTCAAAGAAACTCTGTTGAAGCATACACTATACACTCTCATGTCAGATTCTGAATAAAACTTCTGAAAGTCCAAAAACTTTATTTCTGACAAATAATCTCTTCTGTCATTGAAATTCTGAACTGTTGGGCTCAACAAAAGAAGGGAATTTGAGAAGCGCCGAATTGCCTGACCAAGACTGAAATTCGCTTCAGGACGAAATCTCCGGTGCTCAACTGTCATCTTGCGTGACCCACTAAAGTGTCTTGTGAGCAAAAAAGTGAAGCTACCAAAATTAATGGGCTTTGAAGATTACGTCGTCCGGAGATTTTCGGGGGAGCAGTGAATGATGATTGAATGAGCAATCTGCGGAAGGAGGGGAAGACGGTGAATGGAGGAACCACGTTAGAGAAGATGAGACGGTGAACACTGAACACAGCCCAGAAAGAGCCCACAGGCACCAAGTGTTTTTAGCAGCTCTTCCTGAGCTCTTCACAAAGTAGCAGGCCTAATTTCCGTTCTCTATCCATTGTACTGGTGTTCGAGTCTTTACGAAATCGTACTGAAATCCCTGATAGTCACGGACATTGGTCATGAGAGAAAAGAATATATTTATTTTGCTTGAATATTGTTGTAATAATTTTAGTTGCACCTGCCATAAGAAACTCTTCTTTTAGATGCATTTAAAATGCAAATAAAACATATAGATTGCTCTTAAGTTTTAGAACTGGACTCCGTTAACATTGATCCTTACTGTGACATTCAAATACCTGAGAGTTAATGGATATTTCATACCTAAAGCAGCAGCTTTTGTGCTTGGCATAATTTCTTTCCCTTGCTGCCTGCCTGCTTCTTGTGTAAAAGTACTGGCCACATTCATTTCAAGGAAAACGACTTAATATCGCACTCAGACTAGAAACTGTAGTATGAGTATTTCTTTGGGAACAATGATATTATGGGGAGTCTTTCCCAGTTATTCACATGTCCATTAATGAGCTGCGTATAGCGAAAGGGAAATGAAATGGTGTTCTTAGAACAGAGAACACCGTATTCTCATCCACAATATACACTGACTGAGACGTGAACTTCCACTCGTACCTAGACGGAACGGGTATCCTGGCCAAAACTTGAGAGACAAAGCAAGCCCAGCTTGAGAATTTAACTGCCTTTGTCAGTACGTCCCTTCACTTTCAAACACCGTGTCAATGGTCTCGCCTTTCCTAGCGCACGCTCTTCCAGTCTTTTCCTTCTTTCTTCAATTGTCCCGCCTGCTTTCTTCCTCGTCACATTCATTCTTCAAGTTGACCTCGAGGTCCTTCAGAAATTGTACGCGTCGAGTTGACAGCCAAAGTCCGGGAACCATCGCACGCGCGCTGAGCAAACAAAGATGACTGCGATCATTTCTAAATTAGATACGGAAACTGGTTGAAAATGACTGGCTGTTAAAAGATAGTGGGAGGCAGGATCAGGAAGGAGGGAGAGGGCGGGGGGTGGGGGGTGGAGGGATGGTCTGAATGAGAATGGTTCGGGCCATTGTCTCTCTACGCCTGGTACCGCTGGGACTCCGAACCTGTGGCAATGACCCGTGCTGCTCATCCTCACCGCCCTCTAGGATTCGTGTGAGCGTGTGCCTGTTTACAAACATTCACATAATATCATAATCCTTTACCTTAGCTATTCATAATCCTTTACTTCAGCTTAAACCACTGCAGTACGGACGTAAATATATCACTTCTCGCATGGGTGATTTTGAAAATACAAACATGCTAAAAGGTGTCAACAGGACAGTCTAAAGCCATAGGAATTTTAAAGGACATAAGAAGGATGTCAATGTCATGTCAGTGACGAACAAAACACTGCATTGCGAAAGCGTCTCAACCAGTTGCTGTTGCTGCTGCTGTTGCTGTTGTTGTTGTTGTTGTTCTTGTTGTTGTTGTTGTTGTTGTTGCAGTTGTTGGTGGCGTTTACATACTTGGAGATGATTAATTTTAATGGAATGAATAACATTTTGACATTCACGGTATAGAATGTTACAGTATGAAACATATTTTGCACATTGCCAGTACCAGTAAGGTGACTTGCAAAAGTTTGGTACCATGTTCCTTTGAGGACAAATGAGCTTGTGAATATGTGAGCATGTTAATTATGAATATGTGACCCAATCAGTGGAGGTCTGACTTAAAAATGATGACACAAGATAATGCAGTGGGATTTAAGTATGAAGTGTGTCATCTTTGTCCACTCCTTCCTATAAGCTTGAACAGGCTATGATATCACATTTGGAGACAACAGTCTTTGGTTTCATGGCTTGCTCTTTAACCTGTGAGCCTCCTTCACCGTAAGTCATTAATTGTGATGACCGTAAGAACGACTCCCTTATTTTAGTTTTAGACAAATAACACCCTGCAGCTTTGACAGATTTGACATTTGTCTACATCAGACATCCGTAAGCAATGACCTTCTTGACTGATTGTTATAAAACGTAACATCTTGCTGCTTGGATGATTTGAAAACTGCTGCCGTGTGACATTTCTGGAAATGTCTAGTCGTGCCCGACCATAATCAAGAGCGTTTTTCTTTGAGTGTTAGAAAACATATCTTGCGATTTTTGGCAAATTTGAATCCGGCTACCTTGTGACGTAAGGGGTCACAGATTGGTTATCTCAAATCTTCATCGTGAAGTTTGTCACCAGGGTCTAACAAGTTCTAGATTTCGTTTTTGTCACCGCCTCTTCCCGTCACTGGTAGTTTGACACCCAATTCTTAGGAGAGGCCTAATTTTTGTCCTAATCATTAGGGCCACTCGTTTCGGGTATCTGATGGTCGAGCAAAGAGGCTTCTGGAGATCTCAGACATCTAATCCACCCGTAACCCCAGCTCCTTGGGTCCACTCGCGTCATTGTCAGTCTCTGGCCCTCCAGGCGCTCGACAGACGGCCGAACAATCGGAGCACGAGTGGTGAAGGGGTTGTCAATGACACGGTTCCAACCCCTCCCCTCAGAACCCACCCCTGTCACCAACCCCATTTCTTCCCTCTGTACCCAATCTGTTGTTCTTATGCAATATGACAGTGGCATTATTTAAAACGCACAGCTACGAATTCCTGTGAAATCCCTTTTTACTATCCAAGTTCACTCCGAACTTTAGGATGCCCCAAATAGTCCCTACATCTCTTCCCTGAAATACACTACAAATGCTCCAGTCAGAACATAAGACAGTGCAAAATATAAAGATGACATGACCAGCGATAGACTTGCAAGATGATAAAGTAACTGCTCTTTAAACCTCAGTGCTAATCATTTCTGGATCTCTGCCTCTAAGATTGAGGTTTATAGACTACAGTCATGTCTCCGTTCGAGCTCCAAATATTTAATTCCCATTATCTGTTTTTCTGTATTGCATTCCTTTTTACAGTCTTTTGTATTTTATTTACATAGAACTGCAGAATGATAAGGCAACTGTTCCTCAATAATAATTTACAGATTGCGACCTATAGGAATGTGCTAGAATACTACGATCCTACTTTCATTCATTTCCCCAATGTTTAACTCCCAGTTTCTGTCTCCCAGTACGTTCTTCTTTCATTCTTTCGCAGACATTTGGAATATTCAAACTTTATTCGTTCCCAATCAAGGAGGCAGCGTGAAGAACACTTTTGCCATTTGTTGTCTTCCCTTCCTCCCACTGATCTCAGCTTCTCCAAGTTAACTCTCAACGCCTATTTTTCCCCTCTTGCCACACACGAAATTCACCCCCAGGGCAGTTCTTCTATCTCGTCTTCTTTCCTGTCCTTTAAACTTTTCAGCTTCATAACCGATACTATCTTTACAACGCAGCTGTCACTTTCAGCGAGTTTCCGCATTTGGCGCGTAACGTTGCGTAAAACATTACCAAGTTCATCCTTCAGAAAACGGAGCAATAAAGGCCAGAGGGAGGGGGGAAGGGGGTGGGATACATTTAAAAAATTATCTCTAGCCATCAGATTAACATACCTCCTCCATTTCCTGGTGCAATTACCTATGATAGATGGTTACTTTACGATGTTACGGTAGCATACTGAAAGGAATCTAATTACAACTTTCAAATTTTGAAGAGGCATTCAGTGTCATGCTTGCAGAAAAAGACCATGCATCAATCCAGTCTTTAACTACTAAATTCCTCAATCGGACTAAAAACATTCAGTAATGCAAATAACAGAATTTGGGTTTTGCGCCTGGAGAAATCACATCGATACGATAACGGTGATATTGTGCTAGAAAAAAGCAAGAAGATAGACAGGGCAATTATAACAGATCGATAGGATAATAAAGGATAATAATAAAGTCACGATTTCAAATCACACTTTTCTTAGGTGCATAATTATCTTGTACATTACTGACGGCCATAATGGAACAGAACGAAATACCACTACTGTAAGAACTACAAAAGATTGCGTGTCAGCATTTCAGATCTGCTTGTCAAAGAAATGGAAACAGTGCCAATTATAATAAACAAAATTAAGAAAAAATACAGTATACCTTGAAATACAACAGTAAATTGATGATCATTTAGGTCTCGACAAACACATTGAGAATGTAAACTTGTAATCTCTTATGATTTTGATTATATATTGCCTAAGTTAGTCTCCGCCACTTGTCATAGAGCGAAAAACAAGGGCCAAGATTTATGGGGGTTCTTATCGACTGCGAAATCCGAGAATTCAAATCTGGAACCCGCAGACGATAAGTACCTGCATTTATTAAACATCCTACACTTGTTTAAAGAATGTGTAATTTTCTATATCTGTTACATGTTTTTCCTGAAGAAGGTCATTAGAACAAACGCTTGATTTGTATTTCCTCTTCCTCTGCGTTTTAATGTATCATTTACTTATCATTTTTCACGCGAGGCTTTGCTACATACAACATTCACTTTGTGCAACATTTTGACTTCGTTTCAAGCCTTGCTGCGACCCCCCAGATTTTGAATGGTATTTCATAATATTTTGACAATTTCATATTTCAGTGTTTACCACAGATTACAGTGAAGCCTCAAAGTGTTACGAGAGATGCCGTTTTACAAAGGTTAAAGTGCATAGAGGGGGATAATTCACTGCAATTGGAAATTTTGTGAATATTTCATATCATTTTTTTTTGTTCTCTGTATATTATTATCACTGTAATCTTCCCCAAAAAGCATTCCATGTTAGTGGAAAGTCTATAAGGCAAGAAGGTCTACCCCATCATAAATGAACTCTTTAAACCCGTCCTTGTCCGGTTACGGGCGATAACTCGTGGGCATAAAACAGCGGGAAATAGGAGTTTGAAGTTGATACACCCACACACAAAACATTTTATACAAACACACGTAAGAATGGGCAAATAAGTTGTAAATCACGAAACAATAACCTAATAGGCTGCCATAGATAAAACAGCTCTAAAAGACTTTTACACAAGTTCTGAGGTTCACCGGCATCGCTAGGGCGTTCGGTTTATTTCAAATTAAGAGGTGCAGATATCGTAAAAGTAGTTTTTACTTTATTGTAAGATTCAGGGTAGCACAGCTGGTGTGTTTACTTGTGGCACTGTCTGAAATGTGCTTGTGTCATTTCATTTTACTGACACTTAGCAAAATATTCGTCTCGAACTAGACCATGGGCAAATCATACTATAGTGCAGCTAGAGGGTGGACATGTAAGCGAGTACAACTTCGTGACTACGCTACCAAACGTTATGAAACTATGTATAGCGTCAATATTTGACTATAAATTATTGGGGCACAGCCTGTCACGAGTGGAGTGAGTGCAATTAAGGGGATTGCTACAGAGCGGGTGTAGAGTAAGAAGGGCTCACGGCAGACAGGTAGGGAAAGACGTGAAAGGAAGAGAGTAAAATTAACGCACGAAGACAAGGAAGAAAAGCGTGCATGTTATGAGTAGTGGGGGGTCTGAATGAGGCGAAAGCGCTGTATTACTATCACTGCAAGTTAGAAGGTCCTACGGAACGGACGCTAGTAAGAGCCCAGCGGGCGGACATAAAGGGAGCAGTCGAGAGACCAGTGAGAGAGTTTTTCCAGTGATGACTGGTACGTAGAACGTTGATTGATTATTATGATTGATGTATTATATTATATTCGTCTATTACCATGATGTAAATAAGTAGATGTGAGGAATGTGGAAGTCCTTGATATTGGATATAGCGATGTGCGCCATGAGCGATAGATGAAAGTTGAGTTCATGGATTTGTAGCGCGAGTGAGTAGTGTGTACTCCGATGGAGGTGTGTTACCGTAAGATGTGTGGTGAGTGAAAGGTGAACTAGGGTGTGTACGCTTCATGGGTTGTAAGGAGAGGTGGAGTGAATAGAAATGGTAGGGTATTATACCAATGTAATGTTATTCTTGTAGGTGCCGAGGTCGGGCCAAAGAGCGCCGCCTACGGGATAGGCCAGCATAGGGCCGGAGGCCATACATAGGCCAGAAGTGAGGCTGTCAGTGCAGGACAGTAGAGGCACATAAAGTCGTGGCAGTCAGGCCACGGACAGGGACGTAGATATGAGTGTGAATGTGATAATATACTATTGCCATGTTGAGGGGCTAGTGAACTAATAATGTACTATTGAAATGATAATGTCTATTGAAATGATAATGTGTTATTGCCCTGCCGAGGTGCTAGGGGAATGCTAAGGTGTATGACAATAGGAAGGGGATATTGAGAGACTGCGGTGCCAGTGAATTATTAATGTGCTATTAAGACCCTGAGGGGAGAGGCTGAGGCCGAAGTGCCTTTAGGAGTAACTACCGGGTTGTGGACCCGAGGAAGAGGGTGTGTGAGAATAAGGCCGTTGTACGGCAGTTAATTTCAATAATATAATGTATGTAATTGCGCTATTATCTGTATAATTATGTTTAATAAATGTGTGAGTCTGATGGATTGTTCTGTTAAGTGTTAAACTTGTTTGTTCGTGATTGTTGTCCTGTCATAACTTATTACATCTCCCAGTCTGGGATTTGTGACACAGCCGTTGTGGACAACATTCAGTCCTTGAGATTATTTATTTACGTTTTTTTTTTAAACCGCAAATTATGTGTGATTGGAAATTTCGTTTTGCGGAACTACCTAACGTACATAAAGACTATGATGGAGACTATTTGGGCCATGCGACCGAAATGCTCAGAAAAAGCTTTCTATTACCAATTGTGGCCAGTTTTAAGAGTGTTCATGTTTCCATTTCGCCAACGAAAGAATTGCTGTAGCCAATGAGCTACAGTTAATCCTAACCCTAGCCTTAACCCTAAATAATATGTTCAAAAAATTATGGTGCGCACACAATTCAATTCGGAACATGGCCCAGCTGGTCACTCTGAAAAATTATTTGACATCCAAGATTAATATGTCAGGTAATGGCATTTCAAGGGGGTCAGAGACAAAGTCAGGAGTTACATCACAACCTTAAACTGCTGAAAATTCTGGTTTAGTTTCAAAGGTCAACAAAGACGTTTTCTGTTGTATATCATCTTTCAGTTATGTTGCGAAAGTCTGTTAAGTCATTTGATGTGTAGCACATTTTAGATGGGAAATATTCAGATTTTTGCAGAATTTTTACATGTCGGCACTATAACGGTCACACTGTGATATGAAAAAGCAAGACGGTAGAATATAACACATGTATATGGAAAGGACAGGGTGAAGACCCTACCAGAAGATGAGGTAGAGGTGGAAAATTTCTAAATCGGCTTTGAATCCATTTGTTTACGAGGCCAAAGAGATTAAACCGATTTCATGCAGCCAACGCTAATTCCTGTCCTCACAAAAAAAAAACAACTCACACAACATAACAAGGATGTTTACGTATATGCTGTAGAACGCTGAATTCTTCAACAAAGTCACAATGCTCTTGTAATATGAAGAAATCTAGTAAGTCAAAATTTCGTGCAAAATTTTGTTAGGAGCCTATTTGAAGTACCCGGCTCTACCGCTTAGTTTTGTCATTTAAGGCGTCTCAAACTCCCTTTGTTGTCAACGTTTGCTCTAGGTGAATGTAGGAAGTCGATTACTATTTAGCAGATTAAACCTCATTTTTATATTGATATCTGAAATTTGAGTCAGACAGAGTTACTAGGTTTTTCTAGATTACAGAAGAATGTAACACGACTCCGTCCCCAATTCCTGTCTCATGCAGTTGCTTTGAATAATCGGCGACATCGCCCCCCTTTAATCAAACCGACTGTCCTCTTCGCCACTTCGATTCAGCTAAGGTTGCCTAAGGTCAAACTCTGCTTATCTGTTTTACTTTATCTTAGCCCGGCCCAGACACCAGACGATACTTTCAAATTCCACAGAACAGATTCGATACTATAATTCGGCACCCGTAGTCGAGCATAAACAGATCTATGAAGTTTTTTATGACATTGTTCTGAGTCACCATGACGTCATCAGTGAGGGCTAATGGTGATGAGCATCTGAGGGCATCTGAGCATGGACATTGTAGATGACTGACCAAAATAATAACCCACAACAGTAATTTGTACGTACAGTGGGCAAGTCAACTATTGTGCCTTAAGAAACGTCTGTGCTCAAAAATACACAAAAACCCGGTGTATTTTTAAAAAGGCATCCTTGGATCTGCCGTTTCAAGATTTGAACTGAGTAACATCCGCAAGCTGTATCAGCCAAGTTCAATTTAAAACCCTTTGAAGGAGTTAATGTGCATTGTACCTCCAAGATCATTTGTAAATTCTTCCGATCAACAAGAATGGTATAATTCTTCTTTTCATCAATGCAAAAAGTTCAGAGACGTTAACTTAATAGGCTTATGACACTTCTCAGTACGAGTATATTCTACAAAATGATGTCGCGATAACCCTATTGTTTCTTTAATCAAATGTCCAAGTCGTGCTGTACTGAGTTATTTTATAGCCAATTCAAATCTCGAGAGGATGAGGAGTGCCTCAGAAACACCATGAGAAATAGAAGAGTTGGATGATACCGCCCTGAGGTGGGTTCGAACCAGGGACCTCTTAGACTTGGGCCATATGCTCTAACAACTGAGGCCACTACTGCAATGCTATATCTCCCCACGATACCACAACTAAATTTGTCATATATCGATACGTGGAAAGTGCAAGGACCTCTGCCCTGTCACAGGTCTGATAAACCATCTACCTGCGTCTCGCTGGAGGCGACCCAACCAAGCATACAAAGTTCTAAATTGCATCACAGCGGGTTTCCCTGTTCCCAGTTGACATCCTGCCGAGGACCTGCAAAACCTTTGGAAGGACCCCTGTCTGTGCGGTCGTAAACATCAGAAATAGCTCTACCTTGTTCTTATCCCATCTCTCAGACACAGCGACGAGGTTGTAGCTTTTTTTCTTTTTTTCTTTCCCTTTCGTTTGTTATTGTTGTCGTTATTTTCTCTCCTTTTCAACCGACCCAACTACGTGTGATAAAATTTGAAAATATTTTTTGACGCGACACGTTGTCGTTTTAGTGAACGACAGGATTCAGCGAGTGTGTAATGTTATATTGCTACTTTCATTTTAGAAGCCAAGCTGTGCATGGCATTTCTATCGTCAGAATTCTTGTACCTGTTTGATGTCACATGTCATGATTTTTGCAGTAGGGAGGACAAAGATGCAAAAAAACAGCGGACAACAAAAAGTATCAAAGTTTCAGGATCCAAGAGAAATGATATCGTTATAATTGTTAAAACAATGTACATAGGTTTCTCTATACCCATCTTTCCGCACTTTCTTGCATTTTGCCTATCAAATACCAGGAATTTGGAGACGGGTTCAATTAAGTTAGTTAAATGTTGCAAAATTGCAAGCATGATATGCGAAAACAATCACAATGGGATCATTTCTTTTTGCTGGGTACAACTCTCTCTCTCTATCTCTATCTCTATCTTTCTCTCTCTCTCTCTCTCTCCCTCTCTCTCTCTCTCTCTCTCTCTCTCTCTCTCTCTCTCTCTCTCTCTCTCTCTCTCTCCTCTCTCTCTCTCTCTCTATCTGTGCTGGGCGTAATCTACTCAATATCACGAAGACTGTCTAATAACACTAAAGTTCAGAACCACAATCCGCGAAAAGCAATTTTTTTTTGTTTCTTTTTCTAGTTAGGTTCTCGTTCTCTAGTCTTATAAAACTGCACTTTTATCGCCTGTAACAGGCCGTGTCACATAAACCACAAATTGTTAAGAATTTATTAAAGTGAACTTACGAATGAGTTGCCAAGGATTAAACATCTGATCTTAACACTTTAAACTGCTTTCATTTCACGATAACAAAGGCCAAGCTTCATTTTTTTTTTTTCTATCTTTTTTTTTTTTAATAAACATGGTTATTAATGCAAAATTAGTGAAAGCTCATCAAGCGTGAAGAATGCAAAAACGGTGAAATAAATTCCTGATTTTTTTTATCGTATGATGTAAAACATATCTTTCGTGGGATTTGTTGAAGCCAATTACAGCAATAATTATGTCTCCGACATTAAAGAAATTACGCTCTATCGTTTGAGGTTTGGCGGGGCAGATAAAAGTATTTTTATACACTTTTACGACAAATGTTTTTTAATCTATTTAATGTTTTCGCCTTTCTTAGCCAGGAGTGGAAAAGACACAAATTTTTGTGTTTGCAATGCATTTAATCTGCAATTTGAACCATCATTCCTTTCAGATTTCAAATATGCGCGTGGAACATCATGTTGGCGTTGGATGTTAGTGTGTAAGGGGGTTATCATGCTCAGCCCGGAACGTACGGCAAAAGTCAGCTGCAGCTGGCAGACAAGAGTTTGAGTCTGCGGCGTGTCGGCACGATAACCGCCACTTTGCGCCCATCACAGTCTATTTGGATTCTTTATTAATGTTTCGTTTTCAGAGCTTCTACATTTCACAGAAAGAATTAAATAGTTCCGTGTAAAGTTTATCACATCGGTAAAATTCTCAAAAGTTGTTCTGTGTAGATCTGAAAAGAGTCTTGTAAATGGATATAAAGGTTTTTCAATCAAGTTGTAGATCTTAGCCTCTGACGGGAAGGACAGGACGCAGTCAAGAAGTTTAGTGCACACCATAATTTCCTATATTTTCTTAACAAATCCTGGAAAACCCTATCATACTAAGCCCGCTCAGACACAGACAGCTTCTGTCACTATTAAAAATTGTCTTGGGTGTACATTTTTACTGACAGCGGTTGGCTGTCCTGATCCGAGCTTTGCATGATATCCCCCTTAACACTGCAAGCTATTCTCCCGTGTTAAGGAAAAACACCTCATACGCCAACATAGGTCAAATAAAGACTGAAATATTATGCTCCTTCTTTTGCCCGGGTTATGATGTTGCACGACTATGATGGACAACGTGATTTTCTGTATTTGCGTACATGGTCTCTTTCTGTGTATAACACGGGGGCATTGGTCGTTGTTAGAAAAAACAAGTCATTTTTGAGTAACGAAATATTGTTTTGTACAATGTCATGGAATGTGGGGCTCTCGGTGGTTAAACGCGGTCAACCACACCCCACAGAAGTTATGAGATTACCACTTGTCAGAAAGTCATTGAAAGGATTTTCATATTTCGTACTGCAGCTAATGACAAGAGTTTCTAGTACAACAGGAACTAACTACTATACGTCGCCAGCCGTATCAACCACATGAAATGCATTACTCCGCAGTAGTTGTTTATCTAATCATGCTTGGATTAACAAACACGTTACGCTTGCTGAATGCATTATTTTATCTCATATACACATATTTCCTTGAGGTTCTTTTGCACGGTCATCTTCTTCATAACGTATTTCAAATGCCTTACAGAAAAAAGCCCATGTGAATACTTTTACTATTGGTAGCGACTGTTTGGGCCCCGTAGCCAAAAATTAATACTAACAATGGGCTTTTCTCATGGCCGAGTTTGACCAATTTCCGAACAAGTGACTGTGGCCATTTCGTCGAGGAAACGGTTACTATGGCAGGCACGCCAAACGTAATCCTAATACTAACCCCAGTGCTGGTAGCCAACTGAGTCACGTCTTGCTTGCGTCGGTTTAGACTCAGATCTGGATTTCCTTCGAATGAACCAGCGAGTCAGACTTGTCTCGTGTCTCACCAGTGCGCGAGGTTCCGTGCAACTACATGGTACACAGAACCGAGACAGATCAGACTTCACTCACTCACTCACTCACTCCGCTATGGGCCTAACCCTAGCACTGTCTCAAAATATTTACTGCGCAAACAAACTCCTAAATAATCCTTTCGTGACGTTGTTGTCGTTGTTGGTGATGATGTGTTAAAAAAATATGGGGGGAATGTGTCAAAAACTAAGGAAACTAGGTTGTAGATGGATTTTACTCCGATGTCAGTGGGTCATGAAAACCCTGTTTTCGTAACTGCGGAGGAAATGTAGGCCATTCCTCTCAGTGGAAGTACTACAGTTCCTTAGCAAAACTTTTCATTATGGTCATGTTGAGCTTTTGTATAATGGTCATTAATTGTACATAGAAAGGTGTTGATGATGACCCAGTGCACTCAAAAAGTTAATGAACAGTACTATGTACTTGTAATTAAGGACTCGTTCATCTTCCCAGTATCAAACTACTAGACAGGCACTAGGTTCTTGACTGCTACCCCCTTACAAAGAGGATACCTAAGATGAAAGCCAGGTTAGCCTTTTAACTGTAATTTAATGACGCATGCAAAACTGAGAACCATCTCTACATCTCTGGAGTTACTCCTGGTTCCTCAATGACAAACAAAACTCGTGATCGTAGACTTCCACTGTGCACTGCTGGAAAATACCCTGTTACTTTTGTGTATGTAACTCAGAATGGCTCATATCCAAAGATATTTACCAGAGCAGAAACGGCCGGGGACCGCCGAAGTGATATTTTACGAGCACAATATCTCAATACCTAACCAAAGTCTACCTTTGAAGACGTCATTTCATTTATTCGCTCAGTACTTTGCTTTATGTTTTCGACAAACTGCTATTTAAACTAATGACTTATGGCCTCTGCAGCCTTTTGAATTTGAGAAAAGGAAGCATCTTGCATGATGAGATAATTGTGGATGAGGTTTAAAGAAACTTAAAAGGCGATATTCTCCTTGGGGGTCCATGAGCCTACGACGCCTGGATGTCGCTCTAACCCGCACTTGCAGAAGGGCATACACATTTATTACTTCATAATTCTTTTCAGAAAGTTCTGAAGCTGAATACAATTTTATTGTCACCGCTGAAAATCGATGGGACTTTTAGTGAGCTGACTTCAAAAGATCCGCCGCCCTTTCCTTTCTGATTCTTTGTAAAAGGCGGATCTCTGAGATAGTTCATCCTTAAGGTACATTAATTTTCTCCCGCAGAGGTTAGGGCAATCAAATTGTTGAGGTTTTTCGTTATGGCAAGTTATAATCACATTTCCCGTGGCCACAGTCTATTTCCGTTCTTCTGGTTGACATCTCTTCATTTTTTTTTCCGTGGAGAATGTTTTATTCGCCTTTATTCTGTTGTGTCTCTCCTGTACTGTATAGTCCACTTTCTTTCTTTTCTCGCTGACATGCTAAAATTTGCGATATCTCACACTAAGATACACTAACTGTCCGATAGCTCTGCGCTAAATAGACCAGTTCTTGTACCAGTGGCCGTTCTCCACAAATTGCAGAACTCTGAGAACGTGATTATGTATTAATTCCTTTCATTACCATGTTGTTGACCTGTTCCGTGTATAATATGTGGAGTCCAGGCAGTAGTTCTTGTCTGACGTCAGAAAAATCTGGAATCTGTGGTGGAGTCCAAGTTTAGGAAGTCACTTAGTAGTGACGCCCGGTAGTAGGGGAGGGGGTGGGGGGTGTTGTGTTGTGAATTCTTTGGATTGTTTAGTTTTATAGTGGCCATGGTTCGAAATCCATATATGTGTCTATATGAATGTGTGTGTGTGTGTGTGTGTGCATAATCATTTAAGACAAAAATTAAATGTCACTAAATCTTTCTGAAGGTCTTTGTTCCTTCCCCTTTCTCGTCCTGATGCTACAACTGTGTGAGTTTTCTCTTTCTCATTTTCTCTCTCTCTCTCTCTCCCTCTCTCTCTCTCTCTCTCTCTCTCTCTCTCTCTCTCTCGCTCTTTCTCTCTCTCTCTCTCTCTCTCTCTCTCTCTCTCTCTCTCCCTCTCTCTCTCTCTCTCGCTCTTTCTCTCTCTCTCTCTCTCACTCTAGCTCCCTCCTATTCTTTCTCTCTCTTTCTCTGTCTGTCTTTCCCTCTCTTGCTCGCTCTCTCGCCCTTTTCTCTCTTTCTGTCTGGTTGTGCGTCCCCCCCCCTCTTTGTCTCTTCCACTCTCTCTATCAAACACACACTATTTTACAGATATACACACACACACACACACACACACACATACACTAAGCCTCCTGTAACAATGAAGTTAAGTTCAGACATCCAGTTACTCAATGAGCTTAGCTTCCACCAAAGCACAAACCTGCCACTACGACTTTAAACTGACGCCATTCAACTGCGAAATCAAACCAGGATTAAATAAAAACCCATCGATGAAAACCCACACACAAAACACGCATACCATATATACACATAATATATATTGAGTAAACACACATGTACACGTCATGTTAATACAAACACACTGCGGGAGGCACTTAATACTCCGATAATATGTTGAAAAGTTGGACGCCGAATAGTGTTAACTTTCTCACTGAGCTGGATATTTTGCAGCCAAGTTTAATCCGATATTTTGTGTTTTGAAAAGTAACGGCAGAAAACCCTATTAGTGGTGAAACAGACCAGTCTGGCGCGTACACCAGCCTTCGTCTGTTGTATCCCTTAGAAACGGAGCACCCAAGGGCACCCAGCTCTTCACCACTGACCTCTCGTGCTCGATCTGCCCTCCACTTATCCTACACAACCACAGAAAATTGTGGAGTCCGAACCATCACATCTAGACAGACAGACTGTTTCACACAGCCTGGAACTGGCATATTTCAAGTGTCTGCATTTTTAAGAAATTTGGAGTTGCTGATGTTGTTTCTTTAATTTATTTAACTTTCTTTTCATACTTTCATTCTTACTTTTGTTTTCGGGTGGGGGGGCTGAAAAAGGTCTTTTTGATCGAAACCTCATTTTGTCTTTCCTTTTGCTTTGCGTTTTACCGTGTCGTATCTGAATTATTTCTTATGCCAGGCTCGGCAACATGCAACTTTAAATTCCTTTGTGCCACATTTTGACATTGCCTCCGCTTATGGAAGCTGAAACTGGCCACACTTTTCACGCCTGTAGGCCATAAAATATACATGGATGTGTTAATGTGCGAAGCTCTAAATGGCACAAACTGGCAAATGTGCCACAGCTACTTATGTTACTAACAGATGTAATGTAGTGGATAGGTGAGGCTTTTCTAACTCCAGCCCCTGCCTAAGAGCTCGAGAGGGATGGAACATTATCGATTTGGTAACAGCTGGAGTCGCTGCTCAAAGGCTAGCTGAAACATCTACCTACATCCGCTAATGTATATCTCTCAACCACTTTGTCCACGGCACACCTGTCAGGTGGAAACATATGCCAGGCTCGCTGGCTTTCGAAAAAAATTGCAAAGATAAAATACAGAAAGAAATTTATGTTAACGAATGATTTAGGATCGCAGACCTGTCATGGCTGCAAAATCTATATATACATGTATATTTATTTTTAAAATTTAAAAAGAACAGAAAAATTTTATACTGACGAATGATTCAATAAAGCAACCAAGTCGTGGCTGTAAAAAAAAAAAAAATCATATTTAAAAAATTTTAAAATAATAGAAAGAAAAAATTTGATATTATCGAATGATTTAAGGCCGCAAACCAGTCGTTGCGAGAGGTAATACCCTTTGATGTGTAACTATTAACCAGAAACGTGTCGAAAATGTCGATAACGTGTTACCAGCTGGAAACGGTTTTTCTCTCCTCGGATGACTGGCTTGTTAGTTATACTGATACATGTAATACGGCAAAGATCAGTCCGAATTAAAGTCGGTCTGTGGATATTTGCAACCGGTGACGTTGTCAGGTATGGATTAAAGATCGTTGGCGCGAGAAGTTTTGGGGTGGCAGAATGTTGTTTAACGAGGATTTGGGAGAAAGGGGCAGGCGGTGTTTTGTTTGGGTCTACTCATGCAGTGTCACTTCTCCAGCTGTTGCTAAGCACGCCAGCGTTTGTATTGAAAACGTCCAGAGTTTAGAAGTGTGTTTGCCGACATATCAAACTACATACTTTATTATATTTCCAAAGTTGTTTTTTGGTTTGAGAGGTGGTTGGACATGGGAATCTGCATTAGACATGGTTTTCTGGTTTTACATTAATTTTATGTTTTCGTAAACCTTTCTCCATGGCAAACTGGTCTGTTGAATAGAATGATAAGGGATAGAGGTATAATTCTATGAACTGTCCAGACACTGCCATTGTCGTTGTTTACTATGTGCATTTTATGTATTTTGTCGTGATTGAAACAAACATCTTACGAAACAGAAAAACACACTATCAGAGTGTTCAAAGTTAAAAATGTTGTGTTTTGTTTATTTAATGAAATGTTGTGCACCGACATAACATATCTAGGGAAGTGTCCACACTGTTAGAGAAGGGTGTCTCCAAAAAAAATAATGTTTTTCACACTTTGAATATGTATTAATACATTGTTATTTAAGATACATTCAAGATTTCTAATTCAGATTAAAGATGATAGACATGTAATTATTTGTATTATCGCATACTAGCTGAGTACCTGTTCGGTTAACAGGTTTATGTGGTTTTTTTGGTAAAACTTAAGACGCCTGTGAACTAAGAAAGGTGTTAATGCTGCATAGATAGAAAGAAATACGAACAAAAGCCGAGATGCATAGGGTCATCCCCAAAACACAGCGATAGGACAGTACACAGTGTGCAGTGGTGCGCACCGAAAATTTTCAGGAAGTGCTGATGTCATAAAAACCTACAGCATGTCAATGAGCCTTGTGAAAATTGGGGAAACAATACAATTCCCATAAAAAAAAAAAAACTACACCGATTTGAGACTTCTATTAAAAACTGTGCACCCTTACATCCATTCTGATGCAGCATATAAAATTTGAAGTCTGAGTGTTGAGTGGTTCAGAAGCCTTTTGCAACGAAAAATCTCAAGTCCACAAATATATATAGTATAGATGTTTAAATTGATGGCCGCTCTGGACCAGACATTGATGATGATAACGCAGTAGAAAATTACATTATGCAGTAAATCTTTGCATACATCTTTTTTTTTTTTTAATACATCTCTTACATGTCTCGGACTATCAAGAATACAGAATTACAACCTCATAATATGATATCATTAGCAGGGATGTTAAAATTTCTCACTGTGGATATAGTTTTTTTTTTTAAACCATGTACATTGTATAACAAGGCAATCGATACTGGCTTACCTCTAAATCTGGCTAACCCTTATTACGAAATGTCTTTCACAATATTCATTTCACCTCAGGTCACAAAGCGAATCCACTGAATAGTAGACGGCATGATACGTCAAGTGATGGGCAAACAGGGCAGAAACTAGTAAAATGCTGTATCCAAGAAGAAGGAGGGGTTAAATTAATGTGTGTTGTTTTTTTAATCTCTCTCCACAAGTCCTGGGAATGTGCTGACTTTATCTTGGTGTTCAATCATCCTGCCATAATAACTGGTCGGTTTAAGAGACAAGACAAGTGTGCTACCTAGCATGTTTCCAAAGTTCAGATTTCACAAAATACGACGAAAGTGGGGTGTTGTCCTACCTTTGTGAGAAGTTTCGTTTCCAATCCGTAGATGAAGGCATTTGCAAAGTGCCCAAAAATTTTAACCTCAATTTTCTCAAACCGCTTATTTTGTCTATGTGCCTCCCAAACCCACCAATTGTAGGCTATTGAACTTTTTCCAAGTGAATGTTTATACTCTTTTCATACCCGCGTCTGTGTGTTAACTACCTCATACCGAAAGAATAGTCCATTTTTCCATGTCCTGCGTTTTCCCTGATCAGACCATCCGTTCCTCCTTTTCTGCAGCGACATTCTGGGTGGACAGCGGGCCTGGCTGGGTGAGATTAAAACCAATATCAATATTTTGGCTGAGAAAACGCCTTCGGTTGCCAAAGTGGCACGTGCCTCGGTTTCAACGTCACCCGCAGAAAACTTGGCCTGTTTTTATTGAAGCGACAAGCCAAATTTAAACCGGGCTAGGAAGGGAGGGGGGGGGGGGGTTGCCAAATTGACCACATTGTTGCCTTCAAAAGCGACCGCTGGCGACTACAGAGTCGGCCCGGAAAATCCAAATACAAGTTTGTTTTTCCGCCGGTCCGGGACAACCGTGGCCCAGTTTAAACCTTCACGACCTGCAGTAGCAGTTTTCTCTATAATTGCTTCAATGAGATTATTGGCCGGGGGAAGACAGAAGCCCCTCCGTGCTCACCAGAGGAGCTGGAAGTCAAAGGAGAGTTTAATTAATCTGGTGGCATCCTAATTTAGATGTTTCCTCTTGATAGCCAGTCAAGAAAGCCCCGGGCGCTGCCGGGCGCTGCAGTTACGGGTGGGATGTTTTTGAACCCCACATCAGCAGGGGTAGTTACTGACAACTGCAAGATTTCACGACTCTTGGTGAAATGTGAGTAAGACTGGTGATGCACCGAGTCAAGTCCTGTTTTTACGTCTGTTTTGACTTTGTGCGCGAGGTTTCTCTTTCAGCCAACTGACTCAAGACACTCTTGACGCCCCCGACCTTGTGAGACAAACTGGTTTCAGTCTTGCCAATGCGTCGAGTCCCGTTTGACTCCATAATCCACTTCTCAGACCAAAACCGAGACAAAACAAACTTGTCTCAATGTGCCACCAAACTTAGCGGAAAGGTTTTTAAAACCCGCCAAAGCCCGCAGTGCCCATACGGTACAGTGTCCAGGCACAGAAAGGACGTGACTTTTACCAAATTTTTAATACCAATACATTTCAGGGCCATTTTACCTATCTATGTCGACGTGATTTTCTAAGCGCATAAAGAAAGGAACAATACCGAAGACCAATAATGTTTGAATCCGCAATTCAAATGTAGATCTATGTCATAATTAGAATATTATATCTTTTCAACTCCTTGAACCTAGAGCGTTAGAATTTAAAAGGTGTTAACAAGAAATATCAGAAAAGAACTGAGACAATTACTTGATTGACATTTTGTCTCTAAACAAACCGCCGTTGATTTAGAACCATGTTCCAGACACGCTTCTTATGCACCAACAATTAAAGTGGTTCAGATCTTCTTGTCTCCATTACAAGCCGTCTTTAAGTTGTTATAGTCGTGCGTCACAGTCCACCTTGTTTTCAGAAATCGTTCTGGGGTACCCTGATGTCAAACAACTGTTCAGTTTATGTGTATAAATATGAAGAAGGCAAAAAAAAAAAAAGGCCTTCTACCACAAAATGCTTGGAACATAATACTAGTATTTTTGAAGAACACCAGTGAAGCTAGAACCTTTCTGTTGAGCACGTTGCCCGTTCATTTAGCTCTGTAAATTCTGTACTATAACATGAACTTAATTACTGAACTAACTGTCTTTCCTTGATCTCTGCGACTCTCTCCCACTTCACCCCCTCCCAACTCGAATATTCCCCAATTCTGTGAGTTAACCTTCCTTCGCCTACCCCTACCCCCACCCCCTCCCGCTTTCCAATCATTTTCCCACAACCACCCACTCACCCACTCTGCCTTGTTATTTAAAAACAACGTATAAGCCAATAGGGATCAAATTCAGCTTTTTAAACATCATTTTATATGCACTGTGATATGTCTTTCTAAACGGGTTATAATTGTTATAATTGTGTATAATTTAGAATTTTATAGTTGTTTTTTTTTCTTTTGTAATCACACAATGGGAATGAAAAAAAAACAATACAGCGTGGCTCAGTGCCAATTATTTTTGCGTCTCGTGTAAAAATGTTGTCTTTGGCGAATAGGGTCTTTTGTAGTGTGACGGCAGCACTATCCACGAGTTGTGTGTGGTATGTGTGTGGACGACCAGTTCGCACGGCGCCTGCTATCTTAATTAGCGGCATTGCTAAATATCCACGCAGTGTCACGTAATTGGGCGATTAGGCGGACGCAGCCTTTGTGGGCTTTCATTAGAGATGCCTAGGCCCCACCCCGTTGAGCTTACCAGCACTGTGTTGATGGGGAAATGGCTTGTAGAACACTGTAGACTGTTACAGAATGCATCTCGGCAGAACCAGAAACCATGTTAATCGTAGGGTACCAGGAATGTAATACTTGATATAAAAACAATTACAAAGTATTGGCGTCATTAACTTGAACGATAATGTTGCTATGAAGAAGATATGATGTCATCCAGTTCTGCAAAAGATTCGATAGGCAAAAGCGGAACATTTAAGAAAACCTAAATCTACACAAAGAAAGATTCTTGTGTTTATAATTCCTTTGAATTGTATTTCTTTAAATGACTTTTCTTTTTTTTTTCGTCTTAAATGATTTTCAAAATACAAGCCAGACGGGAAACCCCAACATGGGAGACCAACAACAACAAACCAAAAAAAAACCTCATTTGGGACTTAAACCCTAGAC
Source organism: Onchidella celtica (assembly GCA_963931925.1). Lineage (NCBI taxonomy): Eukaryota > Metazoa > Mollusca > Gastropoda > Systellommatophora > Onchidiidae > Onchidella > Onchidella celtica. The sequence goes on from OZ007570.1 coordinate 7,332,592, forward strand.
AATCGCCGTCTGAACAATTGCCCTAGGTTCAGCCAGACCTCTACACTTAGGATGGACTAGGTTATGGGGTTCATAATTTTTAACCATGCGTAGTCCCCTCGGTCGCTGGAGAAAAGAATACATACGGTAATGGATACAATATCTATCTAGGAACCGTGCCAAGAAAACAGTTCCTCTGACTTTCTCATAACAACACAAGCATAGTCACAGATACAAAAACGACCAATGGTGTGGGAGGGTGGCGAAAGAAATATATTTGTAATATATTATAACTTCAACCCATAACGTGGACTGCTGAGAGTATCCGTCCAAAATAATAATATAAGGTAATAAATGAGACTTCTAAACAAAGCTTCCCCCGTACGCTGCAAATCTGCAGGCATTTTCTGCGAGCCAGCAATGTAAAAGTGACCTTTATTGCTCACCGTACTTTCCTCATTCACTTAATCTGTCTATCTCCTTTGTATTTCCTTTTTGTGTACACTAATTGTGGCTAGTGGAGTAAACAGGGCATGTTTCGTTTTATGTACAGTATAAAAATCTGCAATCAAATAATCGGTGAGCTGTTTGTTTCTATATGATATTATGAGATAATACAAAGCATGACATTTATTAACTTGTTAACTCGTGTGCCGCTAATGTTCACGTTATTTTGCGTCCACTTGTGGCAGTGCTAATGTTGACTTTTCACAGCGACTGAAGAATTGCTCGTCGCCAGCCTAAGGCGTAAAGTCCACTGTCACTACCATTGCTACAATCTCCAGTTGACTGCAAGTGGAACCCTACCGGAACAATGAGCAAGTGACCCACAACATCTTCAAGTAATCTCTTCGACTTTTATCCGCATAAATGAAAGGCAGTGGCTACGTTTACGGCAGTCGGTGAACACAACTCACCATTTTTAAATATTCGGCTTTACTCTCCGTTCGTACAGCAGCGCTTCCTTTCTTTGTTTTTTTTCTGTTGGGGTATGAGCGTAATCTGCCGTAAACGTAGCCACTGCCTAAATGAAAACGACTTTCAAAGCTTACGCCGAGACCTCCAACAACAAAATCTAGAAGAATGCTGCTTCTAGCTACGTTCATTGTACAATGCAGTATGAGATAGACGAATGAAGCTGCAGGCACACATAATTATTTCGTATTATGCCAAGCACGGACCATTTTCGAAGTTGGCCATTTGAAGCCACATTTTATTTTGCTGTCCTTGTTTCGTAGAAAAGTTTGTTGTTGTTTTTTTTCCTTTTTCGCCGGTGCCGTCGCTTGGTGGTCTGGCGATACATTGCACTGTCAAATTATCATGGCCATAAAAAAAATGCAAACTGAGATACGGAAGGAAGTACTACATCTGTGACCCTGGGCATAGGCCGGCTAGTCTGCTTCACCAGTATAAAATACCAAACAGGAGTTATAGAAATACTGGGGTTGGCCCATTTTACATAGATACACACTGAGTTTCTCTGAATAGCAAATTAGTGTTGAAGGGTTTTTGCAATCTGACCTTCATCCCTTGTCTCACTTTTATTAAATCGTTACGAGAAACCACAAGACATAGCATGTAAGACTTTCTCGCTGGAGAACAGAATGTAAACTTAATGAGACTGCATTACCCTTCAACAAATTTCATTTGAGCAAGTTTTATGGTAGCATTTCAGACCTCTGACGGCTTAAGTGCTGTGGTTGCCCTGGGCGTTAATTCATAAAAGTGAAGCAAAGAGCCAGAGAACATTTTAATTTTCCACCTGAACGGTTTAGGATATGTGTACATTGCCATGCACGAACCAGAAACTTCTTCATTGTCATAAACGAGCAGTTATGTACCGATACAGGCATGTCTCTTCCCCCTTTGTTTCTGTAATACCTAGTGTTAAAAGATGCAAAATGACAGGCATCTTACAGCGAGACAAGTGTTTAATTCCATGATTCATGACGCGTTAAAGAGGCTCTGGCATAAAGGGGGCGGGGGGGGGGAGGAAACGTTTCGGGGTCCCCATGCTCCCTTATCATTTTACAGCTTTAGTGTGTGTTTTTCATGCGCAAAAATTAACGCCTTTTTATAGCATCGACGGCCTTGAATGTTATGCGTGTGGTACTTTGCAAGTAGACTGCTCAGCTGCTGTTGGCTGTAAAACCGGGTGAAGGTCGTAAAGCCAACAAGCAGGGTTTGGGGACTCGTGTGAGAAGGAGTGGGAAAGGCCTGAGGGTTAAACAAGAGCTGTCTAGACCATTCATAAAGCTTAAAACAGCTGACTTCCTTAAATCCGTAAACCGTCAGAAACTGAAATGAATAACCTGTTTTTATTTCATCCCATTGTCAAACATCAAAGGTCCGAACCAAAAACCTTTGTTCAAACTGTCAAAAGGATAATATATTCAGTCTGTCTATCAGCCTTCTTGTAGTCTGACATGGAAGGGCGAGCAAGGTGCTATTAAAAGTGCTTTGACGATATTTCTATTTCCTTGGCATGAAAAAGTAAAACTTGCAATCTGACGAATAAAACTGACGCCTTTAGGACGAGACATTATACAGAAGACAGGGAGAATACAATTTTCAAAAGCCATGAAAGGTCCTATCACTGGATTATTCCCTATGAACTGATTTCTTATATTTGACATCCAAAAACAACTCTATAATAATGTTGTATGACAGTATAAGAGACAATGGAAAGTTACCACACTGCAACTCAATAATGCTGAATAAGGTTGGAAGACTAAAGTTGCGAAATGCCCAAACAAGATGCAGGAATTCTTTTACATTTCACACAGGCAACAAGAGCATAGATGCTTACCTGCACAGCAGGCTACCACGAGTATCACAGACATAACTATGTTTTGCTTACCTCGTTTGAAAGAGTCCAGCATTTCATATGCAGTAGATTTCTTGATAATCCATTGATTGTACTAACGCGACTGTTCACATCTCTCTCCATTGTAACTTCAGGATAAATGACTAGCGATAGATAGTTCCATGAGGTTCAATGGTTTAGTTAACCATTGTCCATAATTATAGGGAGAAAGAGCTCCGTGCAGTCTATCTTTTCTGTGCACATTTTGATAGAATGAAATATCTTCTGTATGGACAGTCCAAGAGGTAGGTGTTGACCATCTGGAGACTCCCATACTGAAATACCCGTAGCTGGATACTTGGGTGGCAGGTTATACAATTTTTCGTACAGTTAGTCCAGATTAGTCGGTGGAAATGATTCTTCATGAGATGAACTCTTTCGAATCCAGAATGATGTGATGTTTCCTTTAACATCACCTCTACCCCCCCCCCCCCCCATGAAGATGTCGATGTGCCCTATCAAGTAGGACGGGCTGAATGTCCAGGGTTACTAGGACACAGCATTGAACAGCAGGATAAATCAATTCAATTTCCATGTTTTGATAATCGTATTTGTTAATTTTCAAACTGTATACATGCAGCCATTGTGTCGACATGATCTCATTCCGCAGAAAATTGATTATGGGGTTCCTGGCACTGTGAAGAACCAGTGGCGTACTAGTTCAGCCTACAGTTTTCAGTAAAGTCATTCTGGATGAACTCTTTCTGATTTTAGAAAGCGAGTTCAACATAAAGTCGGCTTGGTGCACTTTTCGGCATCAGATCTGGAAATGAAGAGAGCACAAGACAATTTTTGAATAAGTTTGATGACTTAAGTATCAAAATGATTATGTTAATGTCTGATGTTAATGACTCGGCTTATAGGGGACAAAATGGACAACGTGGTAGTTGTTAAGGAACCGTGGTATTTTACACAGTGAACACAACTCAGTATTTTCTCTATTTGGCTTAGTAAATACACTACGGTCCCCTAACAACGACTTTAATAGCAAATATAAGCGCTGGAACACATTATATAATATTTGCTGGCCGTTCTCTTCATCGTCAGACCTTTGGACGTCTCGTTCTCCCAAGAATTTGTTTGTTGTTTTTTTTTCTTTGAAATGGCGGCTTTTGAGAAGTAAACGACTTGGTAGGTTATTGTAGAGTATAGACCCTGACCAAAACTCTCATTGTCGGAACTTCGTACACGTAGTTGTGGGACATTGGTTGGTATCGATAATGCTAAGGTAACTAACGGAAGCAGATAATAACGGGATTATATGACAAATCAAAGAGCTTTACAACAACTTTTGAAGTAGTATTTAAAGCGTTTGTTTTATTTTACACCAGTGTCGTTCTCTTCGGTAGTAATAGACTCCTTTTATTTTCCTGTCCCCTTTTTATTGAAACCATAACTCAGCCGCTAACTGTGCTTTTGATGTGGGATCATGTTCAGACATCCAATCTCTCATCATCTGTCATGTCAGGCTGTGCAAGGTGCACTTGAACAAATTCTTGGTAAAAACTCATACAAAATATAAGGTATACTTTATACTGTAAAACTGGGTTATTTCGTTAGCTTGAGTTAGCTTAGTTTGAATGATTTTAAAAGACCGTGTGTTTTACGTTAACACACCGCCCTTCCCTCTCCATCCTATCCGAATAAGAACTGTGTGAGGCCCAAACATGAAAGTGACCAATGCACTGTATGTGACCTTATTCAGTCTAAAACTTCTACAATTTGTAAGTTGCCACAGGTTGCTGTAAATTCTTAGTTTGTGAGATATTTCAATACTCATAAAATCATAGCAGGTAGGAACTGAGACTACTCATCCTAACACTGAATCCAGAATGAAAGATACTGCCTGAGGTAATATCCAATCACGCCTCGTAAGCTATAATACATTTGTTGTTGTTTTTTTGGTATTTGAGATGAACTTTGCAAGAGGAGAAATCCCTCGTCTTCATTTTATATCCAATCACACACACAGACCAAAGTTTCCAAGTCTGAACAGTCAGCCTCTAAGTTAGACAAATTTGACATGATCATAGTTAGAGGTTCTCCCAAACCTGCACTTTGCAATTTCCGATTTGGAGCTTTGAAAAGCTGTAATATCACCCGTTTAGGAAATTTGGCAGTTCATGTCTATTGGCAGAGTTAAAAAAATTCCCAAAATGTATGGTTAACGTATAGTTCATAATTATAAGATAAGATAAGATTAAGATAAGAATCACTGTACTGTCCCATGAGGGAAATTCTCTTTTACGGAGCGATTAACAGCATATACATGATACACATATCTTACCTACCATTACATAAACATAACACAACTCAATAGCTCAATGACAGGCATACATAGAGTGACATGGTAAAGAACCTGGATGTAATGTAGCACACATGTGGTTAAAATGACTCGTTGAGGAGAATTGCGGAGTGCAAAAACGATCTTCTGTATCTTTCCCTGTTTGCATCCATGTGTATTATACTGTGGCTCTTGGATGATCTAGAAATGTGATGAAACAGGGGGTGGTGACTGTCATTTAAGATGGATATAAGTTTCTTCACACAAACGTTAGAGTGTAGATGGTTAAGACAGGTTATATTTGCATCTGCAGATGGCTGAGGTTTCAACATAATGTTCGCTTTACTGCTTCGTGCGAAGTTCACAATCTTCTCCAACGCGGTCTGACTACGAAAACTGATGCAGAAATAATGTAGTTTTCAATTAATATTGCGAGAACATTAATAAAAATTAATTGCATATTATATGCGTTGTGAAAATATTCATTATTATAATCAAATGAAGATGTTGGAAGGTTATGGGATGTTACTGTACATGTAGTGCCACCAAAGACGTGAAAAGGGGCGACTGTTGAAATTCGCCCTCTTTAAAAGGTTCTATCAATTCTAGAGTGTCTTTAAACCATGCTGTCAATTATATCACAAGGGTCTCTTCTTCTGGGCCTATTCTCTCCCCACCCAACTAATCTAACCACTTTCATGACTTGGTCAGTTCTTTTCTCTTTAATCATTTTATATTTAATTATTTATTCATTGTTCCTTCTTAAGGTTGAAACACCTTTAAATGAACAGTTATTTCACTGGGCTTTCCCACATATCTGATCTGGAAAGACTCCAAGAAAGGACAAAGTTTACGTGTGTGAGAGGGAAAAACCCACCACAACTTATGTGACGTTTGACTCGCCCCAGTGGCAACATCAACAACACATTTCGTGCAGCAACCACCTGGTACGCTGGACTAATTAAACCCAGGTATAGAAAAGGGTTTAAAACCTGTGGGGTCGTACGTAGCGTATTGTTACAAACGGCTGCCGGACCCTGTGTTTATCAGACATACGGGCTCCCACATTATGCGGTAAGGCTGACACTGCTACAGTAACTACTCACTCAATGGTATAATGAAACCCCAAGCAAGTGTTTCCATTGAGATCCAGTCTTTTCACTCACTTTGTCCCAGAGCAGGAAAATCATGAAAAATAAAGATAATGTCTGAACCATATTTTAACTGTCGCTTCAACAGATCATCCTCTTATACCATCACATATTATATGCTAATTGAAACTTTCGACCAGATAGGAAGGAGAAATGAATAAAACAACATTATAATTGTTGTTTTTTTTGGTTTAAAGTCAGATATTTTAGCGTCATTTGACTGTTCGTACATGGCACGCCGGGGTCAATGTTTAAGTAAAAAAAAAAGGTTTTTAAAGATAAGTGACTAAGACAAAGTACCATCGATGCTCTTCTGAAGGGGATGATGTAGAGTCTCAAACTGAGGAACATTTTATTCCTTTAAGATAAGGAAAACAACAGATCTGTGTGTGCTGAGTTTTTTGGGATTGGTTTGCCAGTTGTTTTTCTTGTCTTTATTCATGTTGTTTTTATTTAACTGTACAAGAAATATATAATGTAATTTGTTTGCCTTTGATTTCCTCGTCGTGAACACCGCGTTTATTCCCATAACATCCTGATGGTCTCGGCCATTCATGTTTTTCCTCACGAGTATAACCGACCGATATTAAAATGTTAGAGCATCACTGATTTTACATGGCTCTGGTTTCTACTTTGATAATATCATAATTTTTTTTTCTTCCTAAGATGTGTGCCATGATAGCAGAGTCATTTCCTCTTTTAACCCTCCTCCTCCTCCTCCTTCTCTCTCTCTGTCTCTCTCTCTCTCTCTCTGTCTCTGACTGTCTCTCCCCCCCCTCCCCTCTCTCTGCTCCCCTCCCCTCAAATTTTTTTCTATATTTGTTTTTATAGTCCAAGAATTTTAATTGTCGTTGTCGTGAATATTTACATATAATCATATATAATTAGCTCCTATGCAAATATGCTCTAAGACATGTAAATACATTGTCTTTGGGGAAAATAAACATCACCTTAAAGCACTAATTTGCATTATGGATACTCAATTTTGACCTCGAACGACAAAAGGAAAGAAATAGTGTACTTTTCACTGGGGGTTCCATACCTGTTATCTGACATTTTATATTACATTGTCAAAGTCTGTTTTTTTTTAATGTCAGGCTCTGAGAGAAACAGCCCATTGCGTTATCTTCATTTCACAAACATTTTTTATAACTTTCTTTTATCTCTGAAACCAATAGTTTTCGTGCAATTGCATGGTTGGTGACATGAAAAAGTCGTGCTTTTGAATAAAAATGAAAACTCTTAGGCTTCTTTAGCAACGTGTGTTCAACCTTTAATGATTACGTCATGCACGAGTAGTACCAGCGCTCTGCATAGACATTAAAAGTTGTAAATTGCTCATTTCTAGCGGTAACTACCGCGACAGCATGACTGTGGTCTTAACTAGATTGATAGTATGTAGGACAACGACAGTTTTTCCTATAACTTCAAATAATACAGTTTCATTGCTTTTCACATCATTCAGTCGGCAGAAAACTGAAGGGCCAGCGTTAATCACGCTTCACAGGGCTGAACCACATGTTACACCAGCCACTTTGTGCCAATAAGTGTCACTGTGGTTAGTCTTTATAATATACCCATACTCGGCGCGGTTTTCCACTGCGGTTATTCAAATTTAGGTGTTGACATGTCTCGCCATTTGACGGAAGTTGTGAAAAAGGACAAACCAACAAAGACGTGGACTGTTATTGATTTTTCCATCACTAGAGCAATTATGAAAGAATTATTTAATTTCGATCTCAAAATGAACAAAGTTCCTTCAGTCTCGACTGCAAAACACTACCTTTGACTTGGACGTCCAGCTGTCTAAACAATAAAAAGTATCACATCCAATCGGTACATTTTTACATGAGGACGAGATGGTCTAGAGGCAAGATGCTCGCCTCTCATTCCGAAGGTACCGGGTTCGATCCCCGGTAGATGCAGTCATGTTGGAATTTTTTCGGGGGGAAAAAAATCCTCTCCCTGATCGTATGGTAGGTAGGATCGAGCGCCTAGTCTTCTCGAGGATCCGTGAGCACGTTGCGTACGTTAAAGATACCTTGGCAGTTGGAAATCGAGAGAGATTCCAATCGGTTAAGTTTCGATTATGAAAGGTATAGAACAAAACCCTGATTTTTTACACAACTCTTCATAGGTTCCATCCTCATTTTCTCGATTGGAATGACACTTAAACATAATGAAATTAGAAATGACCGAACCATTTTCATGTCAAAAACTCGAGATCTGCAAAATGTCATTCTATACGGTTAAGTTTCGATTATGAAAGGTATAGAACTAAATCCTGATGTTACATAGCTTTTCAAAGGTTCCAACCTCATCTTCTCGAAAGGGCAAAAATGCACGTACAACAGTATGGAAAATATCCCATGATGCAATTGTTAGGAAACCCTGGAAATCCTAGCTCTTCACCAGGTGTATTATCTTTTGACCAGTCAGGAAGGCCATGGGTTAGAGACTGCCACAAACTTGGTATTTCTAACATTTGTTTTTCTTGGTTCTTTCGGAGCACTGACGTCATACACTTCTGAAAGTCTCGCCCTTTTCTCCGATTAAGTTTCCTAGCGCTCAGTCTCCCTTAAGTTTGTGCTTACCTTTATTTCTAACATGGTATTTCTGTATTGAAACCATCGTGGGACATTTAAAGAACAAGAAAGTCTGACACACACACAAACAAATAGTCTATAGACACACTCGTTGAATCACACAAACAAATCGGTGGGATCACAGAAGTGCTAGGCGCAAAGGTAAAATATAGCAACTAAAAAACAACAAATGTATTTCACAAAGTTTCGGTTTAAACAAACAAGCAGATAACTATACAATACATTCTAAAACAACGGAAATGAAAGTACGATTTATTGATGTTTGCTTGTAACTGTTCAGCAATTTTATTTATTTTTTAACTTTATTTATTTATTTATTTGTTTTGAAAAAAGGGGGAGGGAGGGGGCACATTTTGACACAAAACAATGTAGTAAGGCTTCAAAGCATGATTTTCAACAAGCAGTGTGAAACGATTTCAATTCTGGGATCAGACTCCAATATCTGGCGCCTAACATTCAATTGTTCTATTGCATACATACGACGTTTTAGCAGCAAAGTAAAAGCCCGGATGGCTTCAGGTAACAAGTTTCCCAGACACAATCGTAAATCATCGATAGACCAGTAAAACAAACATGCAAATACGAAACTGCCAAGAAAATGCACTGTCTTGCCCTCTCTGACAAGAATGATTTTCAGGTCCTTTCACTGTCAGACAACCAGTCTTTGGTTGTGCTTAAGGGCTGACTATTTTTACACAGAGTGCACAAAGTGTACTGTAACCAAGGGAACTGAATAATAACAAGAACAAAAATTTAGAGCACAGCTCTGCAGCCTTTGCCTTGCTACGATAAAAGACTGTATTCAGCCAAAACAAAATTTGAAAGACACGGAGGTCCAGAGGCACGGTGCTTGCCTTTCATGCCGAAGGTTCCGGGGTTCGATCCCCGGTCGGTGCAGGCATGTTGGATTTTTTTTCGGGGGGAAAAACTTCCTGTCCCTGATCCTTCATAGGTAGGATCGAGCACCTAGTCTTCTCAGATAAGGATGAAAAAACTCGGAGGGCCCTTGTGCACGCTGCACACGTTGAGTGTGCCTTGGCAGTTAAAAAGTCGAGAAGAGCAGGCCGAACAAGGCCGCTGCCAGGGTAAAAATTCTATAAAAAAAAAATAATAATAATAATAATCCCTGCCACAAAAACACACAGAAGCAATAACAAGAAAAATAAAACCAAGAAAGGCGAGGTGTTAATGTCAAGGGCAGAGAAACCTCTTAAAATAAAGATCTAAGCCCAAAACAAACTTTTACATGAGCGTGTTGCCCTAGGGTTTTGTTTTTTCCCCTTGTTTAATTTCCTTTTTGTGATGACCAACGAAAAAAACAACAAACATTATTAGCGAATTGTCACCCAAAACTGTAGCCCAGATAGAGAGATGTAGCAATTTACATTTTATAAATGATGCTAAACATTGAATCTGGCCTACACTGGAGTATACGGTTGTTGTTTTTTTTAGTAACAAGACAGAGCTATAAGATAGATAAGAATGACTTTATTACCCTTGAGGGAATTTCACGTTCACAAAGCGTTTAAGAAGACACATAGATGGTACACACATCTCACGCATCATTACATAAACATCATTACTCAATAACAGAGTTTTTACATGACGTAACATGGCATGGAATCTTAGTCAAATATAGAATTCTCTTTCACGGCTACCAGGTCGTCATAGTCAGTCCTAATGATTCAAAAGCGTACACAAAATTTTACTTAAAATTATCCATGTTATAGTTATGCAGTAGGAAATTAAAAAAAAACAACATAGATTTAAGCCATTCACTGTATCTCAGATGTTTTATGTAAAACTAGACTTGACCCAGATTAACAAAGTGATGCCAGCCTAAGCAGATATCACATGTGTATTGTGCTGCAAACACAGTAAAATATATGAATAACAGCAATACCCGATTGGAAGTCCGTTTTTCCTGTGTTTAAAAATGCCTAGTTTAAGTTCTCTAGACCAGCACGATTGTGTGCATAGTGGGAGGTCTGCAAGTGAACGAATGAAGGAAGGAAGGAATGAAAGATGGGGGGGAAGAAAGAAAGAAAGAAAAAAGGACGGAATTACGAAATAAACGAGACAGAAAAAAACTTGGACCATTTTACTCTTTTCTTTTTGTAATTTGCCCTCTATACATCCTCACCAAATATTCTTCTGCAATACATTACACGACACACATAAAATTATTTCGATCAAAGACCAATTAAATACAAGAAAGTATTATTTGCTACTTTTCTGACAGTTCGTGTTTTTTTCCTTCTGTCAATAACATTGTTTTGTCAAGCTTTCTCCCTGTCAGTAGTAACGCCCTCAAGTGGCATCTCCACACCTCTGCCGTGCCCTGAACAAACAAAAACATCAACGCGCAGGTTACTTTTTACTGTCAAACCCAAACGCAGCAATCTGAGCGAAAGAAACGCTGATTGATTTTACAGTGGTTTTAAAGCGATGTCTTTAGTCCTTATTGAACCAGTTATTGTTAATAGCTAGTCCCTCGTGAACGGCAGGTGGGCATTCTTTAGGAACTCTAAAAAAGCAAGACTTCGGGGTGACATTATTTAAGGGCTGCAGGACAGCACAATACGTTTGTTGTTCAATTAAAACCCTTTCAAACTCAGATCACACTCAAGCTCCTTGCTTAAGTTAAACTAGTTTTTTCCAAAGAGATCACACTGAACTTCTTGTAATAGTCACTGCACTTTTTCCCGAGCAACTGAAACAACGGAAGGGTTCTTTCATTGCGTGCGAGCATTTATAGCTCACGCGAATGCACTTAGCACAGAAATTTGAATTACAAATCCCCACTACGTCTCCAGGCGTGATATCCTTCAGGCACCAATCATCCATGACTGTTCTTACACTTGTAAATGTCAAGGACGGATCACCCACGCATCCGCCCGTGACGGAAGTATAAAAAAACAAAACTCACTCACATTAGTCTCCCCTGCCATGTACCCGGAAATCACTGCAGTGTCTGATTGTGTCTTTAGCGTCCACAGAAACAAGGCGGAGCAAACTGTTTCAATAGCACAACAAGAAAACAAAACCAGAGCTGCTTTAGAAGCCAACAATTTAAAACTACTAGAACTTGATTGTCCAAGGTACCAGAGCTTTCTAAACTCTTTCTGTCAACTGAGCGCCACCGAGGACTTGAGTGGAGTGAACCATACAAGCGGTGTCTCCCTTCGTGTGTTATGCAAAGTTTGTAGGGGCAACTCAGTGAGCCCATTAGCAATTGTAATGAAGCTAGGGAGCGAACCTCGTCATGCAATTGTATTAATATTTTATACTGCACAAACTGATCAATTCCGAGTCTTGTCTCGTCCAGGCCCTTAGAACGTGGGGAAAAAATCTGAGTGACAGGGAGAGATTCGCTGCGAGGATGGGTGAAAAACAGGGGAGAGTGGGAGGCAGTGAAAGAGAGAGTAAGAGAATAGGGCAAAGAGAGAGAAGCTCGATTGTTTGTTTTGCGGTGTATTTTTTTTTTCTCACTCTCTCTCTCTCTCTCTCCCTCCCTTTTACGCCATTCTCTGAGCATCAGGACCGTTTCGTTGACTGGACGTAAATTTTCTATTCTCAATTCCTGACCGCGTCGTTCTTTGTTTCAGAAGAATAAACAAAGACGCGAGGAATGAAAGAGAAAAAAAAAAGAGTATTAAAAAAAAAAAAAAAAGTACACTGTTCAGCCTTTCGAACCTGCCAGGGGAATTTTTCGTTGCCCAGCGAAGACACTCATTTAAATTCTGTTACTTTCTTCGTCCGTTTGAAACTTGTCACCATTCTTATAATTATGGCAGCATGCGAAGCTGCATCTTTAAATAACGTCAGTGTTACTTTCTCAGCAAGTCCCAAATTTCTCTTTGAAGAATGAACATCAATATTATCATTATTCTAGCTGAAAAGCACAGGCATTTTGTAATGATCACCCGAAATTGACAAATGGCACATTGATCTTAAATATTTCAAAGCTTCTGAAAACCTTTGGCAGACTGCCCACGGCCTCGTGTGTAGTGACTTGATCACTGCTAGTGTAGTTTATGATGTGCTATATTCTTTTTTAAGACTGGCATAAACAATCACGGATAATGACAGCAGAATGTGTTTTACCAGTTCTAACGGTCATGGTTTCGCTGAATACCCTCAGCTTATTGAATTCATGTTTCAATTCATTCGAAAAGAACAGAATTTGTTGTGAGTAAGAACATGACAACCATTAATTTGGCAGATTAATGACAAGTGTAGGTAATTTCCGTGCTAAATCGTGGTATTAAATCCGTAACCACACATAGTATTTTTCAATTAAGTTGTACTTTTTTCACTCTTAACTCAAGTTATACTTGGGTTGTTAATCGTTGAAAAAAAGTCTAGCACAAAAAAATGTTGATGCTGTGCCAGGTAGGGATACTGCTCCTGTCTGACAATGCGCTGACACACGTAACTGAACTTGTACACACACATTATACAGTATTCGATAGCGCGCGGATTATGTGAAAATTCCATGCTGTTTTATTCATGATCCCAATGTTGGTATCGCTCACGGCTCATCTATGCTTGTACAAAATGTGCTATTTCCAATACCACTGGTATCGAATTCTGTTTGGATGAATACGCCATTTGTGACCCAGATTGAATAACGTCTTTCGCCATATCAAAGTTTACATAAGATACTAAATTTATTCTCACCCGTAAGGACGATATGACAGGACAAATGCTGAGCACTGGTTTTGTGGGTTTTTGTTTTGTTTTTTTTGTATTTTGGTAGGGGCTTTCAAGTACTTGCAGCCACAATACTAACAATAGAGTCTTTGTTACCAATTGTGGCCAATTTCTGAGAAAGTTATTGTGATCAATTAGCTAAAGGTTATCATAACACTAAACCTATAATCCTAAAGTAACAACTTCCAAACAACATCCAGTGTGCAAAAACAAAACAAACAAACAAAAAAAAACATGGTGGCCACATGACGCAAATATTCACTCTGTTTTTTGCCCTTTGCCAGAGATGTCCGCTTCCATTAATCATACTAGTAACTGCCCTTTGCGAGAGATGTCCGCTTCCATTAATCATACTAGTAACTGCCCTTTGCGAGAGATGTCCGCTTCCAATAATCATACTAGTAACTGCCCCATTCTTCGAATGGTAAAAAAACAAAGCTCACCAATCAAGACCGAAAGGAATCAGCACAAAGACATTGATGTCGAGACACTTTGGGTCATCCACATAAAATCGGCGATTAACAGATTGATAGGATAATATTATTGGTATATTGTGCGAGGTAGTGCGCACCGAGAATTTTTCAGGAAGTGATGATGTCATGGACTCATGACTGTGTTCGTAAAAAATGAAGGATCGGAGGTAGTCAGTTAGCGGCATAAAGCAAACTAAAAAAAATACTTCCACACCTTTTCAAGACTTCAAATCTAAAAGAGAACCTTTTGCGGGTCGAAGGGCAGGCACATGTAAAATTTCAAGCAAATCCGAGCTATGTGAGCGGCAGTAGCTCTAGTTCGATCCTCGAGGCGTGAGAGGCCTAGATCTAGCCTTTCGACAAAATTTTCTTGGCATGACTGACACTCCGAGATCTAGTCTATAATAAAAAATATTTCCTTCCGAGCTTGAAGCACACTCTAAATATTTCTACACAGTTTTCTTGGTATGAATGAATGGCACTCATCTCATCTGTATAACAATATACTCGGTATCAAAGTTTTCTTGGCGTGGCTGGATCGTGAACTCTAGTTTACATTTCCGGTAAGAGGCGGAAATGACGAAATTGACGGAAGTACATTATCACGTCGTATTCGCAATCATGAATTGATAACTGATAATTATAACTGAATTTCTGGGAAAAGTAAGAGTTTCGGGAAAAAATGAGCTCGACACGTACAGGCTTAATAAATTTTACATACATGTGCCAAGTTTCATTCCTCTAAGTTGCGTAGTAAAAAAGCCTTTGCAGGAACAAAGTTGGGCCCAAGCTACATTATTATATGATATCGAATTTAGAGTTACGTTGTGTAATTTATTGATTTCTGCCCACTGTCAGCCTGAATACCATTGAGCCACTCACTGTCTAGAGAGATACAATAAAGACAGCGAAATTTTAGGGTAAAAATTGTGGCCTTAATCAACATGATGTAAGAGCTTAAATCCAGTCTTAACGAATCGACCAGTCTGATACGCCATAGACCTCAATCCACACGCGTACGAAAGAGAATGTAGAAGAACGCGCAAGAACATTAGATATGGATAAAGATTACTGTGTTCCGGGCATACTGGTGGCTCTATGGTACTAGACGGGTCTAGACCTCAGTTTCGATGTAAAACAGCGACTGGGAACTGAAATTGATGTGGAAGTAGTGGTAGAAATTTTGATGATGTCTGTGGTTGGTGAAAACTGTAGCAGCCATGCTGACGATGGTAGTTGCATTGACGGCTGTGGTAGTGGTGTCAGTGTTGATGAACGCAGTGTTGGTAGTGGTGACAGTAATATGTTAACTGGTGGCTTTTGGGTGGATGATGATGCAGCTGCGGCAATCTTGGTGGAATGATGATGTTAAAATGGTGGTGATGATAATTGTGGTGGAGTGGAGATGATGGTAACGTTGGTCCGCGATGAGGGTGAGATGGAGACTGATGAATTTTATACTAACTGTGGTGGTAGCGATGATGATGATGATGATGACAGTAGATGATGATTTTGGACACGGTGAAAGGGCAATTGGGTGTGCTGACATTCACCTCAGACACGATGGGAACCACACAGGCCTCTTTTTAAGAAAGGCAATGATTAATAATAGCCTGTGATGAAGATGATGAAGATGATGATGAAAATTCCTTGAGATGACATTTGGTCATCAGACTTGTTACCGTTGGAGATTCTATGCAGTCACTATTAGAGTAATATATTTTATTCTCAGACATGAAACGCCTGCAGCGAAGTTTATATTGATAATAA
Source organism: Onchidella celtica (assembly GCA_963931925.1). NCBI lineage: Eukaryota > Metazoa > Mollusca > Gastropoda > Systellommatophora > Onchidiidae > Onchidella > Onchidella celtica. The sequence goes on from OZ007570.1 coordinate 7,348,437, forward strand.
TGCTGACAGTGATGGTGGTGTGGTAATGAAAGATACGGTGTGTGTATGTCCCAGTCGCTGATACAAGTGGTATTGCTGAGTACAATGACCCCCGGTATTGAAGCGAAACCGCTTTTCAGTCGATTCACAGAGTTTATGATTCGCAGATTCTGATGGCGCTGCGGTCACACTACCATTATTCTCTAAGTGCTATATTTGGGCACCGCCTTGACGCATCACGCGTGAACACATTTTTCGTGAGTCACACAAGAACTTTCTCTTTCAGAATGATGGCAGCCAAGCTAAATGTGTGGACTTTTTATCCCTTATGTAATCATCACTTCAATCTATGTTAAGTCTCCTCAGACTCCACAGTATGGTAACACACATCCTGATTTTTTTACGGAAATTTGCGCACATAGAGAGGCTTGAAAGCTGACGCTTTTTGTGTGTGTTCAAAGAATGTTTTAACAGTTGCAAACATAGAGTTAACTCCAGGGCCCCGATCCTTGAATATCTTATATTCCCAGCAGAATATTATGAATCAGTCATAACCCACTATGATCACGAAGAGACCCTAGCCTGTCATTTAGTTCGAACAAAACATATCAGAGGCAAAACAAATAGGGACCTTAACCCTTTCGCCACGTGACATAAATTGTCCTATCCAGACCTATGTAAAACATGCAAAATTATTCAAAATCGTCAAATAAATGCAAAAATATATATATATTTGTCTCGAAAAATTATATCTTGATGAATTGGAAAGTCTTCTAAATGTGCAGCTTTGGACAAATAGATGATGCGTTTTAAGCAGGAAGCGCTGGACAATAACGGGTTAAATTTGATCTTGTTCATTTCCTACAAAGACTACCACAATAGACAAATTACTACTATAAAAATGTCTCACCTTTAGAGCCTGTAGCACTCACCACAGTCTAGCGTGTCCAGCATCCTTTAGCAAGCACGATTTGAAAGCTCCGGCGCAGACCAATTCCTCTATAACAATGATTAGTTTTGCAAGTCGGGAAGCCCATCATGGGACTCAGTTCGACTGTCCACCCAAGTTTTACATCTCCCCAGCTCTCTGTCCATCCAACTCCTTCCTCACCCCTTTCTCCGGCTATTATGTGACCCCTCTGGATGCCGTGTTTGCATAGGGAGTTGACGGGCAGTTTTTATTATTCATGAATGCAACCTTCGATACAGCATCCATATTATACTTATTTACATAAATATCGCACGAAAGAGCCCCACTTAGAATACAGCGACCAGCGTGAAAATAGGCTCGTTGTGAATGCAAATCCAGGCACATTATTCAAAGCTTGTTGATTGATAAGAATTGTACAATCTGAGGGGTGGGAAAGTTTCCCCCACGTCTCTCTCTATCTGTCTCTACCTTCTTGACTCCTCAATAAGCTGTAATTGAAAGCATGCATAATGTATTGTGGACGCTGTGGAAGAGCTCTATAGAACTGGGGAAATCTCTGCACTGGGCGAATGTGTTAGTTTACCCGGTAACTGTCGGAGGGAAGCATGCACTGTGGTATTTAGAGTGAATGTTTTTTTTTGTTTGTGCAAGTTTTCAATGGAGTATTATTACAGAGTGATTTTGGTGGAAGCTGACAATGGATGTTGTTGCACTGACACCGTGTATTTGGATAACCTTTCCAGACGTGTCCGTCCGGCTAGCTGATCATTCTATAAAGGTGTGTCTTTCTTCCTTTCTTTCTATTCTTTTTTTCAATTATCCAAAATATTCCTTTTTTTTTTTCTTTATTATTTTGTTTTAGGTTCGATGCCGGAATGGGTGAGTTTTTGATAATGATTTTATAGAAAGATAGATAGATAGATAGATAGATAGATAGATAGATAGATAGATAGATAGATAGATAGATAGATAGATAGATAGATAGATAGATAGATAGATAGATAGATAGATAGATAGATAGATAAATAGGTAGATAGATAGATAGATAGATAGATAGATAGATAGATAGATAGATAGATAGATAGATAGATAGATAGATAGATAGATAGATAGATAGATAGATAAATAGGTAGATAGATAGATAGATAGATAGATAGATAGATAGATAGATAGATAGATAGATAGATAGATAGATAGATAAATAGGTAGATAGATAGATAGATAGATAGATAGATAGATAGATAGATAGATAGATAGATAGATAGATAGATAGATAGATAGATAGATAGATAGATAGATAAATAGGTAGATAGATAGATAGATAGATAGATAGATAGATAGATAGATAGATAGATAGATAGATAGATAGATAGATAGATAGATAGATAGATAGATAGACAAACAAACAAACAGACAGACAACTGTACCATCACCACCAATACGAGACCAGTATCAAGTTAAATGTCACTCGTATCAATGTCAGCCCAGTATCAGTCACGATGACTTATTTATGCTCTCCCCTTGTTTGACGAGTACCACCGTTACTACTGCCGACTGTGTCAGATAGAAACCGTCACACAAAGAGCAGCTCTACAGTCAGATCAACTGGATGTCTACAATCTATATATATATATTTCTGACCTAACTAAATGATTACTTTCATTAGGTATCAACAATGGATGTTGTTTGGGGCACGTAGACTAATTATAAAGCCAAATAGAGGAAGTACTGCCTTGTGTTCACCGCTCAGCAATGGCTTCATACTATAATGGAGCTAAGGGCGAAAGTTCTGCCCTCACAGACCCTTTTTTGGAGGGCTCCAAAACTCTGGATGCATTCTCATCGCCTATAACTCGACTTGCTGTGATGTAATGGGATAATATGAAAAGGCTGCAAACTCTGGGTAACTTGTTCATTTTGCATAATTCACACGTAAAATTCGCAACAAACACTTCCGACTCCATGCTCTCAGAACAGGGACATGCTATTATGATCGATTTTTAGTACCGTGACGCAGTTTCCTTCATCGTTCATTCGCTGAAGGAAGCATATTGTTGATTAACGAGTACAATGTAAGATATCACGTGCCTCTAACAACAGCTACATCAACAATAACCACATCAAGTTATCGTGGTACTATCAATATGCAAACAACTATTAGTTCCATCTGTGTCTACTAGACATCAACTATTATTCCAGCGATACTGTGTGACGTCTACTTATACCCTTCCCAGTCTTAACTTTGTTGTTGTTTTGTCAAAATTTGGCAAAAAGAAAAAGTTGTATGTAGCAGAGCCTCGCGTGAGAAATAATACCCAAACGATAGAATGAAACTCGTTTAGTTTGCATTTCACTGTATCGTTTGGGTATACAACTTTTTGTTTTTGCCAAATTTTGACATTGCCAAAATAGTCTTGCTGCGACCCCACAGGTTTTCTGTAGTTTTTATATTTTGTTGTTGTTTTTTTAATATTTATTTTTAAGTGATAATACAGTACTGTTCACAATAGTGTTGTCATTTTCTTCGAACGAGCGAACTTTACTGTTTCCATTAGTAAGGAATACTGTATTCAACACATGCGTGTGTTTGTAAACGTGCTAGCATCTCTCAAGTTTTATGCACAACTGTTACAACCACTTTTCTTCATTCCGGAACGCTGTACGTGGAAGTGGTGTTACGTGGCTAATTTTTGTCAAAGGACCACAGTCTAGTAAGTTTCATGTACAAAACTGTTCAAGTCACCTTTCTATATTGTGCTATTGCACCTTTTTGTTCTGTTTGTATTCTGCGTGTGAAATTTTCTGAGGAAAGGAGCGATAGTCCGAGCCAAAGATGCGGGGCTTCTACTTGAGAGACTTTATGTTCTATTCTTGTATCATATCTGGACCAAACGTCTCAGCGAGTCTAAACTATGTCAGGACATCTTTGCTTTGCTGCTGTCCTAATTTTGTTGTAGTTGTTGTGGTTGTACTTGTTGTTGATGTTGTGAGAATAGTTTTGTTTGTTTCCAATTTAACCTTCCTGCTTAAACTGGGTGTGTTTTAAGTGATACCCGAGACACAGCACACCGAGACTGTTCAATTAGCCAAATTCCGTCCGTCGACTTGTGCGCGTATCATCCATGTCAACAGTGCAACAATTCGCACCATACCCCTTTATAATTGAACGAAAAAGACTAGCACCACAGAGTTCTGTGAGTAGTACTCACCGTGTTTATTACGCGTGCAAGTTGTGGACATATTAGTGAAAAAGGCAATGGTCCATCACTGTATTCTCTGTCTCGAGTGATACCATGCACAGAATGAAGAAGTGAACATTACTGTCCGTCACACAATCAGTATTGCATTAAGTTAATCACACATAGTAAAACGCTCTTTTCGATGTTTAAGACAGAAAATAAAAAATAACATATGTCTAGCCCCAGGGATGCTGACCACTGGCAAACTAACGGATCAAGAGAGTTTGTTATTTCGGAATCCATGGATGGAAGGATGGATGGGTGGATGGATGGATGGATAGATGGATGGATGGATGGTGGATGGATAGACGGACGGGCGGACGGACGGGTGAATGGATGAATGGATGGGTGCATGCATGCATGGATGGATGGATGAATGGATGGACAGATGGATGGATGGATGAATGCATGGATGGATGGAAGCACGGTTGGATGGCAGTTTTGATCACCATATGTGTTGCGTTCCTTCTAGACCGTTTTGAACTGTATGGATATGTGCTTCACATCAACAATTATCCTATCAAACATGTCACACCTGATTCCTTTGAACTTCGAAACTTGGCACGTCATTAAAATAATTGTTATGTCAGGACCTTTTTTATCACACATCTTTCAGGTAAGCTGAGTGGTGCTTTCAACATGTGTTTTGTTTACTTCCAACACACCGACAGCTTCAAAAATACCACAACAACCACCACCCAATACCTGCTCTCCTTGAAAAAATGACGTGCTCAAGTTCAATATCAGTTGCTCACTTTAACGTATGAAAATTCATATAATATATGAACAAATGTCAAACTGTAAGGGATGAGATGACAGAACGGAAATATCGATTTTATTAATATTGTCAACTTTTATCCTGTCACTTGTCACTTTGATGTTTTTTTTTGGTTTTTTTTTGTTGGTTTTTTTCATCAGTAATTGAAACTGAGCCCGTGCAGTCATATTCCATTTAGGTAAGTCAGAACATCTTGTCATGACTTCAAGTTGGACTTTTTTGTGTGTGTATGGTACTTCATGAAGGGTAGCTGGTGTTATTCTCTCCCATTTTTCCAAGTTGTATTTTTTTTTTCTTTCCCTCGTTTCATGTTTTAATGTTGTTGTTTTTTTCTTCACCTTGTTGTTTGCTCTCTCCAGGACGTTGCCTGTCTGTTTTGGTAGTCGTCTCTGGCTCATCGCATGTCACTTGTTTGCTTCTCTTTTTCTCGTTCATCGATATCATCATCAGGTTCGTTCTTTCTTTACTTTGTTTCTCCCGGTCGCTCTACTTTTCTGGCCTCTCTTTCTTTCCTTCTATCCTTCTTTCTTTCTTTGTTTATTTCTTTCTTTTTCTGCCTTCACTGCCACCTCGTCTTTCCTTAATTAATTGTTTCTCCGAAATAAGAGAGAGAGAGAGAGACGGAGACAGACAGACAGACAGACAGACAGACAGACAGACAGACCGACAGACTGACTGACTGACAAACAGCAGTCAAACAAACAGACGGACAAAACAGTCTGGAAGGCAGACGGATAGACAGACAGACAAAGAGAGAAACAAACAGATAGATATGCAGCTAGGCAGGCAATCAGACACACAGACAGACAGAGAAGCTGCGCTGTCTGTTATTTCTAAATACCGCTGTTTCACGGTTACATCTGTATGCTTCCACTGATAAGGCGACACGGTTCACACCTCTTCTGTTATTGCTAATAAATATATTAACACATTATTCGTTCGCTCCTCTAATCGCCTTTTACATTCGCCCCTTTGCAAATCCAATTTGAAAACAAAGCATGCTATAGTACCACGTGTGAAGGGATACTATTCTGCCTTCTGTTCTACGTGTGAAGTTTTCACGACAACTGTAGTAATATGGTTTACAATGTCGTGTTTTTCATCGATCTCATTCATTTATTGCTATATGCAAATGTGGCAACCATTTGTTTCACGTGTGAAGGGAAACACACACTTTACGACATATACGGCAATGTGTGGCTTACGCTACACACTTCAGGGCGAGAGGAAATACCTCACTAAGCTCTCTGGGCGTTTCTTTCCATCCGTCTGTGTCTCATTTGGTTTTGGGTTTAACGTTCTTTATGACACGTTTCTGTGTCGTCATGTCTAGGGGATACTGAATTTGGTCGGAGAGAGGGGGGGGGGGGGGAGTTGGACTCTTGTGTTTTAGGACAACAAGAGAATGCGCGCGCGTTCTGACACACACACACACACATTTTGTACGTACAAATGTAACACTCCGCCCCCTCCTCGGGCATCCCCTTTCTGTTTCACTCCCCCCCCCCCCCCAAGTCCTAAAGAAACGATCGTTTTATAATAATTATGACCTACGTTACTTTGATGATAGGATAGATGAAAGACGTGGAGAGGTGGGTTAGGAGCGGAAAAGAGAAAGTGTAATGAGCCTTGTAATTATTTATTTATTTATTCATTTGTTGATTTATTTAGTTGTTCACTTATTTATCTACTTGGAAACTCAGAATCACTCAGATACGATCCAGGGAGCAGGCACGTACATACATACTGACTCCCAGAACACATAATAACAGATGATACACCTGGCAATGGTTGTAGCACAGGCCTGTAGCATAGTCACAGGTGTGGGATTGTTTACGTGTTGATGTGGAAATTGTGTACGTTTGAAGATAATTTATGGATGACAGAGAAATTGAAAGTGTCAAACTGCCATTCAAACGTAGGACTGTAGTTGAGATACTCGTATTTCATATGATGAAACTTTCTCTACAGTTCTCTGTTGGTGTTCTGTCACTGTATTTGCTGTATTATTATATTGGTCGAGACTAATTGGGTGGTGTAGCCACAATAATTATTCACTAATAAAGGACTTTTGGTACCGATTTGCAGCCAGTTCCCAGAAAACGCTATTTTGGCAATGTTGCCAACCGAAATGTCGCTGTAACTAATTGTGGGCGGACATGATAAAACGGAGGTTTTAATGTGAAATTTCTTTTTAAAAATCAAGAGGAATGTTTCTAAGACGATTTCAAGCAAAATATTTTAACTGAATGCAGAAAAATGGCTAAGCTTTCAAGTTTCATACTATAAGTAAATCTCAGTTCTCATGCATACAAATTTTTGCTTCCTTTGGGGGAGATTCTTCCTCAGGAACTTGGACTTTCACCTTTAGCCCGATTTCGTCAGATCCACTAACAAAATTAGTTTTATCTAATACACAATTTGGCCACAAGGCGTCCAAACAGTCACAACAATTAAATCATTTAACAGACATGATACAGTACAAACAGATGGCACAGTTATATGATACTTAGAGCATTTGTGGAAGGCACGAGAATTCCTAGGTCTTTGTGTACCTTCATAATCATGCCTGTTTCCATGTCTTTATCAGGAAGATAACACAGTTTCTGCACGACAAATAGTAAATGGTCGATTCCAGAACCAATTCAATGCCAAGTTACAACTTGTCGTCCCTGTTGTGGCTATTGTATCAAGTCGTCAATCTGTCTTTTGTAAATCTGAGATAAAAGGGGGTATGTTTTCTTAGTCACTTCGCTATTATGTGTCAGATTGCTTTAGATTCAACTGGCCATTTAGTGAGTGGTCGGTTCCAAAACCAACACTATGCCAAGCTACAAATATCCACCCCATTGTGTCATTATCCAAGTCCCTACTCTATCTGTTCCAAATCTGAGATAAAAAGTGTCTGTTTTCTTTGTCGCGACACTATTGCGTCAGATTGTTTAAGATTTTAATAGCCAATTAACTGCTAAGGTACATCCTGTCTGTCGCTGTTATTTTCCCTGCCCACAATGACAGCCAGATTGGAAAAGCCTATCCTAGACAAGCTTCTTTATCAGCTAAATCCTACGACTTAATTAGGACCTTTGAACTCCAGAAGACTTTAAAGTCTTTCTCATCACTGAGTTAGTAGGTATAAATAATGCTTTTTTTCTTCTTTAATCAAACCAAACTTTAAGCTTCTGACACCCGGCGTACATACTTAATAGATCCAATTTGATATGTCTAATTTCTAATTCTGGAACATTTTCTAATTTATCGTGATGTTTTTATATTAACTTACTAGTCCCGAAACACGAAATTACCGATCACACTTTTCGATTCTACTCGACAAAAATGCGTCCTATCAAATAAATAACCAAAGGGAGTATCATACTAAGATACTGACAGACAAGAAGCTCACGCAATAATTTCCTGTAGTTTCTTAGTAAATGGGGAAAGACTCTACTATCATATTAAGCCCAGTCAGACACAGTCAGTTTCTGCCACTACATGACATTTCTTTGGTGTAAGTTTTGCTGGCAGAATCTGACTGTGTCTGGCCGGACTTAGTATAACTCTTCCCTTAGGGGCTAGAATTGTAATGTATCATCAAAACTTGGGGCTGCAGACAAAATGCCTTGCTTAATTTTTTGTCTGTAGTCACGAAGTTGTAGGTGCTTACCTGTTCACCTCCTGGCTCCATGACAGTACGATTACATTTTTGCATTTATCGGGGCTAACAGTTTCACTTGTTTTAAAAGGTTTGGACAAGTCGGTGCATGACTGTGTGGACACTAGAGAATGAACATGGTATACTTTCATTTGTCACTATCTCTACCAGATCACTGATTCGAAACTTTCTCCCAAATTCAAAGGTTTGCAAAAAAATCTAATAAGCCACTTAGAGAATTAACATCGCATACTTTCTCTTCTCAAGATCTTTACCAGATCACAGACTCGAAACTTTCCCCCCAATTTCAAAGGTTTGCAAAGCCTTCTGACAGGGAGGTGAACGTTTCTGCCCCTGTGCTTAAATCCATTAAATAATCGCTTACATCTTTGACCCGAGGGTCCATGTGGCTAAATGAAAAGGGAGACACAAGGCGGAGAGATCATTAACATACAGCATAGCCCCAGGTCTGAGATATGCAAATAAGATTTAATTACCCGAGATATATCTACAGTAAGTCATTGTCTCTATCAGGACTGGAGAAACCCATGAAACTTATGACCTTTGATTTGGTTTGGTGTAGGCTGACACACGATGTGTCTATCCAACTAGCAACTGCCTGTCCATTTGTCTCCTACCTTACTTTTTATCATTGTAATTATTATTGTTTTATTTTCGTTGTGTTGTTTGTAAGCTTCTTAAATTATTTTCTACATCTATGCATCTGTCTGTTCTGGCTTTTTATTATTATTATTACTGTTTAAACCGTCATGATATTAGTTGTGTCTTCTTAAATCTCTGATTTTCTACTTTTGAATTCTATCTTTTTCTCTATCTGTCTGGCTTTTACTTTTCTGTTTTTAAATTAAAAGGGTGATTTATTTTTTACATATTTTAAACTTATTTTTAACTTCTTTTGGCATACCCCCCAAAGTCTTCGATTTTTGACTGGGTTGTTATCAGGGATCTTTCTGTAAATAATTCCAATCCTATGTTATTATTATATTTTCTCCAGCCTACTGAGTGAAAACCATGCCCCTATTTGAAATTGGAAATTTCAGTTGGACTAAATGTGACAAGACGTTCTTTCAAGCTTAACTTGCCGGTCTTTTTTACATTGTAATTTTTGGCTATTAATATATCCTAAGCTTTCTGTCGTATCTGGTCCGATTTGAGAACCTTGTCATCATGTGACATTGTGTTTTCACATGCCCAAGTTCATGAAGTTAGATTTTCTGACGTCGTAAATAAATTTGCACAGACAGACAACACACATTCTAAACTTTAGGGTTTTTGGGTCAGGTGTAAGGTAAACTGATCTCTTGCTTTCTCTCCCCTGCCACTCCCTTTAATTTATGTGTGTATCTGTATCACCAAACATAAATAATTACTCATGGTGGGATCAGGCTTTGTGGAAAGTAAAATCACCCCACCCTGTTTAATAGTGATCTGTAACGAATCACAAACTACCATTTATAAATCAGTTGAGATCTTTCAGAAGTTACAATCTCCCCCGCTTCCACCCCCCTCCCTTTTAAACAGTGATTTATAACGAAACATAAATTTACCGAACTGTGATATTAATTATGATTTTCACACGCCTAACGGAGGATAAAGGTGTGTGTTACCGCGCCATGCCTGTTAAAATGTTATCTGTTACAACCATCAGTAAGGGTTTCAACTATGGGCATACACACACATACACAAATACACACGCACACAGATATACACACACGCACACACACATTCATACATACACACAAATGATAATGAAATTAACTGGTATCGATCGGGATCTGGCAACAACTGGGAAGAATTTATATGTTAGTTATATATAATATTTTGACCTACCTGTGCCAGAGCCGTCTCGTGCCCTGCTTGTTGAAGATGGGGGGGGGGGGCGTGAGTGGGGGGAGGAGAGAGAGAGAAAGATTCGGAAAACACACTAGTTGTTGTGTAGAGAGAGTCTAAAATAATTAATACCCTGTAGTATTTCTTCTCTGCCACTGTCTTCAAAATATTTATTGTCAAAACAGAGGACCTAATTATGCACATCTGTCAAATTGTTGTTTACAGAGCACACAGTCTAACTGTGTTCTGGCTTGCTCTTAACTGCCTTTCGGTCGTTTACATACAAGTTGTTTGTTTTTTTTAATCATCTGTTTTACTTTTGTTTGTTTTTCGGCGTTTCGCTATATTTAATTTGATATTCTTGTTCTTCTTGATGTTATTATTTACAAGGCTATAGGAATGCGTTGAAGTTTTCCTCCCTGTCTTTTCGTTTTTGATGCTGCTTAAATGACAGACACTTAAAATGTTTGTCGCTTTCTCTTTCTTTTACTTGATACTCTCTCTCTCTCTCTCTCTCTCTCTCTCTCTCTCTCACTCTCTTTCCCTCCCTCTCTCTCTCTTTTTCTCTCTCTTGCTGTTTCTTTCTTTCTATTGCTGTCTCTCTCTCTCTCTCTCTCTCTCTCTCTCTCTCTCTCTCTCTCTCTCTCTCTCTCTCTCTCTCTCTCTCTCTCTCTCTCTCTCTCTCTCTCTCTCTCTCGCTTCTTGTCTTCGTCTTCTTCGTTCTTTCCTCTTCAACATCATCCTTGCTTCCAGTTCTCCGTCCTTCTCTTCTAATGTTTCAGACACTGGAAACGAAACGTTAAGTCTGAAGACGCGTGGTTTACAGTCCCGCATTATGTAGCTTGTTGCTCTCGCGTTGGGGACACCTCGGGGTTTTTCTTCCTGAAGTCAAACAGTCAGTGTGAATGATCATGCTAACCTACCAATGTGTAAACAGGTCAGTCTGACATTTACATATGCAAATTCAGTGGTAAAGTGTTGTTCGTGTGTGTGTGTGTGTGTGTGTGTGCGTGCGTGCCTGCCTGCCTGCCTGCCTGCGTGCGTGCGTGCGTGCGTGCGTGCGTGTGTGTGTGTGTGTGTGTGTGTGTGTGTGTGTGTGTGTGTGTGTGTGTGTGTGTGTGAACAATAGCTTGATAAGGGAAGATGTTTTGTAACAAGACCCTGGACTCATAGTACTGCAGTCAGTGGAAGTAAATGAGACTTTAGTATAATAAGGGCGGCCTGGCTTTGGCGTTTGGACTTTGCATAGCTTTTGTGACTTTTTTTTTTTTCATTCCACTGAATATAAGATAAGTTTGATATGAGAATCAATTTATTTTCATTCTAATGAGGGGAATTCGCTGTCACACAGAACGTTTAAGAGCACATAGTACATGAGCGCACGTCTTATGCAGGGACTGTATTAACCATTAAACAAAATAAGCACGTGCTTAGGGCAGCAGGGGTGGGGGGGGGGGAGGAGGAGGAGCACCACAGGCATTTTTCTTTGCCGGATCTGCCATGGACCATAATATAGTGCAACACTGCAAATGGTGCAGCTGAACTAGGATCCACCAAAAGGGGCCTCGTAATAAACGAAAAAATGAAAGTATTTGCTGGCGTGCAAGACTTTTTACTTATTTTTTGGATGTATCAAGTCGATTATATTCACTGGAGAACACTTAAGCGTTGGCATTAGATTAAAGTACATTTAGGGACACTAAAAGCTGTTAAATGCTTAGGGTCTCTCAAGGTCTTAATTCAGTCCTGGTCTTATGCATCATTACATAAGCATGTCATTACTCAGGAACGGGCATATTACATAAAGTAACGTGACATGGAAAATAATTATGGCACACATGTAGCTCTAATGGATATTCATATTTCCTCCCAGTGCATCCTGCCGTTCAGTTATGGTTAATCATTAGTCTACGCTTGGGTATAATTTGCTCATTAATATTTACAATGGCTGTGTACACAATTAAAATGTGCTAGATCTAGATCGCTTTGTGGGGGATGATTAATTGTCACGCCTACGAATGGTAATGGCTACATAGAAGTCAGATTACCTGGAAAAGGTACCATTCTAAACCGGTAGGTACTGTTTGGAAAGCATTTCGATCTCTACACAAAACTTGTGCGGCCTATGCCGCCTTTGATGTCAACACTTGTGATTAAGTTTCCAAGCCATGTAATTACTCAAGAACGTTGTAGCACCCGAGGCTTATGGTCGAATGGACAAATGTTATTTAAATTTATTTGTTTATTTATTCACTCATATATTTATTTGTTTATTTATTCACTCATATATTTATTTGTTTATTTATTCACTCATAAATTTATTTGTTTATTTATTCACTCATAAATTTATTTGTTTACTTATTCACTCATATATTTATTTGTTTACTTATTCACTCATATATTTATTTGTTTACTTATTCACTCATATATTTATTTGTTTACTTATTCACTCATATATTTATTTGTTTATTTATTCACTCATAAATTTATTTGTTTATTTATTCACTCATAAATTTATTTGTTTATTTATTCACTCATATATTTATTTGTTTATTTATTCACTCATAAATTTATTTGTTTATTTATTCACTCATATATTTATTTGTTTATTTATTTACTGTGTTTTTTAGGTCTTTATTTCCGGAAGTCTCGCTGCCATTGGCATTTACGACTCACTTTTCTTGTACTTTTGTTGTTTTTTCTTCTTGTTGATGTGTGTTTTTGTGGTAAGGACTAGTTTTTCAGAATTTTGCCCTTGCAACGGCATTGTTCGGCCTGCGCTTCTCGACTTTCAACTGCCAAGGTATCTTTAACGCGCTCAATGTGTACACGGGCCCTAATAGTTTCTCGTCCTTATCCGAAAAGTCTAGGTGCCCGATCCTAAAAGTGCAGATTTATTTATTTACTTGTTTTTTTTATTCAACTATCTCTCTATTTATTTATTTATTTATATTTTTATGTATTTATTTGTTCATTTATCTATTTAACTATCTACTTATGTCAGTGGCGGATCTGTTTTAGGGACCCACAAGCTTGAACTGTTATGGGGTCTCTTTGTAACCAGCAACAATAGGACAACATCCAAATTCACTCATTGCAAAATGTTTCTACAAGGCTCCTCCAGGACTAGGGGCCCTGAAGCTTAAGCTACACTGGCTTCACAGTAGATCCGCCACTGCCTATTGTTTATTTATTTAACTATCTCTCTGTCTATTTATTTACGTATTAAATATTGAACTTTCTTGTTTAAGTGCATTGCCGACAACGGATCTGGTTCCCCAACCTACACGCACCCCTCTCATCTAACGAATAATCGAACTTCGTTCCTGCTGAGGAGCGTGTCATATTATAGCTAAGCACAACTGATCGATTTCATAGGAAGTATCCAATTACCTAGATCTTATTTTGTTTTCTCCTTTCCATGGTCTTTGATTTTGGTGAGCGTCGTGCTAAAAATTGAAATTTGAGAGGGTTAAACGTTTTAGTTTATGACTGGCAAGCCGAGTGGCGTTGCCGGCTGGTAGCTCTCAAAAACGTGAGTCTATCCGTGTACCTCTTTGTTTGTGATTGGTTGAATGACGTGTCTGTCTGTCTGTCAGTTTGTTTGTTTCTTTCTTTGTGTGTCTGTCTGTTTGTCTGTCTGTGTAGCAACGTACCTATAATAATTTGAGTCGATCTACCTATCGGCCGTTCTCTGTATGTTTGTTTGTCTGCCTATTTGGCAAATTATCTATGTATTATCTGAGTCTATCTGTTCATCAGCTGTGTCTCTATCTATCTATCTATCTATCTATCTATCTATCTATCTATCTATCTATCTATCTATCTATCTATCTATCTATCTAGCTATCTATCTATCTATCTACCTACCTACCTACCTACCTACCTACCTACCTACCTACCTACCTACCTACCTATCTACCTACCTACCTACCTACCTATCTATCTATCTATCTATCTATCTATCTATCTATCTATCTACCTACCTATCTATCTATCTATCTAGATCTATCTATCTATCTATCTATCTATCTATCTATCTATCTACCTACCTACCTATCTACCTACCTACCTACCTACCTACCTATCTATCTATCTATCTATCTACCTACCTACCTACCTACCTACCTACCTACCTACCTACCTACCTACCTACCTACCTACCTATCTATCTATCTATCTATCTATCTATCTATCTATCTACCTACCTACCTACCTATCTATCTACCTACCTACCTACCTACCTAGCTATCTATCTATCTATCTATCTACCTACCTACCTACCTATCTATCTATCTACCTACCTACCTACCTACCTACCTAGCTATTTATCTATCTATCTATCTACCTACCTACCTACCTACCTACCTACCTATCTATCTATCTATCTATCTATCTATCTGTCTACCTACCTACCTACCTACCTACCTACCTACCTACCTATCTATCTATCTATCTATCTATCTATATATCTATCTGTCTACCTACCTACCTACCTACTTACCTACCTACCTACCTATCTATCTATCTATCTATCATCTATCTATCTATCTATCTATCTATCTATCTATCTATCTATCTATCTATCTATCTATTTATCTATCTATCTATCTATCTATCTATCTATCTATCTATCTATCTATCTATCTATCTATCTATCTATCTATCTATCTATCTATCTATCTATCTATCTATAACTCACCTTTCACAGCCAGTTCTTTAAACTCCTATCCTTACTGTGGATATACCTTTTATTTTCCCATTCCTCTGACTGTCTCAGCCACCTGTCTCTCTCAGTCTGTCACTCTCACCCACCTGCCACATTCACTCTGTCCATCATATCCACCTGCCATCCTCTTATTTATGACCAAACAACAGAACCTGGACCAATATAAATCATGTTACTGCCCATAACTGCGTCATCCACATTAGTGGTGGTTGGGTGAACATCAGCTCCTACCCCTATCACCCGGTGGTCAATAGATTCTGGCCCTGAACACCACAAAACAAAGAAATTTTAAAGAATCAAAAACAAGTGTTGGTATTCAAAAATGATGTTGTTTTCCTTCAAGAGTTTTTTGTCACCAGACCTCATTCTCAATAGAGATCGTGGGTATTATAATAATTATTGGTCCATGAATTGACCCCTTATCAGAGCTGAGCTGCGCCATCATCCTGTGGTCGATATGTTCTATTTCGGAATACCACAAAATAATGAACATTTTGAAGAATTTCAAACATAATTATGTTGATGTATAAAAATGATGATGTTTTCCTTCGAGATCGTTTGCCACAGGACTCATTCTTGCATTTTCCAAGTTACAGTAAATTAAATAGTCATGACAAAAGAGATTGCAGGTATTCTAATTTTTGGTCCATGAATTGACACTTTGTCAGAGCTGAGCTGAACATGTTGTCTTTCTTGTTGTTGATGATGTTGTTGTTGTTCGTCTTCTTGTTATTATTCCTGTTCTTCTTTCCTCTCTTCTTCTTCTTCTTCTTCTCGTTGAAAATCTGTATTTCGAGGGGATCACAGCCTTTGGCATTTGCACCTCTGCGAAAAAAAAAGAGGGGGAGGGGGGGGGATGCTGTCAGATTTATCGGTAGCGAAGAATGAGACTTCCTCTTCTTCTTCTTTCACATAGCCTCCAGCCTCAGCTGGACTTAAAACACGGCTTTAACTCTACCCAATAAGATTGGGTTATCGTTATGATGAATGGGTCTCACAGTTTATCCAGCGGGTGCAGTTGTCCAATGGTCAGAGTCTTTCACCCTAAGTGCGAGAGGTCCCAGATTCGGATCCCAGTTTAGACTGAAGTCCAGCCCAACAAATCGTCCTCTTAGACTGACAAAGTCCTAACTTCCTGCTATGAACTTTTGAGAAATTGATGAATGAAGCTTCGTGTGCTGATAGCTTTTGGTAGTACGATTTTTTTTTTCTCTCTCATTAGTAATGTTTACAAATTACACACCAAATCCGCGTGATACTTTGACACACAATGGAGAAGGCCGGTAAAAGTATAACATAATAATGTGTAATGTGTTACTCAGTTCAGCCAATAAGTGGAGGGAGAATCTTGTCATGGTCATTCTGAGGGGACGAAAATGTCTCGTGGTGTTTTGAAAACACTTAGGCCCTGGACAGACGAGCTGTAAAGAACTCAGCAGTAATTACTGCGCAGTGAGTGCCGCTTACTTTGTGTGCCGTCGACCTCCTCCACACGGGCGATATTTAACGCTACGCAGCTCATTTCAACATGGACGATCGGAGAGACACTGTGGCTTTTGTTATAGTCATGAGAAGAATCTTTAAAAAAAAAAAAAGAAAGGGACAAAGAAGATTTTTGGTTCACCCCGTAGTTTCTCACAGATTACTGCATACATCCATCCAAGCATCATTTTTCTTAATTTTATTTTTATATTCTTCACTTGTGTTGTCCCAACAGATGTTTCTTTTCTTTATTTCCAAAATCAAATTCTCTGTTTTGTGGTACGACGACATGGTCACGCTGGAAATATTGTCGTGGGGAGAGAGACGAGAGAGAAAAAACACACTTGTTGTAGAAATGCGCCGGCAGTAAATGCAGCTCGTGTGTCCGCGTCCACTGAATTCTGTGCTTCACCAATGCGCTGATGTGTCGCGGCGTAGCAGAATGTGAGCGACACACATCTGCTACGCCAGGACTGAAATTACTGCGTGTCGCTCGTGTGACCGCACTCATTTGGCACAGTGTATCTCCAGATTGCGCAGTAATTACTGCTGCGTTTTTTTACAGCTCGTCTGTCCAGGGCCTTACTTGTTGGTGACCTGACCGGGCTCCGAGCCTCGCTGTCTGATATAGCCTTTTTGTGTGGAAAAACAACGTAGAAACAAAACAACTCGACAAACTAAAAGTAAAAACAATAGAACAAAAAAACAAACTATGTGTCCCTGCACGCTTTCAGCAATTAATGTCTTATTAATAGTAATAATAGCCATTGCAATGAAACATATTGTATTGTTGTAGTGCTAAATTAAAAGGCAGATCGAGCTGTAACAAAAGTTGCACGAAAGATAAAAGTAGTACAAAAAGCGGAACAAAACACACGCAGTCCCAGATGGTGAGTTGCTATACAAAGGTGCTACAAAAGGTTGTTATAAAATAAAATGACATTTTATGATCATTCGAGCAGAACAATATTGCTTATGATGTTATTTGTTACTGTTATTGATTTTATGATAATTTCTTTTTCTTAATCTCCCGGCCTTTCAAGTTCATGTGACATTTACTTTCTGTGCTCTCTGTTTTCTTCACACCCATTAGGTTTTCCAGATCTTATTTATTGTTCATATAATTTTCTTTCTTTTTTTTTTCTCTGAAGTATTTCTCCTTCTCTTTTTTTTCCTGCGCTTTTTTTTTTTTTTAAAGATATTTCCTTTTTGAATGTTCAGTTTAGTTTCACTTCTAATGTAATAATCTATTTACCGGTCAGCTTGTTTGACCACTTTCCTTACCATACAATGCTGATTTGTAAAGTGAAGTGGAGGTAACTTTGACTCAGAAATCTCGTGGGTTTGGGAACCATGACAACGATGCTTGGTGTAGTCTTTAACTAAAACAAAACTAGTATTGTATTCTTGGAAGGGGGGGGGGGCGTGTTTGCGTCACCTAGAGAAGAAACTGGGAGACATAATAAACAGCTTTTCAAAAACAATTCTGAAACCTCCAAACTAATTCGAATAGTTGATTTGTTTTCGTGTTTTTTAATAAGTGCAAAAATGATAATAATAAATGAATGAATAAATAAATAAATATATAAATAAATATAGACTATATTCATGACGAGGAAATAATATTTTTGCTAAATCAGGAAGTATTCAAATATACAACAACGGATATAATAACGTGGAGTATTTTGAAGATGGAATCGTGGGCACGAGGTTGATTCTTTCGATTCACCACCATTGTGACATGAGATTATTATAAACTTAAGATGTCTCTTTTGTTTTGGGTCACAGCGACAGGTCGACCCCAAAGCTGGCAGAAACCTGAATGTTGCACTGTAATCAAAAGTACAAAGTTTAAATCCTTATCATTTTTGATCATTTGTTAAATAAAGGTGAAACTTTGAAACAGGGCAGATCAATGGCTTTGGGGCCTTTTTGCTGTCTTTTCAACCAAATTATAAAAGACCATTACAAGAAAAACAAAATCCATGTCACCACAGCTGACCTGCTAAGAAATAGCCAGGCAAAGCAATTCCAATATCATTGGGTCCAATCACCAAAATGCATTCTGCCCGTCTTCTTGATCTTTACATGTTAAACATCTCTATGCCGGAAAGTGTTTGGAAAACGCCGTTTCAAGACCAGGAAAGTACTTCAAGAGCTGTCTCAAATTGCGCAGACCAAACGGAATGCAGCGAGTCGGGATCCCCCACGACGAGTTCAAATTTGTGGAGAGGGAATTTCTTCGAGCGTCTTTTGTCAGGTATGTTGAATGGGTACGTAAAATCAGAAACATTCTTTAAAAGGGGCATATTTGTGCAAATGCCGTAGTTTTGGGTTTTTCCTAGGTCAAAGTGATGGAATGTTTCTGGTCTGAATGATTGGATTTTCTCGGCAATTGATTCGAGGTTGATAGAGTGGAGGATATGTGGATAGTTGAGTCGATGGACAGAAAGACAGACAAACATAGATAGACAGACAGACAGACAAGCAGGCAGGCAGATAGATAAATAGATAAATAGATAGACGGACGGAGGGGCGGACAGACAGACAGACAGATAGATAGATAGATAGATAGATAGATAGATAGATAGATAGATAGATAGATAGATAGATAGATAGATAGATAGATAGATAGATAGATAGATAGATAGATAGATAGATAGATAGATAGATAGATAGATAGATAGATAGACAGATAGATAGATAGATAGATAGATAGATAGATAGATAGATAGATAGATAGATAGAAAACCACAAAGGCGGATGGATGGTGGATGGACGGGTGGATGCATGGATGGATGGGTGGTTGGATGGATGGATGGATGAATGGATGAACGGGTGGATGGATGGATAGATGGACGGATGGATGGATGGATGAAACAGTGGATGGACTGATGGACAAAGGGATGGAGCGGAGACATTTCCTACCTTTTCTGTTCACTGTCTCTGTTCTTGTTTCGACACCCTCTACCACATCATCTGCCTGCTCTCTTGAAGAGGGAAAGTGTGACAACAAACCCAGATCTTCGCCATGTCCGCTGATTCAAGTGCTTGTTCACCGATGCCTCTCCCACCCCTTAAGGCAATCTCATCTTTTATTTCATTGGTCTGTGTCTCCTTTGTCCAGATTTCCAACAAAAGACTGTAAAACTCCTTATGTTTTCTTTTCACCATGAAGATCTATTTTTCTTTCATTTCTAAGCAAATAGCAAAGTGACCCCTATTGGTATCCATTTCTCTTTTACAACTGATGTTCAGTTTTTTTTTCATTTACAGCTGTGTGTGTGTATGTGTGGCTATGTGTCTGTGTACGTGTGTGCGTGTGTGTTTCTCCGTCAGCTGTTTGCAATTAGGCTGAAGGCACTTTCTTTGTACCCTTCTTTGGCGAACTGGCGTGGCAGAAGGTGCAGTTTGGGTATCTCTGTGTGTAAATTATTGGTGTGGAAGAAACATCAATACTTAATACCGTTATTTGCGTTCTATTACACATTTCTTCTGTTTGCTACAAAAACTGCTCACAACAACCAAAAAGATTAAGCGTATACGATATTAACAGAACAATGATTTAGAATCACCTTTTGTTTTTTAAATTCAGCTTCCAGAGGTTCAAGAATCTTTGACTAGTACCACCACGATTGTAAGCTAAATTTATCACCTCAGCGATGTTCCTACATGCGGTCTCTTTCTGCTTCAAAAATGAAGTGTTCTCGCTGCCTCTGGAGTTTCAGATCTTCCCCTTGCCTTCAAACAGTTTTTCCTTGGGTTTTCTCCGACTAAAACGAAGTTTCTCCTGATAGTACGCATTTTTTTCCCTCGATTTTCGACGGAATTTTCTTTCTGATCATAACGATCTGGAAATGAAGACCAAGTAATGAAAATGATGAAATGTTTTCATTTGACTTATTTGGTGCTACATAGTCATTAAGATGCATTATCTTGTTCGTATGAGAATTGTTTCGCAATTTCACACCTGCGTTCCATAATGAAATGTATTCAAAGCGTATGACTGAGCAACAGACTGGTTTTTCCAAACTAAATTATTGATTATGAACGATGGGACATTTGCTCCACTAATGTATATATGATGTGCTCAGTGGACATGAAAGGCAATAGTTCTTATGATGTTGGACTTATTATCTCATGAATATGCATTTGGCACGTCTGACTATTTGCCTTAAAATTTCTTTTGAAAAATCCACCTATCTATCTATCTATCTATCTATCTAGCTATCTATCTATCTATCTATCTATCTATCTATCTATCTATCTATCTATCTATCTATCTATCTATCTATCTATCTATCTATCTATCTATCTATCTATCTGTCTGTCCATCTATCTATATACCTCCCTGTCTGTATGTCTGTCTGTCTTTTTGTCTGTTTGTCTGTCTCTTTCCTAATGCACCATTCAAGGAGCTTTCAGAAATATTCATTCTGTTCCGAATCCAATCTATTACAAACACCCAGATCTAATAGACCCAACAAAAAAGTGTGGCTTTAATTTGCATAGCCATTGGTAGTTAAAATAATGGTAAATCTCTACTGACTTTTCAGCTTGAAATGCTACGTGGATGGATGGATGGATGGATGGGTGGACGGATGGATATATGGATTGATGGACCAATGGAAGGATGGACCCATGGATGGGTGGGTGGATGGATGGTTAGGTGGACGGACGGACGGGCGGATGGATGTATGGATGATGGGTGGATGGATGGTTAGGTGGACGGACGGACGGGCGGATGGATGTATGGATGATGGATGGATGGATGGATGAATGAATGAATGAATGAATAAATGAATGAATGGATGGATGGATGGACTGATGGACGGACGGACGGCGGCACTAATGGAAGGATGGGTGGATGGATGGATGGATGGATGGATAGATGAATGGGTGGATGGACGGATTGGAGAATGGATGGATTGACGGATGGATGGCTGGATGGGAGGATGAATGGATAGATGGATGTGATTAAGCGGATGGTCATGATATTAGAAAAACATCCTGACCAGATGATGAGGAGCGATGCCGTACATTGTTTCTAACAACATATTTCAACACCACTAATCCAAAAATGTTCACACGTACCCGACATGAAACATTCCCTGTACATACACAACTTTACCTGAGTATAGGTATGTTTGATGGGGGATGCCAATCGAGCACAGGGGATTTTCATGGCATGCAAGTCATTCCCAACCTGTTTGTTTTAGCATCACCTGCGTAGTTCAAATCGTTTCATTTTGTTTCCTTTCGACAGTAGAGATGCCAATATTATAGTAAAATAGCATATTATAGTTTCTTAGAACAAACAGCTTATTTCAAAGATATCATTCGTTTGTCCTTAAATGTATTCGGCTCTGAAAGACGTCCAAGCTTCTATAAACAATCGCCCTCCTCCATGTGACTTTTACATTGTACTTCCGTATCACCCACGTATTACGAACGTTTTTGTCTTGTTTTCATTCCCATGCCCACAATGAAATAGCATGGTGCTCGTATTATATTAAAATTACGCACGTCCTCTGCACTTGCAATTTCGGTGAGTAAAACGCAAGTAAAATGACCAAAGTACAGACCCGGGCAAGGATCGTTAAGAGTCACTGTTCCTTGTAATTTTGCCAATATTATTATATTAATCTTTACTGAAGAAGTTAAATTTATCGTTCGGGTATAGCAAGGTGAAAGGATATTTTATTGTCTTTTGTAGTACTATAAAAGTTGACGTAGGTGTTAAAAATTGAGGACATTTAGTGGGAGTGTTGTCGCCCGTCTTAAAAGAATCTGTCTTTGTACACAATGTATTTTTCTTCCTTCTCTGTTTCCGCCCATAGTTGAAAGATACGGGCTGTTCACAAGGCGTTTATATTGACCTACAGATTAATTGCTATTTGGCCGCCCTTCTGCGACATCTCATCTTCAGGTAAAATTCCTTCAGATTTATCTTAGTTTCGCCCTGATAGAAAAAAAACAACAAAAGAAACACACAATGAAGTCGGGGAAACAAGTTCGTGTAATCCAACATGCCTGGTTGCATATTAGAGGGAGTTTTTCATGAATATTTTTGCCAGAAACCCAAGCTATCATTGTTTTCTGGTGCCCGTGAAAATTTGCCTGCTGGCGTTTACAGGTAAGGTCCGAGTACTTACACTGAAATCTATACTTAAAATTCCGTCCTCCAAACTTGTGCCTAGACAATGTCTACATCGTCCATTTTCTCCCTGGCCTCATGCACCTCCCAGTTTCTGACCTCTGTCTTCATTTCTCCCCACTCTTCATCATCCTCACTTACCACTCACACACTGCCTGCTCTCGGCTACACGCCTCGGTATGTTTCAGAGTGCACCCAGCTCTTCCCAGCCACTTCTCCGGGTACTTTGTAACCTTTCGCGAGAGCTCGTCCACATTGTATCAACTATCTAAAATGGCTGTCACCGGCGTATTTTGCCAACCGGCCCCGCCCTGAAGGCGATGTGACAGTGTGTCCAGGGAGAGAGCGAGTTGACACAAGGTTTACTATGTGTTTGTTCATGTGTTGGCACCGGGTGCGCGTTTAAACAAGGAACGGGACACTTGGGGATGAGACGGGGTGATACCCCCTGTTTGAAGTTGGGGCCCAGAACTTTAGCTTGCCAACAGTTAGTATGTGGAGCAGATTGGGCCTTTTGCTTCTGAATGTGCTTGAGTTCGAATACACGTAATACGTCCCATAACTTTAAAGAGCCAAGATCTCTTACTAAACAGAAAGCCTGGAAATCATGACATGAACTTCTCAGAAGCTGACCAGAGAGGCTAGATTCACAGGTA
The DNA here is from genome assembly GCA_963931925.1 of Onchidella celtica. Taxonomy (NCBI): domain Eukaryota; kingdom Metazoa; phylum Mollusca; class Gastropoda; order Systellommatophora; family Onchidiidae; genus Onchidella; species Onchidella celtica. Next base: position 7,371,891 of record OZ007570.1, read on the forward strand.
GATGACAATGCGTGGTCCAAACTTTCTCATAGGCTGATCAGAAAGGCCAGATTCATTTTTATACCAACACTGATGACAATCTATTGTCCAGAAATCGACAACATATAAAATGCCATACATTTAATCAGGCCAGATGGAAATTAGTGCCCTGCGATCGACATCACTATGTGCCCTTTCTTTAGAAGTTTAACAAATGGGATGACCCAGTATTCCTTCTCATTGGAGCATTGTATTGAATGAACATTGAAAACGGATGTTCTTGATAACTGCGTTTTTTTTTGGGTAGTCATTAATTTAGTCGTAAGTTGAAGACTGAAGTAAACTTAAGATATCATTTGTTAATGATGAATTTCATGCGGTGTTGTTTACTGAAGACCATCAACGGTAAGAAGTGTCTAATATTGAAGGTTCTACAAAGTATATTAAACACTAATGTGCCAATTTCTTGAGAAAATTAACAACGAAATGGGCATGTGTCTGACGTCATGTATAAACGAGGAAATGATGGGGGAAAATGAGGGAGCATTAGTGGGTGGAGTTGGTTTGAAAGAAACGTGATGAGACTGCCAAAGAACTGAACATTCAGAGCCACACCTGAAGTAACTGTTCAATGTTCCGCAGCAATTACAAAATGTGAGACTCGATACCGCCCTGTTCCGGGTCCGAGAGGGATAATTAAGCCCCGAGCAGAAAGTTGTGAAAATAGATAGGCATTGTGAAAATAGATAGGCGAACTGAGGTATGATTCCAAACACATGATCTCTCCAATGGGAAACTTTAAAAAAATATGCTCACGTCCTCCGAAATCAAAAACCGAACAAAAAATGTTGCGCTTGTTATCGTCAGAACAAACTAATGATTCCTCTGAGTTTGGAGCTAAAAAAAAAAAATACGTGTGTAGTTTTGTGTTTGGTGTGTATACGAGAGTGTGTATGTGTGTCAACACATAAGCGTAAGCAGGCAGGCAAGTGAGCACGTCTATTGGTGCGTATGTCTCACTGACGTCAAATAAGAACTCTCTAAACTCTCTTCAACTCGCTGTGATGCCTTCAATTTTCTCTGTAACTGCGTTTTCATTTTGTCTTCTGCTTTTAAAACAGAACACTTTCAGAGCAGCTGTTATGTAACAAATCGTCACTGCTCTACCCGAATGACGTAACTCATTTCTGACACTTTTGAAGTACACATTATTTCCATTATAATGTTTATCATTTAAAGGTGCAGTAACGGACAACCTCAAAATCTCAGTGTCAATTTCCTCCTGCTTAGCACCTCTGGCGTGGACATGTTGGTGGCTTCAGGCTCGCTTACGAAGTTTGTCACTAAAAGTTTAGTAGGTGAGCACTAATGCATGCCATTAACAAGTATCTGGTGCATGCACCGCTCCGGTATCTTCTTCAATACACGGGTGGTAAGCCTTCAGTGCTAAGTGGCAGTGCTCACGTCAAGCGTTATCAATAGCGTATCTGTCACTGTCTCACGATCAAGTTACAGGTATTTAACACAGAACAAGTGTGCCATTCCGTTTCATCAAAGGGGACAAGGTGGTCTAGAGGCAAGGTGCTCGCCTCTCATGCCAAGGGTCCCGGGTTCTAAACCCGGGGAGTGCAGGCATGTTGGAAAGTGGATTTTTCTCATATTTTCAAGTCCCTGGTCCTATTGGGGGGTAGGATCGAGTAGTTCTTGGAAATTGGATTTTTCTCATATTTTCAAGTCCCTGGTCCTATTGGGGGGTAGGATCGAGTACCTAGTCTTCTCGGATAAGGACGAAAAAATTCGGAGGGCCCGTGTGCACGTTGCGCACGTTAAAGATACCTTGGCAGTTGGAAATCGTAAAGAGCAGGCCGAAAGGCCGCTGCCCGGGCAAAATTGAAATTAATAGATTAAAATTTATCCATAATATCCCCCCCCCCCCCCCCGCCAGAACAAGAAATAATAAAACAAGTAAAGTGAGGTGTAAATGCCAAGGGCATCGAACCTCCTAAAATAAAGACCTCAAATCAACCATTCCGTTTCATGCCTAGGTGATTATTGTAGATCGAATACGAAGTTGGCATTAATACGTCGGTGACAAGAGGAATCTGGAGGCCCGAAGTTGCCGTGAGAAAAGTACATTTCCGCCATTTATTGTATTCGACTACGCACTGAAAATCTCAAAATTAGAGATAAATCCTATTTAATCAATGCTCACTCTCCCGTTCTACAGTTATACAAACCTAGCCAACAACACCTGTATCTTGCAGTCTATGAATTCCAACTTACCTTTCAACCTCCTTCCCCACTGCAACCCATTCTCTGTCGTAACTCCTAAAATCGCCTCATCTCTACATCCTCAGCCTTAAAAACAACAACAACAACAAAAAGTCTATCCTTATCGGGCTCAGATTGTAGCAGTGTACGCAGTGAGCGTTTTATTTAGTGAACGCGAAATATGATATTGTTTTGTCCTTGGATGCTGGGGATTTTTCTGTCAGTTGTACCCGTACCTGAAAGATTGAAATGAAATTTAAAAATTCAAACCATTTACAATTTCCAACAATTTGAATGAATGAGATTGCGCCTTGAATACGATCATCATTAAAAAAAAGATGGGGGAAAAATGAAGGTTATACAGTTATTATTAACTGTGGGTGTGGAAAGTGGGTGGAAAGCCGTGCTACAGTGTCGTAAAGTGTCTCTTTTATCAGTATATCAAATATAATCTATGGAGAAGTTATTCTGTTTTGCTGAGTGTTACAGTAATTTTTTTATTTTTTTTATTTATTTTTTTTTAGAAAAAATAAATGACAGCAGAAAATGATAATCATTCATGACAACTTTCGCAAATTAACATTGAGAAGTTGCTGACATTGAAAGTTGTTAAATTTATTTTAAATATTCCAAGGTCGAATAAAACAAAGATAACAGTATGTGATGAGATCGTATTAAGCATACAACAGCAGTATTCGAGTACAACATTGAAATCGCCGTAGCTGCCTCAGAACTCCTGCAGGCCGGTGGCTTGTTCAAATTAGCCTTAGGGGTTCAAGTGGGAGCCTAGATTGGGCCTGAATAGTCCAGGGTGGCTCACGCTATCACTGTTTGCTATAATCATAGTATCAAACTCACGTGTATTGGGCTTTCGGGTGGGAGGATAAATACCCGAACGAAGAAACGCGGACACTTCAAGTCCTGGCCAGAATAGGCCTGACAGATGGCCGGAATAGAGGACATTACAAGAAAAGCATATCTCTTTCTTTCTCACTATCGTGCGAACTTTATATCAAATCTCAATGATTTGCTTAGTCTCTTCTCTGTGAGGAGTTTTTGCTTTCTGAAAAGACACTATGGAGTGTGAATTGTGTCCCTGGCTGCGTGAGAGCTTATGAGAACATATTTCAATTGTATCACCAGACAATTCATACAATTAGTATCAGAGGACTTTGCAAGTGTCCAGAGTGTTGATACACGGGTACCTCTGAGTGACTGTGGAAGTGATATGGCCGTTTCCATAGACAAAGAAAAGCACGGTGGGCGAGCTATGTCACCGATCTCTAGTTAGTTGGGGGTTTTGTTGTTTTTTTGGTCGAGGTTAATTTAATTGAGCTATGTAGCCAAAATAATCACAGCTAGACTTCTCTCCACCTTGTGGTGAGTTTTCGGAAAACGGCTAAGTTTTCATGTCCATATAGTTGGTCAATAAGTGAAAGTTAATTGTAAAACCTTTTTTTTTAATCCCACTACAAAGTAAGCCCAGTCTGGCCAAATGACATAAACAGTAATTCCATTCTGTTGTTGTTGTTGTCGTTGTTGTTGTTTTTGTTGTTATTGTTGATGATTATGATGATGTTGTCGTTGTTGCGTTATTATTGTTGATGATGATGATGATGATGTTGTTGTTGTTGTTGTTGTTGTTGTTGTTGTTGTTGTTGTGTTGTTGTTGTTGTTGTTGTTTTCAGAGATCAAAGATTTGAGAAGATTTTGTGAGTGCCTGACAAGAATCATCATTGAAGATTCTCCCACAAGTGAAAAACAGAATTGTGTAATTAAAAAATGACGAGAAACAGAGAAATTTCATTAATCAAGAAACGTCTTGCCGCATGAAGACCACCTCTATGTCCCACACACATGCAGGCCTACCCCGTCATGACACCAGTAAATCCACCTCACCCGAAAAAGAAAACCCACCCGATCTTCTACCAACAGTAAAGTCTCCCTACCCCCCCTTTTTAATGCAGAGTCACAAATAAGGCTTTTGCGGGATTCACTAACGTACTTGAAGATCTGGGACGAGGTCTGGTGAAACTTGAAACATTATTTCTGCAGGAACTTTGTTCTTTCTGTGTGCGTTTGCGAGCGCGTGTGCATTATTTCACACCCAAAAAAGAAACCCTTCTCCCTGGCTGTAACCAGCGGGGGTCCGCGGAAAGCCCCTAAAGCTTTCTAATCACAGCACTATTTACTTTAATTATGGCTTTACGTCATACTTTATTTCGCAATAATATTTTTCAAATAAGTCCTTTATTTACCCTCTTGAAACTGCCTCCCCAGTTGTATAAAACACTGGAAAAAGTTGATATTTTTTGGAGACCACCTAGTGAAAAATTTTCCTACAAAATCAAATAGATGAAAGCCGAAGATAGACAGGCGACAATGAGTACAGAAGAAAAGATTAATACAACTGCATATTTACTGTTAAACATTTAAAGACCCGTGGTTTCGTAAGCGCGGTTGGCGAATGTAACATATTCCACTGGGTGGATGAAAGGCCTGGAAATAGATTCTTAAAGCTGCATAGAAGCTTGGCAGTTATAGGATGGTAAACTTAACTCTTGATGTTGAGGCTTGTTTTCAGATCTTCATTTCAGAAGGTTCGCTGTGTTTGGCATTTACACCTCTCTTTTCTTGTTTTGTTTCGGGTTTTTTTTCCTTGTTAATGTTTTTGTGAGTTTTTGTGGTAAGGATTTTTGTTTTTTCAATTTTGCCCGTGCAGTGGCCTCGTTAGGCCCGTTCTTCTCGATTTCCAACTGCCAAGATGTCTTTAACGTGCGCAACGTGCACAAGGGCCTCCGAGTTTGTTTGTTGTTTTTTTTGTCCTTATCCGAGAAGACTAGGTGTTCGACCCTACCTACCATAGGATCAGGGACAGAAATTTTAAACCCCCAAAAAATCCAACATGCCTGCATTGAACCCGGTACCTTCAGCACGAGAGGCGAGCACCTTGCCTCTAAACCAACGTGTCTCCATTCAGATGTTGAGGATGGAACATGCAAGGGTTTACAGCAGACATGGTCAACCTTTTAGATAGTATGGCCCAGACCACAAAAATGTGAGAATGCACAGGGCCAGGTGCTCTTAGTTCATATTAAGGTCCTTCAATAAGTGACTTAATTTGCATACAAGCTAGTATAATGTAAAAATCCAGTGATTGTCTCCGTGTCCTGATTGGGTGTTCGGAACATGATTGTGTTCAACTTGGGCAATCAAAGATTTCACAAAAAGGGTCAGGAGAGTCATATTTACTTCCCGTTAACACTACTTTAAACCGAAACCTTCATGAAAAGACTGCAACACGGAAGTTCCTTTAAAACTTTTGTTAACAAATGGCCTTAGATTCAAAAGACTTGGTTTGACACGCTTTAATTCTAGACATTGTAAGATGAAGCTATTGAGACTGTGCCTAATCAAGCATGGATCTGACTAAAAACTATCTGATGAGAGTATTCTGAAAAATCAACGGAATTAGAAGACTATTCGTCAGTACTGGTTTATAGTTATTTTATGACATTACTCCCTTGATGGTAATTCGTCTGGATTGTCATCATTTTTGCACATGTCATTATAGAAACTAATATGATCGTTTCTCTTCCTTCTGTCTCATTGTTCTGTTATATTCTGTCTATAGATGGTCTTGCTATATCCCAGTACAATGTAAACGTTAGCTGTTCGTCGTGCTTTCTCCAAACTCAAACACTTGTGAAGCGTGCGGGTGGTTGGTTGAGTCTCTTCTGGTTGAGTCTCTTCTTGTCCTGTAATACTCTCATGTTCTGTCTATATTCTTGCTTTTTGTCTACCAGAATGTGAGCGTTTCCGTGTGGACGTTCTGTCTCCAGACTCAAATTTAAGCTCAAATTCTCATTTTTGAAATGTTGACTGTTCAGCCGACATGAATTCAGTGGTTTTACCCTGTTTAAAATCCAAAACTCTAGATAGTTCTTTTTCTCTCAGTGTGAAACCAAATTATCACCCCTTTAATTCCACAATCATTTTAGACTCAAAATGCCAAACTGGTCAATTTTTATTTGATGGTCAAGAGAACGTCATGACCAGAATTGGCTGTTTTAGAAAAATCCGTATGAAAAATGCTGTAGGACATCTACGTGTTGGAGTTTTAACGCCCGTCCAACATCTGATACCCGGGGCCAGTCTGGGGTATCTTATTTACTTTTAGCTGGCATGTGTTTGCACTAACACACCTGTTCCACGTGTATCGCCTAGTGGATGGAAGTTTTAGTGAGGCCTCGCCATTCGCTAATTGTGAACAAATGTTAGCTCGACACTTTTCTAACTATTGAACTTGAGGGGGGAGAGGATGATACAGGGTAAAAATGATCTAGCATGGCCTTTTTTACACAATCGTAGCGCTGGCTATAGAGGCTGAGGAGGAATTCTGAGCAAATTGTGCGCCTGGCGTTTTGTTCTACCTTGTTCACCTCTTCAAACATTTCCTTCTTTCTCTCTCTCTCTCTCTCTCTCTCTCTCTCTCTCTCTCTCTCACTCCAACCTCTCCTTGTCAGTGGCTTCCGAACTCATCTCCATTGCATCCACCGGACCAACCGCCTACTGTCAATGTTATGTAAGTTTATTCTCTTCCTGAAAAAAACAAAATATATTTCAGATCTTAAGATATGAATACCTGCGTTTCGTCAAAGGATCGAAAAGAAAGATTATTTTCATACCCTGCTCTGCCACAGTCTTGTCATCTCTTACAGTGCGGTTTTACACCATGGACCTTTTTCTTTGTTATCAAAAAGGAGATGACGTTTCCTTGTATACTTTTAAATTGGTCCTTTTCAAAGATATGTGCCAACTCTTAATGTCAAACTTCCGATGGGGCTTTAATTTCATCATCAAAAACGTGGGCCAGATTTGACTTTATAGGTAACTGATCAACTTTGCTATTCCCGTCCGTAATAATATTTAAAAAGCTTTTTGAGAATGGTTAACTTCCATTTGTACCAAAAAAATTGGAAGTGCATGAAAAGTTTCAAATGGTCTCTGTACATAGACCAAGCCAGTGAGGCGCTGGAGACTGCAAAGCCATGAAGCTTTTTCATAAAGCGAATGGAGGGCAAGTCTTCAATGCAGCACTTGGCTGATATTGTGTCAAATTTATTTTTTTTCTAAAATTTAATGAACAAGAAACATTTTTCGTCTCTCGAGTATGTGACGAAGCAAGGTTTTGTCAGTTGAAAGACATGTATCATTGAACGAGAAATGCACCAAGTAAATAAACCTTGGACTCGAGTCACGAAGCTGAAACTTAAATGAACGATAGGGTAAGGTGTTAGGTGGACAGAATCTCTGGTTCAGTAATACCTATATAAACAAGAGAGCAATTTCACAACACCGCAGCACACCTTTTTCACTCTTGAATTTCTGACAATGGGATCGTCCGCTCGCCACGTCACATGACAGGTGGTTAGTAACAGTTTTCACATCATTACGTGAACTGTCTCTGCATGAACAAGTTGTCAGAACCGTTATGTGGATTGGTTTCTTCAACAATCTCTCAAAAATTCATACCAGCCAGGCCGCCAGTCACCTGATCGCTGTTGACTCCGATCCCAGCAACTATATCGAGGGGTATTTGCTATATTGTTGTGCGCGACATTTTGCTGATTTTGACGTTTTATCGTGAAAGCGATTCTCTTAGTCCTAATTTCACTATTAAGTGTCAATCCAATCGGTTAAAAACGTTTCGAGACACGTGTTTGTGACGTAATGGTTTATGCGTTTTGGCCCTTTTGCTGACCGTCTTTCAATCCTCATTTTCCCGGAAAGACAAAAATGCACATACAACAATATGGAAAAAAAAAACCGACGGTATACTATAGATTTTGAGGTGTTGTGAGCCTCTTCTTGATGGTCGCTTTCGGGACGACTTGCGGCCGGAAGTTCATCCAGGAAAAAAAAAGGCATGTGACTTAGAGTTCACCCAAGCATGAAACTTTCTTAAAGGTTCGTTTTAATGACACTTTTAATTATATTTTCCACCTGTTGGCATCCGACAGTCTCGAAATTGCATCTTGGATGTCTGTATGACTTGGTCTGGTTAACGTCATGTGTGGCTGGACAAGCCTACCCCGGAATGACAGTTCCTTTCGTGTGTGGCTGGACAAGCCTACCCCGGAATGACAGTTCCTGTCGTGTGTGGCTGGACAAACCTACCCGGGAATGACAGTTCCTTTCGTGTGTGGCTGGACAAGCCTACCCCGGAATGACAGTTCCTTTCGTGTGTGGCTGGACAAACCTACCCGGGAATGACAGTTCCTTTCGTGTGTGGCTGGACAAGCCTACCCCGGAATGACAGTTCCTTTCGTGTGTGGCTGGACAAGCCTACCCCGGAATGACAGTTCCTTTCGTGTGTGGCTGGACAAGCCTACCCGGGAGTGACAGTCCCTTTCGTGTGTGGCTGGACAAGCCTACCCCGGAATGACAGTTCCTTTCGTGTGTGGCTGGACAAGTCTACCCGGGAGTGACAGTCCCTTTCGTATGTGGCTGGACAAGCCTACCCGTGAGTGACAGTCCTTTTCGTGTGTGGCTGGGCAAGCCTATGCGGGAGTGACAGTCCCTTCCACAAATGGCTCAGATAAAGCTTGACGCCGGTTTGTCAGCTTTGTTGCGGGCCTTTCTTCGCTTTTGCTTTGCCTCGGACTGTTGCATAAGCTTTCCGCTAACGACACATACTACCGAGGCAATTTTCGAGAGAGATTTGCCTCTAATTAACTAGTTGAAAGTATCATTCTGATCAGGGCAAAGAAAAAAAGACCTTCAGTCGGTAACTGACAATGGAATGATAACAGTTGTCAAACTTCTGTCTGCACATAATTATAAAGTCCTTTCTCAATGTGACCTGTTTTTTTTTTAGTCATGCTGTAGAATAACGCACGTGTATTATTCAGATGCTTTTTCACTAAGTGTATGGAAAATGTATCAATGTTTACCAAGAGTTTTGTCATCTGTGTTTACAACGCTTCAGTAATTTTTGGGCTAGTCGAACACCAATCAATAACATTTTGGCAGGGAAAAAAAATGATTGAAATTCAGGTTAGGGCGTACATTTCTGACAGTGTACTTAGCTACGGTCCAACTATTTTTTACATCTGGCTATTGTGCATTTTAATGTGTCAAACAGCCGCTGCCTAGATCGAAGCCCGTCCCTGCTCCAATAATTTACGAGTCTAATTAACATTGCATTTTAAACGTAAACGATGCGGTGTTAATTTGGCCGGGCACATCTGATAAATTTGTTACAAGTGGTTATTAATTCTCACACCTACTCCATGGCCAAAGGTCTTTAACGCTATAGATCTGACACTTGCACTTCTGGATTCATTTGCCTTTTGGCGAAATACGAGATGGCGAAATGGTACACGGTGTTATCACCAAACAGATGGACCAGATTGGCATTTTCAAATTCTCTCCTTGGCTCTGAATGTATGCCACGTCATCTCTGACAAGTTGTTCTAAGATGCTGGCGAATTTTGCTTCAATATCAGATTAAATTTATCCTATCGACTCTGTGTCATGTTGATATTCGTTCATTCTGTGATTCGATATATCGAAACGTCATTGTACGGTATTGATATAGTATTATTTTCACGTTGTCATGGCAATTTGAAATGACTTTCGATACATATGCTACCGGTCTACTACTTAAAGATGCTGGAAGAGTCATTGTGGGAGAATTTAGGGTCTTATCTTCCTGGGGTCCTTGGCGATTATCAAAAGAATTTGCCAGCGCTACCGTGGCCTTTGCTCATTGTTTTGTTTTAGCAGCGAGAGAAGTGAAAGAGGGAGACAGTTGGATGGAGGAAAGAAATGCAGAGGGAGTTAAACAAAAATACAATCAAAATAGATAGATAGATAGATAGATAGATAGATAGATAGATAGATAGATAGATAGATAGATAGATAGATAGATAGATAGATAGACAGACAGACAGACAGACAGACAGACAGACAGACAGATAGATAGATAGATAGACAGACAGACAGATGGATAGATAGATAGATAGACAGACAGATGGATAAATAGATAGATAGACAGACAGACTGACAGATAGACAGACAGACAGACAGACAGATAGATAGACAGACAGACAGACAGACAGACAGACAGATAGATAGACAGAAAGATAGACAGACAGACAAACAGACAGATAGACAGACAGACAGACAGACAGACAGATAGATAGACAGACAGACAGACAGATAGATAGATAGATAGATAGATAGATAGATAGATAGATAGATAGATAGATAGATAGATAGATAGATAGATAGATAGATAGATAGATAGATAGATAGATAGGTGACACTCCACATACCACATCCGATGACGACCTTGTAAAGAAAAAGAAGAAAAAGGTACTCTCCACAGGGGCACTGAGAAATGTCTATTTTGGCTGAATGTGTATTTGCACTAGTTCTATATTGACTTGTCGTTAGTGAGTCAAGACGTTCGGGCAAACTGCGGTCTACATTACACAAGTGTATGGCATCTTGTTCTTCTAGTATGGCAAGAATAGGATGTTGAAGAAGTGACAACCAAAATTCATAGTGAGTTCTCATTGATAGAGGGATAGACCAGCTGAGTAATCTAACTTAACAATGCCCCAACGATGCGGGGGCAAATTCTTGCCAAAAAATAGATGTATAGAGTTCCATTATAGCGTTGCTTTACGGTACCATCTCCAATGGTTTGAGGAGGCAGGAGTGGGTTCGTTACTAAAGAATACTCAATGGCTTTTGTTGAAGGGAGGGTGAAATATAATTGAAATATGTAGTCAGACTCCCATAATTGTCTGTCTGTCTATCTATCTATCTATCTATCTATCTATCTATCTATCTATCTATCTATCTATCTATCTATCTATCTATCTATCTATCTATCTATCTATCTATCTACCTATCTATCTATCTATCTATCTATCTATCTATCTATCTATCTATCTATCTATCTATCTAGCTATCTATCTTTCTATCTATCTATTTATCTAAGTTCTTATTGAATATGGTGTCACACCTTTCTCTCTCCCTCTCTCTCTCTCTCTCTCTCTCTCTCTCTCTCTCTCTCTCTCTCTCTCTCTCGCTCACTCTCTTTCTCTCTCTCTCTCTCTCTCTCTCTCTCTCTCTCTCTTGCCCTCTCTCTCTCTTTCTCTCTCGCTCTCCCAAGTAACGACTGAAAACCCACAGAAGCAGGATGTAAAGACCACACCTTCTATAACAGCGACAACTTCATTTGACTCAAGCCAATGAGTCAGGACGTCTATGTTTGAACCCAAAATAACGTCGACTACACCTTGAAGTGATAATATTACACTGGCTGCCTCCAATTTGAAGACTAATAATTGTTTTACCCTCTAGGAATAAAGTGCGACTCTGAACCAGTATAAAACTGACCTGTTCTGATAGATTTGTATTTGAAAATAAAAAGTGAAAAAAAATATAAAAAACGGAAAAACAGATGAAGTGTTTAGGGAACTCACGACGCAGGCTTCATAGTTAACTTTCGATACATTATTTATATACTGTTTTTCTGCAAATACAAAAAAGTTAGAGAGTCACCGAGATCCCTTTGTGACTTTTCACAGACATCGATTCTGATAGAAAATGGTAAAATGAGTGATAGAGAGAGAGAGTGAATGATAGACAGAATGCAAGAGAGAATACCCAGACCCTCATGCACACATGGACTCGTAAACTTTCTTTGCTCGGCAATAAATGTCAGTGTTAACTTTTTTCAACGAGTGTTCGGGGATGAAATACCGGCAAATCGGGACCTCGGTTTAAAAGCCTAATTCGTTTTATTGCAAGACCCTTGACAATCAGTCTTCGGTTTAAACACCATTTCCTATTTCCTAAATTGAATTTTATTTCAGCCTTGCCGGCAGTGAAATAGTCGGTGATGGCATTAAAATAGGGCCAACGATTTCTGGATCCAGATACGGTGGATGCTTGGTTGATAAGGTGAAATGAGGAAGAAACTCACGCGTGCGCATGCACACACTCTCGTGCGCACACATACACACATTCCCACTGTCACACACAAAATAGGTTGTGACACATTCAGAAACTCATTTGACAAACACACACACACTCGCAAGGACTAACACATTGCTAAATGCACTTGATGCTAAATGGTTGGAATTTATGTGAGAGAACTGTGTGTGTACGAGTTTAGGAGAAAGCTAAAAAAAAAATAATCAATGCTTAATGGTGGAGAATGCTGCATTGAACAGTTATGTGTGGAGGGTAAAAGTTTCTTAGATGAGAACTCTATGAAAAACGAGACGGAGAAAGAAAGAGAAGGGAGGGAGAGGGGCAGACTGAAAAGAGAGAGAGATACAAAGAGATGTAGACACAGAGAGAGAGAGAGACAAAGAGAGGCAGACAGAGAGAGAGAGAGAGACAAAGAAAGAGTGAGGGAGAGAGAAACAGAGACAGACAGAGTGGTAGAAAGAGAAAGACAGACAGACAGACAGACAGAGATAAAGAGAGAGAGGGGGAGAGAGAAAGACAGAAAGAGTGAGTAAGCTTAAGTAGCAAAATGGAACGCTTGAGAAAGTGTTTCATAAAGAGATCTCCAGAGAACTCCAAAATGTGAGAAGTCGGGCCGACATTGAGAAGTATAGGATGGGATGAATGAATGAAGAAAGTATGACCAGATCTGCACAGCCGACACAAAACTATAGACTTTACATGCAAAAAAAAATGTTCATTAAATCTTCAAGAAACTTGATCAGTAGCAGTTTCTCATGTCCATTATTCACGATTATCAAAACTAACTGGGACAGTTAGACAATGGCTTTTGGTGCTATTTATTTAGTTCTGTGCTAGATCTTACAGATTTGTGAACACTCCCTCTCCCCCAGTATACCCTTGATTTCAACGAGGGTCCAGCCATTAGAATGGTGAATATTCATAACCAAGCGTTGATGTCTGAAAATTTTAAGTAGCATTTTGCTTGGACTATATTGACTATGTTCTTAAAATATGATTTTAACATAAATCCAACAATTTAACCCTTTCAATGCTGAAACAGCATCACTGTTGACTCTTTACTGCTCCGCCGGTTCCAAATTTTGTTTCTCCGTCACCAGCTTTTAAATACAGATCAATACCCCGATTTAGATTCATATTTACCGTTTAAAATAACTGAAATAAAAGAATCTCAATATAAACTGGATTTGAGAAAATCTAGCTTTCATGAAGTCCGTAGTTAAAGGGTTGACAGTGAGAAAATTAATATTTGTAAAATCAAACGTTTGGATTCATTATCGTCATTGAAAAAGGGCACTTATGCTCTCTATAAATCCACTCTTTACGCACTGTAAACTTTTCATGCACCAGATGCAAACCCTCCTCCTCCCACCCTCCCAGGTAAATACTTTGTAGATGGCCCCTTTCATCAACATTTTTAAAACTCGAAAAGTAAGCACTTGCTGGGTTCTTTGGGAGGATACAAGTGACGGTCCTGCTCCACCATGAAAGGTTTTTATAGGCTTCGGGTAAACTGTCCCCCTCCCCCCTCCCAGGTGCATACTTTGTAAATGACCCCTTTCATCAACATCATTCTAATGTGAAAAATAGGCGCTTTGCTGTGTTCTGTAGGAGGATACAAGTGACGGTCCTGTTCCACTCGTGCCACAATGAGAATTATTGCTATAAGGAAGGTGTGAAGTTCGGCTGACAGTTATGGCCTTGATGCTACTACGCAGGCACTAGAATGAGGCAACATGTGGCCAGTTTGTTAGGCTTGATCATTTGATCTTCACTTTCAGGCGACCATCAGCTGTGACTACAACTGTAAAGGGACAGTTATATATTACTATATTATTATATTTATATAATATATAAATGTGTAGGCGCCTGACAAAATGAGGCATTGCTTGCATGTTGGTGGTATGGAGATATTGGTTTCACCAAAAACGTTATTCAAAATCCTTTCATTTGGTAAAAAAAAAATATTGCTGTAATTTAATTAGCAGGGAATATAATAATGACCTCTCAAAGACAAGAAGTGACAGAACCACAGTTTTGAGAAAAACGCTTTTAAAGTTTCAGCTCTTCATCAAAATTATTGATGATGACGCAATTCAAAGTCAGTTTTGAGGCATTTACCTTTCTCAAACAGGATTATCATTTGGAAAGGGAATAGCAAAGAGGTTAAACTTTTCAAAAATGTTGAAAAGGCGAAATCGATCAAATATCTTTGAACGATTTTCTCAAATCGGGCACTGCCGAAATTTGCCTCATTCTGTCTGGCGACTACACAATTAATAATATCCTGAAACAAGAAATAATTACGTTATAAAACCTTCAGAAATGACCTTTTATGCCAGTGGAATCACTCACACGGTGGTAAAGTGCCCATTTTTTTTTATCTATACTAGACCACATAAGTCTTGTAACAAACTATCAAATGGCTGTAACCTTTGAAGCGTTGCAGGTAACTGAAAGAAAGAAAAAGCCTTGTCACCACGTTCTTTGATTGTCCAAGACAAGACATCAAGTCGGTTGTTCAAAGTTTAGTTCATTTTAATTTGTTGTTTTTTCTTAATTTTGAATTAATCTAATTCGTTCAAAAGTTACACCAATTTTAAGTTTCTTGCAAGACTTATGCGGCTTAGTAAACATAGTTATGTGGATGTGCTTCCAAGTGTTTTTCTTGTAAACCCGCTGCCGTCACTGTATGTTTCTTGTATCTTTTTGTATCAGAATGGCGGCCTCTCATCTTGTTCGTCTCGTCTCTCTTATGTCTCAATCGTTCTCTGTCTATTTTGTCTATTTATCATTTTCTCTCTCTGTCTCTCTCTCTCACACTCTCTCTCTCTCTCTCTCTCTCTCTCTCTCTCTCTCTCTCTCTCTCTCTCTCTCTCTCTCTTTCTCTCTCTTTTTTTTTCTTTTTATCTTTCTCTTAATCTCCTTTATTTTTCTCCTCCCCCCCCCCACCCCCCTCCGTCTCTCTTTCATTTTCTCTTTCTCTTTTCCTCGTCCTGTCTTACTCCCCACTATTCTCTTCCATTTTCTGACTCTCTCTCTTTCAGTTTTCCCTCTCTCTTTTTCCTTTTTACTTTTTCATTTTCCCATCTCTTCTTTTCTTTTACTCCTTCTCTCTCTCTCTCGCTCGTTCTCTCTCTCTCTCTCTTTCTTCTTTTCCTTAATCCTCATTTTTTTTCCGCCATCCCCACTTCTCCCCCCGTTTCCTCTTTCATTTTCTCTTTCTCTTTTCCTCTATCTGTCTCTCTCTCTCTCTCCACTAATCCCTTCCAGTTTCTCGCTGGCCCTCTTTCATATTTCCCTCTCTTTTTCTTTTTTACTTTCCCCTGTATTCCTTCTCTCTCTCTCTCTCTCTCTCTCTCTCTCTCTCTCTCTCTCTCTCTCTCTCTCTCTCTCTCTCTCTCTCTCTCTCTCTCTCTCTCTCTCTCTTCTTCCATCTCCAAGAACGTGACTAGAAAAGTGTGAACAGTTTACCAGATCTCACACCCTTGCAGTATCCGTTCAATCAGACATCGATCACTCAACCGATCGATGACAGCACCAGACTGGTTGATTCGATAGCCTGGAGTTTAGAACTGCTGTCTCTCTCCCTTCTTCTTCATTGAATCACGTGCATTAGGCCGGCCTTAAGACGGACAGCTCCAACATGGAACCTGTCACCGCTCACCACCCATAGCTAGCCAGCCAGTACTTGCCCTAGTATTGGTAACTTGCCCACACTGGAGCTATAGCGCGTTGTTAACAATGAAGTTTAGTCGGAAGAAAATCAAATAATGATTCTCTTATTTCTTTTCGTTTTCAATTCTTGATGAAAGTTGCTGTATGTAGAAATGGTTCTGGGATCTAGTACAAAAAAATTGTGGCTTCCTAGTGAATTAAGATATAGGTCTGTACAGAATATGCTTGTTCTTGCCAGCTTCTATCTATCTATCTATCTATCTATCTATCTATCTATCTATCTATCTATCTATCTATCTATCTATCTATCTATCTATCTATCTATCTATCTATCTATCTATCTATCTATCTATCTACTACCTATCTATCTATCTATCTATCTATCTATCTATCTATCTATCTATCTGTCTATCTATCTATCTATCTATCTATCTATCTGTCCGTCTGTCTGGCTATCTATCTATCTATCTATTTGACTGTCTGTCTGTCCGTCTGTCTATCCGTCAGTCTATCTATTTATCTATCTATCCATCTATTCGACTGTCTGTCTGCTGTACGTCTATCTATCTATCTATCTATCTATCTATCTATCCATCTATCTATCTATCTATCTATCTATCTATGCTTGAGCCTAGTCCACACATTATTCACAAAGCCATACAAACAAACAGACCAACTCCCCACGCTTAAATTCAATCCGCCTAGTTCAGTCCAGCCGTTAGAAGTGGCGTTCTCCCTCCACGGGCCCAGGACTTGATGTTTCTGGCCAAGTCCATCCCTGGTATCGATCTGTGAGTCGGAAGTGAGAGATAACCTATCAGGGGCCGCTGATTGCCTGTTGGCTGTGTCTCTAATGAAGGTGTGAACAAGGCATGCCTCGACCCACCCCACCACCGACACAGGTACTCATTACTGTCATGGGGTACAAATGGACGGCAGGGCAATGGATGGGAGGAAAGGGCTTTGAACTGAATGCAGGCAGAGAGAGAAATTAAGGAAATGATGAAGAGAGACAGACAGAGAGGAAGAGAAGGAGAAAGGGAAGAGGTGTGAGGGAAGGATGGAGAAGGTTAGTTTAAAAAATGCGACAGAGAGGTTGAGAGGTGGTGAGACAGAATGTAAATGGAGCAAAGAGAGAGAAAAGGAGAAGGAAGAGGGAGAGAGAGAAAGAGAATTTAGATACAGTAGAGAGAAGAGGCAGAGAGAGAATGGCGCAAAATTAAATGCAGAAGACAGAAATAAAATAGAGGCAAGAGAGAGAAGGGGAGACAATAGAAAAAGACAGACAAACAGGCAGACAGACAGACAAAAAAAATTGAATACAAGAAAGAGAGAGGGAGAGAATAAGAATAAGAAAAGAGGTGGAGAAGAATTTTTTAACTCTTTCTCCAGCCCTCCCTCCTTCCCTTCCTCTCTCTCTCTCTCTCTCTCTCTCTCTCTGTCTCTCTCTGTTTCTCTGTCTCTGTCTCTCTGTCTCTGTCTCTCTCTCTCTCTCTCTCTCTCTCTCTCTCTCTCTCTCTCTCTCTCTCTCTCACTCACTCTCTCTCTCTCTCTCTCCCTCCACTATTTCCTAATTTTGTCTCTGCCTGCATGATAAAAAGGAAGGGATATTGTTGGAGAAAGAGAGGAATAGACGTGACCCGTGATGAAGCAACAACTGATAAGCCAGGAAGAGACAATCAGGTCGGCTTGAGAGAAAAATCGTGAGAGAGACAGAAAGCTGTAGACGGAATACACCGGGCCACGGAAACAGGAAGAGACATGGAAGAGAACAGAAAGAGAGGGGAGAAAGACAGAGGACAAGGGAGAGGGGGTGGGAGAGAGGCTCTGTAAGGGAAACAGAAAAAGATGTTATTTGATTTTTGTGGGCCCGGGAGGCGGGGAATTAGATCATGGAGTTTACTGGCATTCACACACCCTGCCTCACCCCACTCCTCTTTTTTCGTTCGTAAATTGTCCACCCCCCCCCCTCACCCCCCAACACACACACATGTGTCACAAGGGAAAGTCTGCGACAGAAGGACACATCTCGTGTTGAAATTTCACTGTGGCCGTTTTAAGATTTGAAGAGCACTGAAAATTGAATTTCAGAAAACGCAAAAGAATAACAGGTGGTGTGTCCGGACACCCAGTTTTTTGGACAAGCCCAAAATGACAAGAGATGCCCGAAATTTGACTATGAGTTGCGAATGTTTCACATTTTCATTTGACTTTTGTGACAATATAGGACACTGTCACAAATCCCTGACTGGGAGATGTAATAATTATAACAGGACAACAATCACGAACGAACACGGATAACACTTAACAGAACAACCCATCAGACTCACACATTTATTATACATAAAGATAAAGATAGAAGTGCAATTACATACATTATATTATTGAATCTAACTACCGTCCAACGGCCTTATTCCCACATGCACTCTTCCTCGGGTCCACAACCCGGTAATTACTTTCTAAAGACACTTCGGCTTCAGCCTCTCCTCTCAATGTCTTAATAGCACAATATTTCACTCGCACCGCAGTCTCTCAATAGCACCTTCCTAGTGCAATAACACATTAGCACTCCAATAGCACCTCAACATGGCAATAGCACATTAATAGTTCAATTCACATTAGTATCTCAATAGCACAGTAGTATATCAATATCACAGTAGTACATCTTAATAGCACATTAACAGTTCTATACAACGTCCCTGTCTGTGGCCAGACTGCCACGACTCATGCACTCCTACTGTCCTGCGCGACAGCTTCACTCCACTGGCCTATGAGTAGCCTTCGGCCCTATGCTGGCCTATCCCCTGTGCTAGTTCGCTCACCGCGAATGGCGTCTCTGCCCGACCCCGGCACCTACAAGAAGAACATTACATTGGTATAATACCATACCATTTCTAACCACTTCACCCCTCATTACAAACCATGAAGCGTACACACACTAGTCCACCTTTCACTCACCACACATCTTACGGTAACACACCTCCACCGTACCACACAGCACTCACTCTCGCTACGAATCCATGAACCTAACTTACATCTATCGCTCATGGCGCACATTTCTATACACAGTAATCACTGACTTCCACATTCCTCACATATACTTATTTACATCATGGTCATAGGCGAATATAATACATCAATCATCATAATTATAAATCATAGTTCAACCTACCAGTCATCACTGGAAAACACACAACAATCTCCCGACTGCTCTGATCTCACGTCTGTCCCCTGGGACCTCTTAACTTGCAGTGATTGTCAGTACAGCGCTCTCGCCTCATGCCGACCCCCCAACTCACAACATTTCACGCTTTAACGTTAACTAACAGAAGTCAATATAGGTGAGCAGCCTCACTATCCCGTGTGTCATTCCCTCACTTCCATGCCCCCGTAATCCTTGAATCCCGCTCACTCCACTCGTGACAGACACAATACGTGGTAATAAACATTACCTTTTCACAGTACTGATTTCTGAGCGGGTCTGGCGAAGACGGGATTAAGGCCAGAGACCAAATTCCTGAGAAAACCACCTACAAACAAATTTTCTGATGGAAATTGAGGTTTGCTTAAAATATGCCCATTTTGCTGCATTCAGTTAAAATATTTTGCTTGAAATCTTCTAGTAATATTCTATTTTTTGATTTTTTTAAAGAGGTATTTAAAATTCACCTCAAGCCCGATTTCGCCAGATCCACTCAATTATTGTTAAAAGACTGAAAATCTCTAAAATCTCTAATTCTTTTCCTGGGGGCTCAACGAATCCATTTTATGTAAGAATGTCTCACTGGGTCATATCTTGATCATGTTTCCGCTGGGAACTTTTCTGGTAAGAAATTTCCGGTCACTCCCTACGAGGACGATGAAGTCTTGTGGTTTATATCTAGAAAATTCCTATTGAAAATGCTCTACAGGTCATAGGATATGGAGGATACATCCACTGTGTTTACTGTGTAAGAAAGAAGTGAGACTAGAATGTTTCGATCTAAACTTAGACAGATGTCTCTTATTCCGCAGTGTGTATTATGCTATAGGTAGAATGCGCATATCCGCCATCTTGGCTGTCCGGATCCATGCATCACCATGGCCATGGTGGCATTGATTTTGATTCGTTAGCTGATTTGCACTGCGAGCACTTAAGGCGTCGCGAACCAATCGGCGGCGAGCTAAAAGTAGGTTGCTGCAGTAAACAATGGCGCGTGTGTATATGCACACGGGAGACGTTCGGTCAATTTTTTCACTTCCTTTCTCTCGTCTACACGGATGGCAGGGAATCTGACCAGCTTGGATCCATCCTTTCAACCCCTGTCATAACAATCAACTGCAATGCAATCAGCAGGCCTTTTAACCTCTTAGCCATATCTCGAAGTTACACTCATCGGCTGATCCACCCGGCATCTTGTTTGTCGGAAGAACAAAACAAAAACAGTCTTTGACGTCATGCATATTCTACCTGCAAGAACAAAAGAAACCAGGCCAGAGCGAAGCTGATAATGGGGAGATGTGCAAAAAGCGGAATTGGTACCATTAAAGAAACAACAACAATAACAAACAAAAAAATGTGTACTTTGGTAATAAAACATTCTTCAAATATTGTACCGGTGGCCTCTCTGGACGCTTTTTTTTTTAGTGAACACGGAACAGGAAGTAGAAATTCTCAAAGTTCACCCGAAAGCAAAATGGCTGCCTATGCATTCAAGTGTGACCATGTTACGTGATCTCGTGGTAGGGCGTTGGTCTAAATATGATATTCAGTGCTCTGACTGATATCATCACGCCTTCATATAACCTGACCTCATACGGGTCACTCTGCATGGATTTAGCGTTTTCCGTTATAATTCCTGTTCTACTCTCCAGGCTTATCTCTTTAATGCTCACTACTCACCCACGTCCGGGGGACGAATACGTGAGACAGAAAAAGTACGGGGGCGTCAGTCTGGCCAAACTTTAATCATAGGATACGCCGGAGATGTGGCATGGTGAGAACAAGAAGGAAAAGGTGTGGCAGCATTGTGAAGAGATGCGAGATCGTTTCATCAGGTCGGGGGGGGGGGGGGCAATGGTCCAGTTGACATGGCGCCGACCCTAGTTTTTGTTCCTTTCAACTCCACTTTTTGCACATCTGAGAAATACCGTGTCAAACGTTTGCAGCTTTAGATACCATGCTAATATTATGATAATAAATCGGAACGGTGATACAGACTGATAAGTGCCACAACGTATTCTAAACACGTGTTAAATTGTGCATTTGTGATACCTCTTCTACATACTGAAAGTTCTCCAGTTTTTCAGAAAATGGAGACACAACAAACAGGCACTGATTTCGCGATGGTCCTGGGATTTTGAGGGGACCTACTTCCTAGCCTGTGTTAGAAGCAAGGGAGGTCGACTTTTTGATTAAAATAAAATAATGTAATTTCGTATATTTTCCAGTAAGTCCGGGAAGAAATTATCATACTAAGCCCGACCAGACACAGTCAGCTTCTGTCATTATTTCTTGGGTGTACATGGTACTGGCGGCAACTGACTGTGGCGTTCCGGACTTAGTATGACACACCTCTAAGGCTGAATCCTGAATTTAGTTTTCATCCAACTCTAGTTGATATTGATATTATTTTAGGAGAGTCAGTGGGGACCTTTTAACATCAAATATTACATGACAATGTATTTCAAAGAAGATTCATGAAAGATCAATACAGAATAGATAATGTAGCGAAAAGTAAATGCAAATACTGTAACTGAAACCAAAGCATGTTCCAAGTTTATTAACATGTATAATCACTACATTGAATTGAAATAAAATAATTATTTGATTAGCAGTTTGAAATGCAGGCCTATATTTCCCGTCAGGCCTGTGCCCATTACCAGATCTTTTCACGGGCCTGGACGTGATCAGACAGCTCTACATAGACGCTAGCAGATACATACACCTACACACTTCTGCTTTGTTTCCACTTTCTTCCGTCCGTCTTTCTGACTAGGTTTTTTTTTTTTTTTTATTGTTTTGTAATACTTTGAAATGATGAGGTCTGAAGATAGGCATCAACTGAGATTAGCAATTAATATATATATTCCCAGTTCTATTCTCATATTTCCCATTCTCATTTCTTTTTTTTTTTTTTTAAAGGAAATGGACAGTTACTAACCTATAGATGTCTGTCAATGATAGTAGTAATATTCTCCTCTATAGGATGGGCACCTTTTTTTTTTCCTTACAAAATGAACGTCGTCTATTAAATCCATTAATGACTATGAATTGTGATACCTTTTATTTGAAAACAGTTGTCCAGATTAGTATCAATAACAATAAAGCTGCACCGATGTTCTGCATGGATGCAGTCATGAGACACTCGCCTTGTGCGTCCAGAAACCGCCATCGAAAACCCACCCACATTAAGGATCGTTCCCACCATTGTACCTACTTCCGGTATGAATTACCGGCGCGGCGGGAGAGCAGATCCCCGAATTAGGGATCCTTGTAATTACTCGAATCCTATAAAAGTCAGGGATTTACTTCATAATGTGTTTGCGGCTCCAGATCACGGCATTGAGTGGAAAACCCCAACCGCGGCAAGCGTTTCGAACAGCAATCAGTAAACACGTAGACGGTAATCTCGAACAGGTAGGATTGTGTCCAGATAAAGCTAAAATTCTCTTTTAAAGAACAGTTAAGTATATGTCACTATGTAAGAGAGTATTTCCGTTTCTGCAAATAGTATGTCCCGTTTAGACGTCTTGTTCTTAATTAAGTAAGCTCGTTTTGTACACTTGTTTGTTCAGACAAGTGTGCAAATCAGAAACAGACAAATCAAACATTTCTTTATCAAAGTAATATAACAGAGCCGCCGACCGGTGCTGCACTGTGGCGACGACGTGCCTGCTCCAGTTGTAACTGGGCTGCAATGGCACAAAGGCAAATTTCCCAGATGGGATTCAGGAGTTATATAAATACAAATACAAATACAAATACAAGTACAAATATAAACCTGCCGTTGCGTTAAAGGGTATTTCTGTAACTGCATAATAATATAGTCTGTCCCATTTAAACGTGTTGTTCTTGGATAAAGTAGGCTCGTTTTGTGCACTCGTTTGTCTAGATAAGGATGTAAACCAGGAATAGATAAATCAAAACATCTCTCATAATTTATTATAACAGCATCTTTCGTTATGACAAAGGGTATTTCCATTTCTGCAAATAGTATATCCGGTTTAGACGTGTTGTTTTTATTAGATAAAATAGGCTTACGTTGTACAACCGTTTGTTTAGATTTAGGTGAGGCAGTAAACCAAAAGCAGATAAGTCAAAACATCTTTCACAAAACAACATCTGCCGTTATGTTACAGGGCTTTTTCCGTATCTCAGCAAAATAGTCTATCCCGTTTAGACGTGTTGTTCCTATAGTAAAATAGGCTTGTTTTGTACACGGGTTTGTTTCGATAAGGCTTTTCGAGGCCTGGTTTTCTGTTTTCCCATCGCTCTATTCTCCCATTGAATGAACGTGGAGTTACAAGAAAAACCCATGATTCCATTTATTTGCTTTGAACCCCCACGGTGAATGTGTCCCCTCTACGGCCCATTTACCATTTGGCCACGGTCTACTGAGGCATCTTGTCAACAATAGATCTTGTGGATACCCAAGTTTGCCATTCACTACAGCCTTGGACCTTCGAGATTCGGCGCAGCAAATTCAAATTCTGGTACACTGGGAGAGAAAGAGAGGGGCGAGGGGGGGAGGGGGGGAGAGAGAGAGGGGGGGGAGAAAGAGAGAGAGAGAGAAAAAGAGAGAGAGAGAGGGAGAGAGAGGGGAAGGGAGAGAGAGGGGAAGGGAGAGAGAGGAGGAGAGAGAGGGAGAAATAGAGGGAGGGAGAGAGGGGGGAGAGAGAGGGGGGAGGGGGAGAGAGAGGGAGAGAGAGAGAGGAAGAAAGAGAGGGAGGGAGAGAGGGAGAGAGGGAATGACAGAAGGTATGATTTGAGGAGGAGGCAACGGATGAGTTTTCATTTTACCCTTTGATAAGAACAGTTTGAGTTTGAGTTAAAGTTTGAGTTTCAGACAGCACGTCGACACGATAACGCTCACATTGTATCAGGAAAAAACAAGAAAATAAGAGAACACACAACAGAAGAAGACACTACCAGAAATGCCTACCAACCATCCGTCTTCTCAAAGTCCGTGTTTCATTAACGATTAAGGTGACAGGAAGAAGTGATTATTGGTAGTATACAGTAACATTAAGGTCTTGACCAAAACCATACTTATACTTATGTAGGGAAATAATTGAAGGGGTTAGAATTAGAAGCGGTCTAATTGCCATTTGCACTTGGATCCTTTGTAATTCAAAAATTCTCAATCTATTTAAATTAGAATTACAAGAAATCTAAGTGCCAAGGGTACACTCAGACCCCTTCTAATTCCGGCCTCTTCAATTGTGTTTCACTTACAGAGATCACATCAATCATAGTGCTCATTTGGAAACAAGCTGTGTAGTGTAGGAAGTGTGGACATCAAAATTGAACAGGAAATTCCATGAAATTTAACTCAGTAAATAAATAAAAGGCAGGCATACATCTTTCTCCAGTTTATCGGTACATTTTTATTCATTTATTTATTTATTTATTTATTTATTTATTTATTTATTTATTTATATATTTATTTATTTATTTATTTATTTATTATTTATTTATCTACCTATTTATTATAAAAAGATAATTGATTGATTTATCTCCTGTGTGGAGATTTTTTTAAAGATGATTAGAGAGAAGGTATTCTATATTTCAAACTGAGAAATACGAGGTTTTCTTGGACCAGAATGGTTGCAAAGATTTCCTCAAAATAATGAGATTATGATTAAAATGTTTAAGTTTGAATTTTATTATTCATAGATAGAATATTAAAATGCAGTAATAATTTTAACATTGACCCTTGTGTTCAAGTTTTATGAAACGTTGAAAAAACAATGGGAAAAGCTAAATAATTTATGCTAGAATTTAGTTTTCAACAAATGCGCAGCAACAATGAGGAGAAACTCTGAGGCACAATCAGCTGCTGGCAGACAAGAAGTGCTCATCACAATTTCATATACTTTCTCAGTAAATCCGGGGAGATCCTATCATACTGAGCCCAGCCAGACATGCTCAGTTTCTGCTATTATTTCTTGAGTGTATTATTTTGCTGACATCAACCTGGCTGTGACGTTCTGGGCTTTGTATGATCCACCCATAAGGCTGACTCCTGAATTTAGTTTTTCATTCACAGTCTAGTAACCAAGAGATATCAAATTAAAGTAATTAATGTTACCCTTGATGTTGGTTTTTATTAAATGCTCAATTTTAAAAAACAAAAAGAAAGAAAATTCAGTAAAAATTAAAATGAACTTAGTTTTTATCAAATTGTAATGTCTGGTGGAAAAAATGAGGAGAGAATTGAAAATATTGTAACGTTTGAATTTATGTTTTTTATCAAATGCCCCCCCAAAAATGAGGTAAAGATTAAAGTGTTGCTGTCTGGTTCTCGTCGTGCCAGACGCCTGGCGTATTGCTGGTTGTGACATCACCTGGATTTCCAAAATCTTTTTATAACAAACAAAACAAAAAACTAGTGGCGGGAATATTTCATTGTGGTGCAGTTCTGGCCCAACGCTCCAGCCTGAATGGCAGTTCCAAAAATTACCAAATTAATTTCTATAAATGATCTATCCAGTTGTTGTTGTTGTTGTTTTTTGTGTGTGTCGACCTAGGTATTCAAGTTTCGGGCAATCTTTTAAAAATGCTGTTATGGTATAAATGATCCGGGGTTTTTTTTCTGGCTCCCTTTGAAATGTACAGCGCCTGGGAGATAGACTGTTTTCGACACGCGTACAATTTGGGGCAATTTTCTTTGCAAGATAAGAGTGGCCAGTGCTTGCAGCAAAACTGCAGATTATAATGGGCATCTCTCTAGATAAGAGAGACAGAATGAGGGAGAGAGGGAAAGAAGAGTCATTCAGTTTGATGCAATTACCTTTTCCAGAAAAAAAAGTGCATAATGTTTATAGCAAGACTGTAGAGTATTATTTGCAACTCCCTAGATCAGAAGAGAGAGAGAGAAAGAAAGAGAGAGGAGAGTCGTTCCAGTAAAAAAGTACGCAATATCTGTAGCAAGGCTGTAGAGTAGTATAGCCAACTATCTAGATCAGAGAGAGAGAGAGAGAGTGAGAGAGAGAGAGACAGGTCTGTGCTCAAGTTTATCCTGGAAAATGCCCGGTACCTCATCTAGTAATTTTAAAAAAGCAACTGCAAAGAAACTGAAAGTACGCCAGTGAAAAGTGTCACGTTCCGAGGTAAATCCTTTCCCAACAGCAACAGCTTTTGATTTGTTTTGCATTTTTAATCTCGTCAATCTGCGAAAACTGCAATAAATCTGCTTATAAATGTGTTATAAATCACCGCTGTGTTAAACATTGCACACAAAATGGTGTCCTGATGACGCTGTCCGATAAATGTTCGATTTGTGCTGAGCCCAAGTTGAAAAAAATAGCCTCGCACCGAACGTTACTGAATTTAAACATCAATTGTTCCCCATTCCCGGGAAGCGAGCACTCGCTGAACACCTTGAATGGTTCAGTGGGAGTAAAACAATGTTTCGGTTTGTAGGAGTGGGGGTGGAGGGGGGAGGGGGGCGATTGATTTGAAATT
Source organism: Onchidella celtica (assembly GCA_963931925.1). Taxonomy (NCBI): domain Eukaryota; kingdom Metazoa; phylum Mollusca; class Gastropoda; order Systellommatophora; family Onchidiidae; genus Onchidella; species Onchidella celtica. Next base: position 7,398,505 of record OZ007570.1, read on the forward strand.
TGTGTCCTTGCAGTACTTAATTATTTGTTGTTACTGTGATGAGTGTTTTGTAATCATTTATTGTTGTTGATAATGGTAATGATGATGAAGAGGAGGAGGAGGAGGACGAGGAGGCGGGTGATGATGATTATGGTAATGATAATGATGACGAAGAGGAGAAGGTGGTGGTGCTGGTGATGATGATTTGGATGAAAATGAGGAAGATGGTGATAATGCTGCTGATGGTGGTGGCAGCAGTGCTGGTGATTACGATGATGATGATGATCGTGAGGATGATGATGACGAAGATGGCGTTTTAGGTGGTTTGCTGTTGTTGGCTGAAGTATTTATTTCTCTTTTTTCTTAATTGCCAAACGTTTCAATCTCTTTCTGCATTATTTATCATAGTTATTGTTGTTCTTGTTTTGATACTGCTGGTGATGGCGGCGTTAGAGTGGGGGCGTGGGGGGGGGGGGGGGTTCTATCATTCCAGTTCAATATATTTCTGACTGGGAATTTGACATCTGTGTCTTTTTACCAGAACAGAGAACTTGCGACTCGCAAGTGAAAGCAGCCTAAAACAATGTATTTGTTTTGGAGACGACTCCGGTGTACAAGAAGCCCCGTGTATCCAGTTTGTTTTCCCCCCAGTTTCACTGACAGAAAAAACACTTCAAATTAAAACAGAATCAAATCATCCCTTCAGATGTGCCGGTGGCAACATCTACAGCCAAACGTCAAGACGCCGCGTGAGAGAACGCTGAATACGAAACACAAAAAGTAAAAATTATAAAATTGACACAAAAATCGATACGCCTCTTCAACGGTGTCCAATCAGAGAGTTACATTTCGCCCGAGAGCGCGTGTGGAGGTGAGTGCTGTTTAGCGAGCGAGCCTCTTGAGCAGAGACGAGACGGGTTGTGTGTCTCTCTGTGATGCTTGCTCCGTTTTCTGCGTCAGCTTGACAAGTAAAGTTTTGTTTCGTTGTAAAAAATGGTGATACTTTTCAAATTACGCAAGTTGTGTGTGAGAGTCTGGCTGTGTGTGTGTGTGTATGTATGTGTGTGGATTTTTTTTTTTTTTTAGCCTTGGCTTTGACGTTATCTCCTGCTGTTCCGATGAAAGGCTGTTGTGCAAAGTGTTGATGTTGTTGTAGTCGTTGTCGGTGTTGGAGCTGTCGCTGAGAGCGGTGGTGGTGTCGCCGTGGTTGCTGTAGATGTCAGCTTGCAGGCGCTCGTTAATTGAGGGGCGCAGATTGGTGTGAAGATTTGTAATAGAATACATGTTCGTGAGATGTCAGTGGAATAGCGTTGATTTTCTAATCTATCTATCTATCTATCTATCTATCTATCTATCTATCTATCTATCTATCTATCTATCTATCTATCTATCTATCTATCTATCTATCTGTGTGTCTGTTAGTCTGTCTGTCCGTCTGTCTGCCTGACTGTCTATCTGTCTATCTATCCGTCCATCCGTCCGTCCGACTATCTATCTTTCTATCTATCTATCTATCTATCTATCTATCTATCTATCTATCTATCTATCTATCTATCTATCTATCTATCTATATCTATCTATCTATCTATCTATCTATCTATCTATCTATCTATCTATCTATCTATCTATCTATCTGTCCGTCCGTCCGTCCGTCCGCCTGTGTGTCTTTGTGTCTGTCTGACTATCTATGGCTTTTTGTCAGTCTAGTTATCAATCTATTTGTGTCTCCCGTAATGGAAGCTGTTTGCCAGTCACATACCACTGACGTCTACTCTAACTATCAACCTATCCACTAATCTACCTAGCCATCCGTCGTTCTAAAGAAGTCAAAATTTAAAAATGTCTTTTAATGAATACTCCATCTCTCCCTTGGAAATCACCTCTTCGGTACTATCTCAATCCATCATTAGTAATTCTTGTTGTTTTTGTCGTTGTTGATGTCTCCCAAAACTCCAAAAGTCTGGTTTTAACACACCCATGTCAAACATTCAGTCAGTCACCGTGACAAAAGGAAACAAATGGAATGAGCCACGAACACAGGACGGATTACTGTTTACCTCCGCTATGCTATTTGAAATTCATCGGTCTATAATCTAGTTTGTTACACTGATCTTATAGGGCACACCAATACTGTCCTGTTATTGACAACAAAAGCCGAAATCCCGTGAACAGAGAAATCTGAAAATACATTTCATTTCAGTATGCGATATTACGATGAAAGTTGTAGTTTGCAACTGAATAACTGTAGTCCTCAAGCAGTGAGAAGGAGCCTTGGTATTGGCTCAGATCAGAAACAGAGCAAATGTTAAGTTTAGTTTAGATTATTGACAAAATACTGAGAAAAAAAATTGGTGGGTTGGCAGTCAGGTTTGAAGCAAAGTCAGAATAATCATTATGGCAAAAGGAAAAGGTTTGTACATGTAATTAAGCCTTGCGTAAATTAACCCTTTCCGGGGAAAGAAAATGTTACGATTTTTTTTTTATATTTAATTTTCTATCCTTTTACATTTTGTTCTTGAAAGCTTGATTGTCTTAATTCCTTTTCCTTTGCGTGTTTTATTGTATCGTTTCTGTATTATTTCCCTACGCTAAGCTTTGCTACAATTTTTTTTCAATTAATTTACCACATTTTGACTGAACTTGGTTTAGTCTGTTTTAGTTTTTCTAAGATTATACAGCCCTATTCGACACGATAGCGTACAAAGAACAGAGCCAGAGAACAGGCATCAGACCCCTGCATCAGGCTGCCAAAGAGAAAATTTATTAGATTTTAATGAAACCTACCAGTTTCTAAAATCCTGGCTTGAACTCTTCCACTTTTTGAGTGGCGGTAAACACAACTATCACTATATCTTAATGCGGCATTTCGTTTTGAATAATAATGTTCACTATTCCCCCCCACCCCCCCCCCCCTCTCTCCTTTTTTATTTTCAAGCGCAAGGCATTCAGAAAATCATATCAGGAAAAAATTAAAACCAAATAGAAAAAGAAAATGCAACATAAATATCCCCCTTTTTTCCAGTATGTCGTGTTCCCATCTCTCCGCATCAGCAGTCCAAATACTCCAGATATCGACACGCACGTCCGCATTCCGCGATGAAAGAGAGAAAGAAAAAACAAAATCAAACTGTCAGAGGAAAAGAAATAAACATCCAGGCCTGTTACTTCAAACAGCACTTCTACCTGGGCCTCCTAGCCCACCCAGGCGCCAGGGAAATGGTTTTAGATCAATGTTGCTGTAGTTTGATCACTCTTTTGATTGCCTGCAGAAACAATACAGATCCATATCGGCCTTCTCATAAGTTGGATCGATCTTTCTTGGAGTGAGTGACGGCGTCTCATACTTTTCCTTTCTCCTCTCTCTGAAAAAGGCTGTGTTTGGTTCTTTATGTGTCCTACTTTTTTCTGGTACTTTTTTTAAAATATTGTTGTTACGACCATTATTTCGGATAGAATGCTTCACGCGTGTTGGGTTATAAAGTAGCTCTAATGTTTTCTTTTATTCTCAGCTTGTGTAAAGTGTGTCCTGTAGGAGCAGGTTAGGTGTGTTAAAGTATGTGTGTGTGCAAAGAGTGTTCTGGTGTTCTTATGCTGTGTTATACACTTATGTGTTCATTTGCCTTGTATGCTTATAATCTTGTGTATTATGGAACTGTATAGCTTTATGGACCATAGAAGGAAATCCCTCTAGTGGATTTTGGGGGGGGGGGGGCGGGAAGAGGAGCACCTATGAGGATGCCTGGTGTGCTAGGATTCTGGGTCCTGTCACCAAAAACCCAAAAACCAAAAAGTAGCCTTATGTGTGCGTGCGTGCGTACACGTCGTGTGTTCATACATGAGTGTTTCTCTGTATGCACGTACGTACGTTTGTGTGTGTACATGTGTGTGTATCTGTGTCAAAGTGTGTGTGCGTGTGTGTGTGCACGTGAGTGTGTCTGTGTGTTAAGCCCAGTAGGAAAAAGCATCTGACTCTTGTCTGAGTCTCAAAATGTGCTTCCATGACCAATGTTTTGATTTGCTGCGTATCGATCCACACAGATGTGCACATTCCCTCGCTGCTGTTATTGTGGCTGTTTCCTGCTACCACCACCACTACTACAGCTTCTGTAAGCCTGCTACTTTGACAGCACGAGGGTGTTATTAATGTGTGAGACTTGTCACCAATCCTCCTTGATTACAGAAATCTCAGCTCTGAGCGTGAGACTAAATCAATAATGTATTGACAAATTATTTTGGTGGAAGAATTTTTTTTCTTTCCAAAGACTCACGGTGGATATTGACTGCAAGTCCGAACGTCAAAACAACAAAATCAAAACAAAAAAAAGTAGAAAATACGAAACCAGGATGACATCATCACGCTTGACCTATTCCAGCATCCGTATTGACGTCTTCAGTATTGTTGGAATCAGGGAACAAACACAATTAATGTAATTAATATTCTCTTCCCGGCACCATGCAAGGCGCAAAGTGGCCGTTCTCGTGTCGACGTGCCGTTAAACTTAAACTCAAACCCAGACTCAAATTCTCTTCCCAGCATATTGTAATAATTTCTTTTTCTTTTTTGGTCAGATTTGGCAGTTAATAGTAATAATACATTGGCCTGTATTGGCCTGTGGTTTGTCCTTCTATTCTGGCCTGCAATTATTAGTTTTTCTTTAACAGAATTTGTATCGAATGTTATGAGAAAACTATGGGCATAAAGTATTCAGCGGCAGACCAAAATAGACCGGTACTCTGGGTATTCTTTTCGACATTAATATACTGGACATAGTGTCAATTTCTGTTTTATTTAGAAAATACTTCTATTGGAGAAATACAAAATGTGCGCTTATGGGGGGGGGGGGTGTATTATCAGAGATTGTACATGGAAACTTGAAACTCTCAGTGGAGTGAGACGACATGAGCTGGAGACTGAGATCTGCAGAGGATGAGAACCGCCGTCAAATAAGTGTTTTGGTCCTTGACTTTGTTACAGACCATATCCATCTTATATTATGTCTGGGTGTTTTTCTGCAGTCTTCGGGTAGTAGTTACATTCGGCCCATAGGACCTCACTTATCCACAAGCTAAACCTGTGTCATTCTATGCATTCAGGTACTTTATTTAGAGTATCTGTGTTCTTCTAGTCTTCTGTCTCACAAGAGTTGGTTTTCTTATTTCCTCTGCCTAGACTCTGTAGACTCCTCCGCTGTTGATTCCGACTTACACAAAAGCAGAACTTGCAGAGCTTGCACTCACCCACACCCGAACAAACACATGAATTCTGCAGTGCTGTGGAAAAAGACTGTACAACGCAATCTAGGGCATATATATATAATATCACTTTTTTACCATCATTTCATAGAAAGAATCGTGACCTATCTTTCTATAGACCTGGGTTATAATCCTGTACGACTAACATTTTCCTTTGGTCATCACAAAATGGAAATTGAACGTATAAAAAATCGAAATACTCTTTTGTTTTGTTTGTTTTCTATTGTTTTTCTTTTCTCTCTGCGGGAAGAGGGGCGTCTCTTGTAAAATTTTGGTTTTGGCTCATACTGTGTTCTACCACAGCATTCTTCCATTTCCATGATATTCTCATGCATGTCTGGTCTGCACATGACCACTGTTTATTCTCATCACAGTGACTCTTTCACATTCATGTTCTCCAGCGCATGCAGTCAGTTCTATGAATATCAAATCAAGTAGTGCTCCATTTTCGCACTAACTCTTCTTACTTTCACTTTTTCTCTCTGTGTCCCTCAAACTTTCCCCAACTTTCATTGAACCGCCTCTGATGCTCTGCCGGTGTTGCCTTTTGCTGTGACGCTGAGTAAATATTATCCCGGGGTCCGGTTACTGAATGTCTGAAAGATACGTAGAGTTCGTCAGAAAAAATACACACAGAGACAGACAGATAGAAACAGATATTGAAGGTCAGTGAAGAAGAGTGCAGCGGGTCTGATTACATAATTATTGTTAACTATCCTATATATTTTATATCGTTTTTATTTACTCGGCACGTTCAGAAATGGCATAGATCACTGTTGATTTATCATCCCTGCTCATGGTTGCATGTTTACTTTAACATGCATTCTATCTAATGAGGACCGGGGGTCGGAGTGAGTTAGATCAACATGGACGTTCAGGACATAATCCATTCTTTTGGGAGATCTCATGGCAACACAATCTGCCACTTGCTTTCTACAGTCTGAGACGACCTGAATGACAGCCGATGTCAGTGTTTGTCGAACGGTACAGTATTAATTAATGTCATTTTTTGAAACTCAGAAAGTAAGTTCTTGGTGAGAAATCTTGATGTTGCACATGCTAGAAGACAACCTGTATGATCTCTGGTAAATGGCATGCCATCGCAGCAGACTGATTTGTCTTAAGCAAAGATTTTAGAACTATAATTATACACAACTGTAGTTCCGTACAAGTGTGAGCTGCGATTTGTTAAAGTATTAACACATTTCATCGTGTGGTGTGAATGGTGAACTTCAGTTGCCGCCGGTTATCTGACAGTTTGAGATCTGGCGTAACGTTCAGGGTACAAACTGCCACGTAGTAATTAAGTAATAGTAATAAAACATAACCGATTAAGGCACGTATCCCGCAAGTTAAGTTGAGGTGCCAACTTTCTCTTGTCAAGACAACAATAGAAATTTCAGAAATATGATAACTTGAAGAAGAAAGCTTCCGGGAGATGTGTCATTTGCTTTCTTAATCTGTCTCTCTGTTACGTGTTAAAAAATTTTCTAGAAAACTTTGTCATTTCTTTGTCAGGCTGACAGATCAGAAATTTTCTCTGTGATGAGTTTTGTCTCGCTGTCACATTTTTTATGTATCATGATAATTTTGCATATTTATAATCCCATTGTTAAAGTCCAGAGATTGTATTTTCTGGCTATGAAGAGCACTAGAACCTACATTTTCATTTCACACTGTGGGGTTTTTGGTTACTTATACACATAATATAAAGATTTTAACAGCATGAAACCTTATGGAAGCCCATTATTGAATATTATTCTCATTTTTCAATACATTACTTTGACTACGGCCTCTTCGCCTTTTTAACTCTATCCCGACTTTTGCCAAAGAAATGTCTGCCCAGGTCTTTTCTCTACAAACTGGGCCAACATAATAGCTCCAGAATTGTTTAATGATTCACTGTTGGGTGAGCATAATTTGATTTGAAGTTTTCAGCACAAATCTATGATGACTCTGTCATATGATCTGATTATATTTAAAATCTCATGTAGAACTTCACACGGCACTAAGCAAGTGTTTTGTCAAGACACAGGGGTCTGTGAAAATAAAAGGTTTACTGTACACCGACTCAGTTCTCCTATTCACAAGTGCACAAGAACTGCTCTTATCTTCTCCAGTTTCTCCAGATCCTGCAAATTTTAATGCAATAAATATTATTCCTTTATTTCCTCGAGTTGTTAAGTTCCTTGGCTTTTATTTATTTAAAAATTTAATCATTGACAGCTATTTCTCTTAATCCACTTCAAAGACTTCCAAGTGTCAAATTCAGAATTTCAATCTGGAACTTCAATAGCCAAAATAATAATAATAATAATGTTTCAAGAACACATCTGAGATGTGTCGGAGGTGGTGGTGAGATGATGACGATGATGATAATGATGATGGTGGTGGTGGCGGTGGTAGTGCTAGTAATGTTGATGGTGGTGCTGTTGATGGTAGGTGTCATTTTGATGAGTATTATTATGAATGATGGCGAGGAGGATGATGGTGGCATGCTGGATGTACATGCGGTGGTAACAGTGCGGTTGCATTGTAGTAACTGTTCAATACTGGCAGTGATTATGTATTGGCTTTTGTTAAAGGGTTGTGGTCCAATTACAAAGCCGAGCGTAGTTGTGTTCACTGCTCAGCCATAGCTTACTATGTAAACTACCGTTGTTTGTTTTTTGTATGTTTTTATTATCAATGTGTCCTTGCAGTCTTTGGTGTTGTTGTTGTTGTTTTTGTTGTTGTCGTTATCATTGTTGTTGAGATAACGATGTTGCATAGTGATAGCAGTAGCAGTACGGCTCACTCACAGAGGTAGTGGTAGGGACAATGGCCACAACAGGAACAGCAGTTGCATTTATACTATCTTTTGTAACAGCAGTTGCATAGGAAAAGAACGATAGGACGTATTGATGCTGATTAGCTTTTGTTTATCTTTCTGGATATATTTGCATTTTGTTGATTAAGCGCGTGGGTGGGTGATTGTGTTTATATTATGTGTGAGTGTGTGTGTGGATTGGTGTATGACTTTGTGTATGGGTGGGTGGGTTGATATGGGTGTGTAGGTTTGGGGAAGGGGTGGGAGAGGTTTGATAAGGATGCATAAGTATTATGTGGATGGAGGAGGGGGGGGGAAGACTATAATTATGTGTGGGTAGGTGATTTGATATGGGTAGATGGGTGGGTGTATGCCTAGATAGGTGGGTCGGTGTTAGTAAAGGGGGGGGGGGGGAATTGATAAATAAGTGTTTATATTTGGATGTGTCACTGTACGTTTACATGAGTCGAGTTTGTGTAGCAAAATACATGTACATACTTTATTCACAACACACAACACTAATTTTTACATTGTTTTAACCATCAAAATGGAACAGCCTTGCAATCCATTTAAATGTATTTATTCAAATTGGTGGAAAAAAGAAATTACAACAAACGAATGAATTCCAAAATAATGCATCGCTCTTATAACAACAACAAAAAATCTGTATGCACAAAAATCATAACAATAATAATATAGAAGAAGAGAAGAACAAAAATAACAACATTATTATGAGATATATTTCTACACGGGGTGAGTCAAAATGTGAGTTAATCTCTGGAAAATGTACAGGTATATTAATTATCATTAATGAATTAGGAAATTATGAATTAATTTACAATGTGACTGTGACTGAATAATTTAAAACAAAGTCACCTTAGTTCTTGGTTGTTCTATCTCCATTTTCTAAAAAAAAACTGGAGATCTTTTAGTAGCCTAAGTAGCAAATGCTCACTTTGACACTTGGTATAAAATGCGCCGTGGCACTCATCAAGCTGTTTCACAGTTCCGATTTATTCTAACACATTATTATAATATGTACCAAAGCCACAGACGTTCGACGTCGAATTTCTCAGTTGTGCAGGAAGTGGACTTAGAACAAACAAGAACTCCGGTCGCGACATCCTCAGTATTTTTAGTATTTCCCTTCAATTGATGTCGTAAATTTTGTAGTTTTAGCCTTCTTCAACGCTCAAGACATCAATAAGATCATCAACACATGCCCTATTTGACCAAGGATTTTGCTGGACATTAACGATTTCGAAAAAACGTAAAAAGCCTCTAAAACCTTTCAAGCAGTAATTGCACGTAACTTACGATAACATTTACGATTAAAACATACCCTAAATATCACAATTTCGCTGTGATTCAGCAACATCTATTTCATTTCTAGCATTCTATTGACGTAAATGTTACTGTAAGTTACGCACACAAGAAAAGTACAGGTGATGATTTTACCTTTGAAGGAGCCGTAAAGACAATCATGCTCTACTGAAAGTTTGCCCTATTAATGCAAGTATTACAGCAAATACCCTCTGTTCCGCCACCAAAATTTCACATTCAAAAATTAGTCACAACTCTGTTGGGAGGCAATCAACTCTTCACAGCTTTGGGTGGAAATATTGGAAAAGATTCAAGTCCTCAAAAGTCAACACCGAAAAGGCTAACAAATGTCAATTTTCTTCTGTTCTTCCTGTCAACTACGTGTATTTTAAAACAAAATCTAAACCAGCCAAATGTTTTTCCTACTGAGAAATTAAAAGTCCAAGTTTACGAACTTTGAGAATTGTAGTGTTTTCACTCTCACCCGCCTTTCCCCTTTCATAGCCTAACTGTTTTTCAGCCAGATTAATCACCATATACCGTATATTACATAGACTCTCCAACGCAGTCCAATTTTTCTTCTCCCTAAGCTTCGACACTCCAGAGAACACACGAACGAATCCAATCAGTCTATTGTAATGTGGCTATAGAGTCCTATCCCCCTTTTCCAAAGAAACGCACAATAAAAACTCTTTCCCTCATAGCTCCGTTATCGTGTAAGATACGTGTCTTTCACCTTGGTGAATTACTGACGGGAGGCATCAAAGAATTTTCATTTCATAAGAATAATTAACAGTAAACACAGTCATAATTATGTGCGCATATTCATTAAATCTCATCACATCAAGGCAACCATTACATATCATGATTACATTTTTTTTAAAAAGATATTTACAATTATATTCATATTCCCAGCATGCGCTTCTGTCAAACATACCGTTCCATTAAAATTATAAACTTTTGCACATATTTTACAGGAAACAAATAATATATTTAAAATTGACATCAACAATAGTTTTTCCCATTCTCCGTTTGTAAAACATGACATTAAAATTTTGTAAAAAAAAAAAAAAAAAAAGCATTAATTGGGGGCAGGGGGGGGGGCAGAATTGGACGGGTCTAAGTGCCATTTGTACTTAGATCCCTTGTAATTCTAACCCCCCTCAATTTGTTTATGCGGGTTCGAATTGCAAGTGTTCTATGTGCCAATAGCAATTAGGGCCCGGCCTAATTCTAAACTCTTCAATTGTTACTAAATTAATTTGTGAGTCTAATCAATGCCAGCGCCCTGTGTTGCGAGTAATTAAAGAAGTGATGGGGTTATTACATTCAGAGTGACAGTATCATCATCATCATTTAATACACAGAAAGATTAGAGATGATAATTATTATGGCCAACTGTTTGAATAAATAGAATTTGAAAACAGCATATAAATAAAGGAAATGAAACAAATATGCATCAGGCACAATACAGTATGTGTGTATGTATGTATATATATCATTATAAATTATGGTCTCGACAAAGCTGGTGTCTCAGTGACTGGTGTTTTCACATTGTTCTTCGTATCACTCTTTCTTTCAATCTCTCTATTCATCTCCTTCGTTTACTGCTCTACACTTTTCTCTCTCTCTCTCTCTCTCTCTCTCTCTCTCTCTCTCTCTCTCTCTCTCTCTCTCTCTCTCTTTCTCTCTTTCTCTTTCCCACTCTTTCTTTCTGTCTCTCTCTTTTTGTCTTTCTTTTTTCTTTCTCTCTCTCTCTTCTTTTACATCTTTAGTCTCATTTCTCCCCTTTTACTTCTCTTCCACACTATCATCATCTTTATATTTACATCCTTCCCTCTTTTTTCCCTCTCTTCAATAGGCAGGCTCCCTTGTAAAGGAACCCTAAAAATAACGCACCTTAATGCAGTAGTTTTATTGATACGTCTTTTCTTGTGAGCTGCAAATTGCCTGTCACCTACTACAGTCAAGGGGTTACCATGAACAAAATGACGTCGTTTTTTTGTATTTGTATTTGTATAACTCTTTAATCCCATTTGGGAAATTTGCCTTTGTGCCATTGCAGCCCAGTTATAACTGGAGCAGGCACGTCGTCGCCACAGTGCAGCGCCGGTCGGCGGTTTTTTTGTTGTTTTTTTTTGTGTGGGGGGGGGGTGGGGGAGATGAGGGGGGAGGGGGAGGGATTGATAGGGATGAATTTTAATTTAATTTTGCCCGGGCAGCCGCATGTTCGACCTGCTCTTTACGATTTCCAACTGCCAAGGTATCTATCTTTAACGTGCGCAACGTGCACACAGGCCCTCCGAATTTTTTCGTCTTTGTCCGAGAAGTCTAGGTACTCGATCCTACCCCCCAATAGGCTCAGGGACATGAAAATATGAGAAAAATCCCAAACTTCCAACATGCCTGCACCCTTGGCACGAGAGGCGAGCACCTTGCCTCTAGACCACCTTGTCTATTCCAAAAGTTGCACTCTTATCAATACTATTTTCCGCTGCAGTTTATCATGAATTCAGTTCCCAATCAAGTGGCGGCGTAAAGTTAGATCTAGACCTACCGCAGCTGAATCAATCATTGATTTCTCAAAGTCATCTCCATTAGTTTCACACCCTCAACAAAACAAGAGGAACAAAGTACACTCTCACAGGAAAACCTGATAATATTTGGATTAAATTTTCAGGAATGTTTTGAGTTTGGCTATAGAATAGGCCAGCACGACAAACAAAAGATACCCTCTGACAATAGCCAGCACACAGCGTACGACTGGAATGGAGAACTAAATTAATTACAGGCTCAATTACTCTAAAACAAGTTGTGCCGCGTTTTTAGTTTGCATTAGTTTGCATACATTTACTGACTGTTGTTCAATTCTCTATTTTTCTCCCTCTCTCTCTTTATCTTTCTCTCTCTCTCTCTCTATTTCTCTTTCTCTCTGTGTCTGTGTGTGTATCAGTCTGTCTGTCTCTCTCTGTATCTATCTATCTATCTATCTGTCTATCTATCTATCTATCTATTTATCTATCTATCTATCTATCTATCTATCTATCTATCTATCTATCTATCTATCTATCTATCTATCTATCTATCTATCTATCTATCTGTCTATCTATTTATCTATCTATCTATTTATGTCTGTCTGTCTGTCTATGTATCTATCTATCTGACTGTGTGTCTGTCTGTCTATCTGTCCACCTGTCTATTTATCTATTTATCTCCATCTCTCACGCTCTCTCTCTCTCTCTTTCTGAAAAAGAAAATCTCCCAACAACTTTCCATGCATTCATACTTGCGTCAATATGCATTCAAAAAAGATTATAAACATGAGTACACACACAATATGTTACATTCAACATTCAGATACCCCGTGGTCGTACACACTGTGGCTCTCTCAAAATTGAATTATTCTTTGGCCACCTCTCTTTTTTTTTTTTTTAGCACACTGCAAATCAGTGATTTCAGAAACAGAAATGGGGCCAGGTTGAACAAGAAATCTGGCCACAAATTGTCCTATTGCACACAACAAGTTACCATCTCTGGGTTAAAAACAAAGTCCTTTCCGGTATAATTATTACAAACAGGTAAGCTAACAGAAACACAACATGTTCGTCACAGCTGAACAAGAAAACAACCAATGGAAAACAAGGAGACTTTAAGCATGTGTGTCTTCCACAGGATGTCTTCCTAACATAAAAGACGTTTTGAAGATTATTTTGAAATGAAGAAAACAACATAAGAACTGATAAACAATAAAGTCAAAACTTGGACCAATCGACCAACTAGAATTTGAATAAAACAATTTGACGCAGGGATTTATTATACGAAAGTTTCAATTTCAAATTTTCAAAAAAACAAAGAAAAACGGAGAGATTTAAATGTGTTAAAACCACAAAACATGAAGAAATGGTTCTTGATATGCCATAAAATTATTTCAACAAGAAACAAAAAAGGAAAAGACAAAAAATCTACAGATTTCAGAGTGGGAATGCATTTTGGAAACAGCGAATGAATGAATATAACTTTCGTTAACGTATTTTACTCATAAGAGAATTCGGAATGGTCATTTGTTTTGATTAAATTTGTCAACATCGACATCATCATCATCAAGCAATGTTGAAAGAATAATAATGGCAATAAGCATAAGAATAATTTAATAGAAATAAATAGTCAGCGCCATTATCATACATTAGTAGGCCTACCGAGTCGCCTTGTGGACAGCAACGTGGTGTTCCTATCAAGGTTTGAGAGAGAGAGAGAGAGAAACGCTTGTTCACTCACCTTTCTTTATCTTAACAATAAAGTTTTATATTGCTGTTTCTATTTAATGTTTAAATTTGCAATAGATGGCAAGAGACGGAGATAGTGGATAGACTAGTTGAATGCGTTGTTGTTGTTGTTGTTGTTGTTGTTTTCATCTTTTTTTTTTTCTTACATGAATGTTTTTTGTGTATGTTTTGAATTGGCCATTACAGGAATATGTGTAAAATTAAACTTGAACTTATTATTATTTTTATTTTTTTTGTTGCAAAATGTTCTTAAACTTACTGGTTTGGTTGCGTGTGACCGCTTTTCGGAAGGGATCAGCATCCCGAAAACAAACAATAGCACCATAGCAGTTTCGAATCACACAAAGCAAATCTCCTTAAGTATTCTATTCCTTTTACAAACAGCAAAGTAAAGCAACGCCTCTGGAGTGTTCTATTCCTTGACTTAACGCGAGTTTAAATATTGTGTTTTATCCCAAGAAGTCGAAACCAGCGCCTGTCTGCCCCCCCCCCCCCGACACCCGTCAACCAGACCTGCAGGCCTGTCAAAAGGCATTAATCTCTACAACACGTCGCATTTTCTCTAGTGTTGAACACAGAGAAAGACCTGGGTTTTGTACGCCGTGGTTCTGGCTATGAATAGATGAGTTATAAACGTGATGGGTGGCGTTCACGGGTAGCATTTTGACAGGTATACCGACACGCGGAACAAGTGGAACAGACGGGTGACTCGCAAACAAATTATGAACAAAAATACACATGGAAAAATGATGATAGAGTTGGCTACTTAGCCTTAGCGCAGAAGAGCGGCACAAAACGAAGTCTATTGGAAGGAGAGGGAGGGGTGGATGAGTAGGGTAAAGGGGGTATCATACTAAGCCCGGAACGGCACAGTCAGCTGCTGGCAGACAAGAAGTGCACATCAAACTTTCCTAGACTTTCTTAGTAAATTAATTAGGGAAGACCCTATCATACTAAGCCCGGTCAGACACAGTCAGCTTCTGCCACTATTTCTTGGGTGTACAGTTTGCTGGCAGCGTCTGACTGTGACGTTCCAGGCTTAGTGTCATAGAGTTGAAAACGCAGCGAATTAGTCAGTCAGTACTGACACAGAAATAAAAACAGATAAAAGTTAAGGAGGCGAGTGAGTGAAGTGCAATACGCTGTCGGGATATGGTTTGATGTGTTGAGCCGTATCAAATCAGCTTAAAGCTACCCATCTGAAGGCTCACCGAGCATTGGGTCAAGTCTGTCTTGCCCCAGTTTTGTGAACTATGGAGTTAAACAGAATGTACCAGTGACACTCAAACAAATGTGTTTCGTTAGTTGATTCAAAGGAAGTTCAAGACTTAGTCTGAGTCAAAACGGACGCAAGACTGACTTGACTGGGTGCGCTATAAAGCCTTAGCATTTACACAGGACTCATCAGCCAGGTGACTTATCTAATCCTTCGTCAGTTTTGTTCGCATGTTTGTACACCGCATATATATGGAGAGGAACGGTGGATGGGTTTTTTTTTATTTCCTTTATTCTGGTGCATATTCAACTGTGTGTGGATCTGAGAGAATCCGTGGCATCTTGAAGAGTGTCATTTCGGAGATATCATGTGGTGGAATACGTGAAATAGTGTTATTTTGCCTACTGTGAGTTACTGTTGAAGTAAATTTTACCGATAAATCAAATAAAAGAACGACATTTTTGAAGAAAATATTCATCTACGTACTGTAATGTTTATTTTCCCTATATTATATAGTGCGGAGGGACAGAGCTAGGTTTAGTAATAGTAATAAAAAGGATGATGATTTTAATACTAATGATCATCACCATAATAACAAAACAATAACTCTAAGAATAATGACAATAATAATAACAGTAATAAGACACTACAGAGTGCCCATTTTCTCTATATTACAAAGCGATAACAGTCGCTTCCTGTTTATTTATTTAATTATTTATTTATTTATTTATTCATTTATTTATTTATTTTCATTTCTAATCCGTATTATTATATCGATCTATTTTCTTGTCTCCATTTTTATTTCACATCCTTCGTGATAATTCCCGTCGGCCACCAAACGGCCCAGGTGTAAAGCTGATGCGTGAAAACTGATTATCTAAAGATCTTCTTTCTCCCCCCTCTATCCCAACTCACACCTTTGTCACACAAAAACAAAAATTGGCAAACAAAAAAAATTTCGACAACTAAATTAAAAACTGGAGGTAAAATTTACCTTTACACCGCACACGGTCGTTTTATTCCATGGCGGCACGTCCATTGTTTCTCCAAATTAGGAGGCGGAATCAAATGTGGAACAACTATGTCAAAAGGCACGATCGAACACGATAAATCAATTGATTTCGCGTCTCTATAACAAAAAGGTGTGTCTAATTGAAAGGGCCCAAATTACCGCGTGTCCCTGTAATTATCATTATACCTCAGAACTGAGCGCGCGCGCGCCACACACACACACACAGACATACAAGGGGGCGGGGCGGGGGGGGGGGGAGGCAGTGGAGAAGAAAAGAGACCCGAGTCTGGGGCAGCTCAGAAAATAAACACAGAAAGAGTATCAGCGTAACTGCGTAACGGCGTTACGCGGGGCAGACATTCTCTGGCCCGCAGATAGAAAACAATATAAACGCGTTATGGGCCAGACATTTAACGTTCGCGTGAAAATAACAAAAAACAAAAACAAAAAATGGAAACAAACGTAGAGGAGGGGCTCGGGGGGAGGGGGGAGGGGGGAGGGGGGAGTCAACGAGGGAGGAAAGAAAGGAGTAGCAGCAGCAGTAGGAGGAGAAGTGAACGGAAAAAAAAAAACAACTGGTAGTAAACAAACCCAACAGAAAATGCGACGCCAATAGGGTCAAAGAGAAACGGGAATTCCTTGTGGATTAAACGTGCGGTTTTTGTCTGTCCAATGACTGGGGAAATGGGTTGGTCGTTACCGAAAAAAGGCAATTAAAACTTGTATACCCCGCCAAGGTTAAACAAAAAACAAACAAACAAAAAAACACAGAAACGAAACAAACAAAAAAAAAACACAAATGAGTTGATTCTTTAGGGTCTGATAAATTCAGTTGAAAATGACAGACAAGTTCCACCCCCCCCCCCTCCCTTCCCTTCCCTTCCCTCCACCCCCCGTGCCCCTCCCCTTTTATATTTTGCTATCTTTCTCTCTCTCTCTCTCTCTCTCTCTCTCTCTCTCTCTTTCTCTTTCTCTTTCTCTCTGTCTCTCTCTCTGTCTCTCTCTCTCTCTCTCTCTCTCTCTCTCTCTCTGTCTCTCTCTCTCTCTCTCTGTCTCTCTGTCTCTCTCTCTCTCTCTCTCTGTCTCTCTCTCTCTCTCTCTCTCTGTCTCTCTCTCTCTCTCTCTCTCTCTCTCTCTCTCTCTCTCTCTCTCTCTCTCTCTCTCTCTCTCTCTCTCTTTCTGTCTTTTTCAATTTCGTGGCAATAGAAGATACGATTTGAGGATTCCCTTGGAAACATTTCTGTTGGAATGTGACGGAAATAAAACCATTGTAGGCCTATGTTGGGAAGCCCTAGATACGCTAGTACCAAATAGAATAGGAGAATGCGATAAACTGAGAAAAATATTGCTAATGATAAAAATGATTTTAATAGTAATAGTAACTCATTTCAAATGAGATTAAAATTTTTGTAATTTACCATACTGCTAAAGTGCTACCCCGCAATTTCTCTCTCTCTCTCTCTCTCTCTCTCTCTCTCTTTTTCTCTCTCTCTCTCTCTCTCTCTCTCTCTCTCTCTCTCTCTTTCTCTCTCTCTCTCTCTCTCTCTCTCTGTGTGTGTTTCTTCTCAAACCGCCATGAGAAGTCCCCTTGCCTTATAACCGTTTCCACTGCGGCACTTTCACATTGATTGCTAAGTTTATCGCTAGAAAATAACGTGTGGTCATCAGTCAATGGCAACATGACGAATGGAGAACTAAACAAACTCAAACAAATACAAAGACGAATAAATCGGTTATAATTTCCATACTAGCCCGCTGTGCGATTTCTCCGTGCGTTAGTTGAACACGCGAATGAATAAAAACTCTATTATGGCAATATGTGAAGTGACGAATACCATACAGATATATTAAGAGTAAGGTATTCTTAAACTCAAATCCACACACAATTAGCTAAATTAATCAAAAAGTCCGTGATGACATGTAAAAATAAGATATAAGAAACTTTTGTGGACTGTCTCAACGGTGTGACAATAAATTATCTGGACACATTCATTTGAGACACAATTCAATATTTTTTCTTTACAAATTTTTCGAGCTACATAAAAAACAGAAAAAAAAAGAAGAAAACGTGTTTTCATTCATAGAATAGAATTTAAAAGTAAGCTGGGAAATTTCCCTGTGGCTGCTTAACTACGGTTCTAAGAGTGGCACTTTAGCTACTTTCTCTTTAAAAAGAAAAATCTAGAATTTGCACGCAAAGACCTGTAGGCCAAGACACAGACAAGAAATCATTTTTTATTTTCTGTGTGGAAAGTTTACTTAGCTTATCTCTAAATGGGTGCAGAACAGAGATTTGTATAACAATTCTGTGGCCGATAACAGTTATTTTTTTTAACCACTACATTCTGCAGGTTTAAGAGTTCTGTGTACAAGTACTGAGTCAACAAAGTGAGAATTTATATAGCAAATGACGCTGTGTTGGCGGACAAGGCATCAGTCAATCGTAAATCCGTACACATACGAAGTTAATCATAACCATGTTCAACACACCCTGTTTTGTATTGCCACGTAAAAATGCGGTATACACCAAAACCAGGTTAAAATATCCCTTTTAAAATATCATTGCCCAGAATGACTTTAATGTGTTCTATTCTTCTATCTGAGTTTTCATAATTTTGTTGGCAGTGGCGTGTAGAAATGGGGTATGAGGGGGCGACAGCCCCGGGCATTCATTTCAGGGGGGGGGGGGGGTATCCAGCCAAAGAGTAAACTTAAAATTTAAGTTTTTTCATATGAAACATGTGGGTGATTTATATTTAATTTGAATAACAAGTTTATTTGATCTAAATAAATTTTTATACAAATTTAAAATGTCTTCCTTTCTCTTACATTTCTCAGTACTAGGCTTTTGAGTCTCGGGGGCATAAAATCAAGGAGCTGGCCCAGGCATCAGTAAACCTCTGCAGGCCACTGTTTATAGGACTTGCAATATATATATAGGTTCTTTGGGTCATCACGACATGAAAATTGAACACAGGACATTGGCAACGCGGTTTTTTGGGGTTTTTTTTCGTATGTCGTAAAATTGTGTGTTCCACACATACGACCTTTTGCCGTTGCAGGCCAGTGTCATGTCATGCCCCCATTTATTTATATATACATGTTAAACGATTATTGTTTGGAATACATTCAAAACTAAAGAGGCAATGTTTCACATGTTTCACATTTGAGATACATGAAACATATATTATTGTGCAGTGATACTAATAGATATATGTACATACATGTATGTATGGGATCTGTAGCATGCAGTACTAAAAGTCACTGAGTATGCAACAGCTTTCGTACTACAACTTTACTGTGGTATTCACAATCCTTGTGCCATTTACCCCCGGGATGTAGTTCTACGATTCTTTTGTAACTTATAGTGTTACCGCTAAACTTTTGTCCCAGATTATGATGATAGTAGTGCTGCTGCTGGTGGTGACGTGTTATTTGTTTGTTTATATTCATGTTGATTAATGAAGTGGAAAATGCAGGTTCCGTAATAACAACTGTAATAACACAAGGCGTTTATTATACATCGCTCCATAGAGGCAACGACCGAATTCTGAGCGCTTGAAAACATAAATTTCATAACTATACAGAGAGAAAGGCTGGGAAAACAGCGGGAGAAACAGAGAGAGAAAGAGGGAGAGAAAGAGAGAGAGAGAGAGAGATTTACTCAATACATTTTTTTGTTAATACATGTATGTTCGCAATGTAAAAAAGGGTGGCTCTTCCGCTATTGTTTACATTTCAGACAACACAATTTTCAATCTCTCTCAGCGACTGAGACAGAGGATTCCAAATCTCGAGCCTTTGACACGAAAAGCTAGTGACAAGATTTTTCACCCTTGGTTTTCAAGGACATGTTATGGATGTGTGTGGATAGAGAAAGGTGTGTAATGTGTGCTTTTATTTGTGTGTATGTTTATTTTGTGTGTTCTGTAAGACACACAACTGGGCGTGACATGAACCCAGAGCATTAGGTAATGAAGGCTCGCGTTGATGTAGCCAGCATGGTACACGCTACGGTAATGAATAAACAATGGCGTAGAAAAATAATTGTAGTCAAATAGAACAAGACTTGATAACATTAGTGAGGTGTGGAACTGCAGGGTGTGTGTGTTTGATGTCACTGTGTCCTTAGTGTGTGTGTTGTTGTTGCTGTTGTTGTTGTTTCTGGTGATGTGGTAGTGGTGGTGTTGCTGTTGTTGTTGTTTCTGGTGATGTGGTAGTGGTGGTGTTGCTGTTGTTGTTGTTTCTGGTGATGTGGTAGTGGTGGTGTTGCTGTTGTTGTTGTTTCTGGTGATGTGGTAGTGGTGGTGTTGCTGTTGTTGTTGTTTCTGGTGATGTGGTAGTGGTGGTGTTGCTGTTGTTGTTGTTTCTGGTGATGTGGTAGTGGTGGTGTTGCTGCTGTTGTTCTTGTTGTTGTTGGTAGTGGTTGTGGTGGTGATGGTGATGGTGGTGCTGCTGTTGCTGTAGTTGTTGTCATGTTACTGGTGTGGTGGCGGTGGTGGTGTAGCTCTTGTTGTTGTTGTTGTTGTTATTGTTGGTGGTGGTGGTGGTGATGGCGATGGTGTTGTCACTGTGGTTGTTATTTTTACGTTATTATTGTTATGTTCTTGTTTGCTTCTGCTTCTGCTGCTGTTGTTGTTGTTGCTGTTGCTGTTGTTGGCAGGATAAACCATTAGAATCACACTATTTGAGCAGTCGAAAAGTGCGTGATATGGCAGATGACATGACATGCAGCAGAATGTGCTACAGCATAAATAATTTACAAAGATGCACCAGGATTACTGCAGCCTACCTGCTTTTTTTCTTTTTTTTTAAACAACTCTTGGCTGACCTGACATAGCAAAAGCAAGCCTAGATGTCGCATGTTTATGAATAATTACAAAAGTACGACAGTTACTACACTATAGCTAATCTACCTCTTCAAAAACATCTGTTCGCTAACCCGACAGAGCAAAAATAAGCCTAAGTGGCTATTGAGACTGAAATGAGAAACTTGCTTTTCTGTATACACGTAATTGACTTGTAATTTTAGAAAGAAAGTGCGTCCTTACTGTTTTATTGTCCATGATTTTCTTTATGCTGTTTTCTTTGCCAGGTTCAATCTACGTGTGCGTGTCAAATTTTAACATGCCTTTTTGGCTTTCTTTTCCCTTTTTTTTTTTTTTCTTGTTTATTTAAAACTTTTCCAACACGGAAATACAATAAAAAAAATTTCTGCATGGACAAAATGTAGCTCGCGCTAACATTGGACTGAGACACAGATCATAAAGTCGAAGTAGTATTAAGCTATAATATTGGCTCTTAAGCCGCCCATTCAAACTTGTATAATCTTAGTATCGTAGATCTATTACTTTTCCATTCACACATTGCTCAAAGTGTAGCGGGCACTGACATTACGCAATTTAGATATCAGTGCGCACAATTATTAGTTATCTATGACACGCAATGATTTTTTTGGAAGAAAGAATTTTTTACCCATTTGGAGCCCACTGGGAACCTAATAGTAAAATAACATGAGCTACTGGCGCTTTTGCTTTGCAATTTGCAGATTTGACTTTATTTTGGGATAGTACAGATTCCCGGCTTCAGGCGTTTCTTGACGTGGGTGTAATGAGAAACTGCTCTCCACTAGAAATACCCACGGGAAAACATTTTTTTCTTTTTTTTTTTTTTTAATATTAATGATATGTTTTCTTGGCCAGGCTCATGTACCTGTGCGTGTCCAATTTTCACATGCCCTTTTGGCTTCCCGTTCAATTTTTTTTTTTTTTTATTTAAAACTTTTCCAGTACGGAGATACAATTTCCGCATGGACAACAAGTAGCTTGCTTTAACACTGGGAACACAGATATAAAGCCGAAATATTAAGCTATAATATTATTATATTTATGATATTACAGCCTGGACGTCTGTTACTTTTCTAGCCAAACGAAAATTGCCTTCGATTGGTGATTAGCGACAATAACTGATTAAGGAGTTGATTAACTGACCAGCTAATTAACAAACTAACTAACCAACGAACTAACTATCTAATTAACGAACTAACTAACTGACCAACGAACTAACTAACTAATCAACGAACTAACTAACTAATCAACGAACTAACTAACTAATCAACGAATTAACTAACTAATCAACGAATTAACTAACTAATCAACGAACTAACTAACTAACCAACGACCTAACTAACTAACCAACGATCTAAGTAACTATCCAACGACCTAAGTAACTAACCAACAACCTAACTAATTAACCAACGAATTAACTAACTAACGAAGTAAGTAAATGAATAAATAGATAGATAAATGTATACGTAAATAAATAAATAGAACTTTTAAACGGAAGAACCGGGCTGTGTCTTTCTGAAGTAACATTTTTCTGTTTTCTATGATCTCTTAGGTTTCGCTTGATTCATGAAGAACATTGATTTCACCCTCACTGTGTAACACACGCACAAGCATGTGTACAAACTAAATGAGGAAGGGACGCGAGCGGAGAGAGAAGGGTTAAAACAGCTCCAAAACAGCCAGGACACCCTGTGTGTTTCTGCTGTCGGGTCGTCCTGGGCTTCCTTCCAGCGTGTTCAAGAGACATTAAATACACATGTATGTGAAGGCTGCCGGTAATTAGTTTCGGAAATTTGTTCGACTATTTTTTATTTTTTTTTCGCTTAAACAATCTTGCTCAATCTTTATTATCATGCTGCATACACAGAGTGCAATGATTTTTTTTTTTTTTATGACAGTGAGTCCGTGTGCGTGTGCGTGCGTGCGTGTGCGTATGTGTGTATGTATGAGTGTGCGCGCGTGCGTGCGAATTCATATGTGTGTGAATGTATGCGTCGATCCGTGTGTGTGTGTGTGTGTGCATATGTGTGGATGTGCTTGTGTTCGTGTGTGTGTTTCCGTGTATTTACAGAACATCATTCATAATTATCATCCTTATTATCTCTTTTTTATTATTATTTTTTTATTTTCGTAATTTTGGAGAAGCTCGTGCTGAGAATGGCCCCCGTCCGACATCTTGATCGACTGTCTGTTTGCGTACGTCTCTTCCCGGCTTTGAACCATTGTGTTATTTAATACCTCGGCCAAAGGGAGAGATCAGTGTGGAGCCAACACTGCAGAATGTAGGAAACAAACGTATCTTTTTGGGTGTCATTCGCGTACCCTCCCCCCCCCCCCCTCCCCCTCTCGAGAGCCCGCCGGGTGGAATATCTATAAGCTTATCCGATGCGAGCGATATCGAGAGAAAGAAAGACGGGAACAATTTTTAAATGTAAAGAAATATGAAGACAGAAAAAGAAAAAGAAAAAGAGAAAAACTGAATGAGAGAGAGACAGATGGAGGAAAAAGAAGTGTGTGTGTGTGTGTGTGGAGGGAAGGGAGGGGGGTGTGAGACAGAAATAAATGCGCGGTATTTAACATGCAGACTGATAAGTGCCTGTCAATTATTGTGTCTCAATACCTGCTGTGGACGAGTCACATAACGATACCAGAGATAGAATTATAGACGCCGGCGATACACTCTGACTTTTCACAGTAGGAGGAAAAAATGAAAAAAAATGAAAAAAAAAATTCTCCCCATCTTTGTATATTATCTCTACATAACATGTATAATAAAAATTAATTCCTGGAATCGGAACGTGCGGTCATAATATTGTACTGTGTAATAATTACCCATAAACATGCTTATTCTGGGTTATAGTCGTGTATTTGATGACATGTAAACTGATTTTGTCCATGATGCGGAAAGTAAACAACGCAAGGATCGAATATTTAAATTTAGCACTGCATAAGATAACGTTGCTGCAGCTTAAAGGAGTTAATGACCTGTAAATGACAAACTTCTCTCTCAAGAAAGCAGAAAAAGCAAACTTCACACAGTTCAAGCGGACATTTCAAAAATATGGTTAAGTCCCACAAATTGAGGTACGACCCACGATGTCATTTCATATGGCCAGCCGTTAATAATTGGTCAAAAATGACAAATTCGTATTCCATGACGCTGATCAAGCTTTTATGATTATCTTTAAACATAGCTTACTGCAGTGATCTTTTCAAGTAAAAATTTAAAGAAAAATGACAGTGATTAGATTTAGCTTCAATTTTCATTTCTGTTTCGATAAGAGATGACGAAATTACGCAAAGTTAAATGTGGGACGCCCTCGCGTATCGTGATCTTGAGCTATCGTGATATTTAACGACGTATGAAACTCGCAATCTTAGTTCTTGTTTGTTCCAATTCCACTTTTTCCACAAATAAGAAATTTTAACTTTAAACGATTGCGGCTTTAGTTATTAAGATAAGAACTATGAAACAACTTGAAAAGTGCGACAACGCATTTTAAGTAAAGTGTCAAAGTGTGCATAATTTCTTACACTTCTTCTACGTACTTAAAGGTCTCCAGTTTTTTCAGAAAATAGAGATAGAACAGACAAGAGCTAAGGTCTCGCATTGCTTGCGAGTGATACAAATGAATGATTATTTCATTCCTGACCAGCAGGGAATAAGAAGGTTATGTTGGTATGAATCTGAGCCCTTGATGTAGGCCGAAGTTTGGCTGCGTTATTAAATAGTTAAAAAGTTGTTCCGTACGTCTTACTGAGCTGAGACCCAAGTTGCGACAATTCTAGCTAAGTTGGGCCCTGCTTACCGAGCTCAGGCAGGAGACACTGTGCTTCACAGAAGCGTACATTAATGTTTGCCGAACGGAAAGACAAATACACACACACGCTGGTAGTCAAGCAATCGGGTGTTGGCAGTGTAAGCACAGTGCCCCTGCATGAATAGGTCGACAAACACATACATGTACACACAAGTGTGCTGAGATTTGAGAAAGAGGATCCACGCTAGTTGAGAATTAAAAAGTTAGTTACAGGTACATGCAAACCTCTGTCTACTTGAATTCCTGAAGTGTAAAACGGTGTCTGGGCTAGACAAGGCGAAGAAAAAATTGGTACTTGGTATTAATCAAAATGACACTGATGATATAATGAAGTATTATTAACAGCAGAATGTCATTAACTCTTTGTATACCAATCACCGATATATCGGTTCTTCTGCTGGTCACGTTTGTGCCAATCGCCGATGTATCGGTGCACCAGAATGCTAGGTTATTTTGTGTGGGGAAGAAAAAAATTCAACTTTCTGTTAATAGATGTTGCTGTAGTTAGTCTTTATGCATCTCCACACTATTTTCCTCCTGTGTCGGCAAACGTGGAAAAATTCATGGCACACAAAGAGTTAATGATATTTTCCAGGATCTGGAGACAAAAAAAGTCTTGAGTATCACAATGTTTCTTGGCAAATAACGCACTGAATCAACACTCTTTTCCGTCGGTTTTGACTCATATTTGAACTCCCTTTGAATCAACCAAGGATACAGAACTGTGTCAGTCTCATAAGTGCATGAGGCTCCGTTTAACTCCTTGATACACAAAACCGAGGCACGACAGGCGTGGCTCATTGATCTATGTACCCTAAAGAGGTGGGGGTTTTTTTCGCTACAGCAATGAGAGTAATGTCCCAAACGAAGTCAAGAAAATAAGACATCCAAGTTGGATCTACATTACTTCCCAAAGAAACAAGTCTGACCGTCTCCATTGATTTTTTGGTGAAGGTGTGACAAAATTGGGTTAACTCCTCCATTTATTGACCCAGATTTTCTGTTTCGTGCAAAAACGCTCGAGAAAATGTGATCTTACAGTAGAGACTGACAGTCAACATAGACATACAGAGATATCTCTGATCTGTCTTTCACTATATCTGTCTGGTTCTCGACTCTCATACTCCATCCTCCAAACAACAATATTAAATGTGTAAAATACTAAAAACGTTCAAAGTGCTTTTCAAAGAAATCTCCCGCGTGCTTTTCTTCGAGGATAACGGAGATTTTCACGCTTCAAAACTGTGGGAAAGATATTTAGATTTTATTTTAAGCATGTGGGAGCAGCAACGTGCATAACATGTACACGCTCTGCTGCATCGGATCAGCAGTGCAAGGCTCTCGGGCCAAGCTTTCCAGTATCGCACCTAACCCTGGTCTCGGGCCCACTAGACGCTGTTTTATTGGTTGAAAGGCTTTAGTTCAAGGTCCTAGGGATCTTTTATTGTTTTCGAATGCTCATTGAGCTATTGAGACGGCCGTTCACACCGGGTCGGGCCTGACCGGATGAATTTCCCAGTCATAAAGATATCGATGTAAAACTGTGTCCTTCACTCTCTCTTTCTCTCTCTCTCTCTCTCTCTCTGTGTCTCTCTCTGGGTGTGTGGTTGTGTGCCTATCTGACTCTTTCTCTCTCTCTTTCTTCCTCTCTCTTTCTGTGTCTGTGACCATCTTTTTCTTTCTGTCTCTCTCTATCTGTGTGTGTGTTTGTATGTGTGTCAGTTTCTTTCTCTCTCTCTCTGTCTCACAAACAAAGACACTCTTTTCTCATTCTCTCGTTCTCTCTCTCTCTCTCTCTCGCTCTCTCTAACACACACACACACAATCTCCCACTTTTCCTCTTTTTCCGTCCCTCTGTCATGCTAATACACTTTCCTCTGTCATTTATTCCTTCTTCACTCGTTCCATCTCATCCCCATTTCACTCTCCTATCTCTAAGGTATTTCTATCACACCATCTCGGTTCACAATTGTCTCTGGAAGGACACACAAAAAAAACATCTTATCCTACACATCTCGTCCGTGCATCTTTCCCAACTGTACTGATCTAATTTGTGCTCCACCGCATGCCAGACTTGTATCTAACAGCACAGCGTGTGCTCACTTTATCAGGCAACGCAAGTGCAAAATGAGAACTATCTGGAGACTGCAATATGAACATTGCATTTGCAATAATGGATCCGCAATATTGGTAATCAAACTTCATTAATTAAGTTCGAACATTAAAGTTAGACATCAAGTGTTAAATTTACAAACTAAAGTGGAGAATTTCAAAATTAGAATGCTTTATACTATGGCGTTTCTCAACAAGTGCCGTTCTTTATACTTGAAGTAAGAAATTATACATTGGAGTCCACTTAATATAAACTCGCGTAATATAAAATCTCAGTTAAAATAAACTTTTCTCCTTTACCATGACCAATCAACGACTGGTTAATATAAACGCCAACAACACAGCCTCCTCTTAAAATAAACCCTTCTTATCGGCCCGCAATTCGTAAACCGGTACGCGATTCATACCAAACTTACTAAAAAGGCTTTATAAAGCCAAAGTCGAGTTCCTGCGTTTATAAGAACTATGTATATCCACCTCTTATTCTTATGTGAGATGTTGTTTCCTTTGAAAATGGTTAAGATAAACTTATTGACTTGGTCCCGAGAGGTTTATCTTAAGCAGACTCCACTGTAAATACAATAAAAAGTTAATTGTTTCATTTCTGCAGCTGAAGTCAAGTTCATTCAATTTGAACTATATCTGATTCTGAATGTAGACTAAAAAAAAAACCAATATGTTGGTACTTCTACAAGAGCAAAAAGGTTGTGCTGTCTAAAACAATCTACAGACAATCTTCAACACACTACATGTAATTATATGTATTAATAATATGAAAATGCGTCATACTGTGTTACTACTGTATGTCATACGCATGTGTGAGATTTCAGGAAGAATTTAGATGAGAGATGGTCTTGTTTTGTATTAAATAACTGTGCAAAGGGTCAATATGAGCGATCAGTGGTGGTAAAGTCTGATGGAAACCAAAAAGAAAACAAAGATTTACGCTGTTTGATCCATATAACCAAACTACTCACGAGTAGGATTTTTTTTGTGACCAAATATTTGTGGGCAATTCTCCAAAAAACAATTATTGTGACCATGTTGTGGTCAACGAGAACCTTACTGTGGCCAATCAGCCAAACCTAGATCTATTCCTAACTCTAACCCGAGCCTTAACCCCAAAACTTCCCAGAAAATCCACAGTGCAAACTAACTTTGATCATAATTCATACTGTGCAAATGGTCACACCCAAAAATGGTCAAGGAAAACCAAAAATGTCACTGGCGCTGGCATTAGAATGTCCCCGTATATTATTTTCGAAGTCCGTGCAATGCTCATTATCAGAATAGCCAATGCGTGTAGCAAAGCCTCGCGTAAGAAATACATGTAATCCAGAAACGACACGTTAAAACCCGACGCCACAGATGTTCTGGGTTTGTTGTTTTTTACAATACTTCATATTTATCTGACCAGTCAGATGAAAGTAAAAACCCACACGGAAGAAATCCATATACAATTGTTTACAGTGTTCTGCACCAGTTGATTTTGCCCATCAGGTGTCAGAGGTACTGATAGCTATCAAGACAAGGCGAGAGCCCCGTAGCTTACCTAGGTAAGGAATGCGTCCTTGATAGCACCCAAACCGTGGTGTTGATGGAGACTTCAATAACGTACAAGATATTTATCATACACAGAGATGGCTCTACGGAGTAACTCGATATGTCTCTTGCCTGGTTCACACATTAGCGACACATAGTTTAGCTGGGTATCATATTTATCAAGTTGGATGGATGGGTAGGATGGTGTGTTTGGTTTATGTTTTGTCATATAATGTGGTTGACATGTAGGACTTGTAAATTTGGGACTTTGTTTGTGCAAGGATATTATGACATTGTCTGTGGTGGTAATTGTGGTGGTGGTGGTGGTGGTGATTGTGGTGGTGGTGATTGTGATGATGGTGGTGGTGGTGGTGGTGATTGTGGTGGTGGTGATGGTGGTGATTGTGGTGGTGGTGATTGTGATGATGGTGGTGGTGATGGTGGTGATTGTGATGATGGCGGTGGTGGTGGTAGTGATTGTGGTGATGGTGATGGTGGTGGTAGTGATTGTGGTGGTGGTGATGTTGGTGGCAATTGTTAATGTCGCTTTAGTTGTTGTAGCTGTTGTTGTTGTTTTTATGGTTGTTGTTGATATCATCCAAATAGGAGGGCTGGATTTCAAGTTAAGATTTGGGTTGTCCTTGCTGCTGGTACTATTGTTGTGGTTGTGGTTGTGGTTCTTGTTACAGTGTTGGTGTTGACCGTGGCGGCTGTTTCAAGAGTATAAGCATATAAGCCTTTTGGGTGAGTCAGGTTATTTCAGTACATGTTTCTTGGCAAGAGCAAGGACATTTGTCTGACAACGTGGTGTGCAGTATAAGGCAAAGCTAATGTGAAAATCAATAACAGTCTGTTTGAATGGCATATCCATTAAAATGAATGGCTGTAATGAATGAAGTGAGACACAACTGTCTCAAGTTTTTGTGGGGTTTTTTTGGTTTTCATCATGAACACGTTGGTTTTGGCCTTTGTTGTGCACATCGTTTTGTTGTTGATGTTGTTTTTGTTGTATTTGCGGCTGCTGCTACTGCTTGTTGTCGGTGGTGGTAGTGGTGGTGGTGGCGTTACAAATAATTTCAACATGAAACGTACGTTTTCGGTAATGATTACATTTTATAACTACAACTACAGGCTTACCTCTCACTGACGTGCCCCCCCTCCCCCGAAATCAAATGTTTTTCTTCGACAGCCGGCGTACCCCACCCATCCAGACTTTAAGATACGCCTCTGCTACACATTACGCTAAACTGATAACCAAAAAGGAGCGGAATTTTAAGCAAAAAAAACTCTACGTGAACAGTCTAACAAACGGATGGACAACTAACACACAGAAGATAGGCAGATGTTCAACAAGGCAGACATATAACGCTGTGTAGGAAACCGAAGCGCTGGAGAAGCTACAGAGCCATAAAGCCACCTGTGACAGTCCCCGAGAGCCTGGTGACAATGGCGTGTATTCTAGCCAGCCAATTCTTCAATGTCTCTTTTTGTCTTTCCTATCGATCGGCCCTCATGCTATAAGAAACTCGGGATCGGTTAACCTCTTTGGTTTTACCTAACTTCTGAAACTCTATGTTGGGGTCGGTTTTGCCTAAATTACACAACTCTGTTTTACCTAACTTCTGAAACTCTATGTTAGGGTCTGTTTTACCTAACTTACGCAACTCTATTTTACCTAACTTCTGAAAAATCTGTGAAGGAATATGTTTTACCCAACTTCTGAAACTCTGTGTAAGTAAAAGTAAGAGTCGGTTCTGCCGAACTTCCAGGTTGCGTGGAAGACAGGCACGTAGACGCAGATGGGCCGACAGATAGATAGGTGGATAAACAGATAGGTTCAATTGCCTCCCTCCCCCTAACTGTATTTCGAAAGATGCAACATGATGTGCAAACACAAGAGAACTGTACGCCCAATTCTAAAATTAAAAGACAACAATTTTAACTACGGTAGCTATGGGTCACTGAGGACCTTCACCAAGCTGAAGCCTCGCTGCGTCCCAATAGCTATTCTGCAACATTTTACTTGGGTAACCGGGTGGATAGGTAAGTAGCGATGGAGTAAATGAATAGAGGTGAATAGGGTTATGATGGCTGACATATTTATGTGGTACATAATTATTATAGCCGACCGACGCTGCACTATGTCGACGATGTGTTTGCTCCAGTTGTAACTGGGCTGCAATGGCACTAAGGCAAATTCCCCATATGGAATCAAAGAAGTTAACAAATACAATACAAAATACAAATATAAATATTGTATCTCAAACAGAGAACTGGTTTGAACTATCCAATTACTGATAAATAACCCGGTCTTGATTATCGAGATAAGAAAGAGTTGTAAAACGACAGTGCAGAACGGAGTGCACACTGTACAGACTGACTTGAATACCAACGTGACGCGGGTACGGTAAATCTATAGAGACGGTACAACATCTGGGGGTCCATACGGGTCTCTGCAATACCGAAATAGCGCTGACGAATCGCCCCATTAAAATGACAAGATTCTATCTCCACTTTTTGGCTGAACTGAGTTACACACTAAACAGGCTTTCTTCACTGTGCGTCAAAGTATCAAGCAGAAGAAGGGGGAAAAATCTCTGAAAGCTATGAGCACATGAAACTTCAATCACCGATTTTCTAAAGTTGACGGAAGGGGGTTAGAACAGTGTCATTCTAAGGGGATGGAATAGAGAACATTCATTGACAATGTTACAGCGTCTGTTACTGTTCCATCCACACCTTTTCCCTACCCCTCTCCACGGGTTGAATAACCATCAGGTATATAATCCCATCTCTCGCCTCAAAGTTCAAAGTACCCGGGCATAGTGTACACAAAGAGAGCAACATGCAACCCACTCATGGACACATCTATGTGATCTCAGTTATGTAACAAATTAACTGTGACGCAGGCCGCCCAAGCGAATCGAAACTGGCTTTTCGTATTCTGAATATATTAAAGTAATTTTGATGGAAGAAAAAAATGTGTGTTTGAATTTTAATTAAAACAACACCATGTTAGCGGCCCAGTGCAGGTAAAAACGGTTCCTGACGCAAAGGAGATAATACGTAGGCCTACAGTATATTATTTCTGACTTTCAGCTGGACAATGTTTGACTGTTTGTTCCTGTAACTTTCGCGGATTAGGAATGAGTGACTGATGGTCTAGACGGGTTAGATTTATCAAAAGTGTGGCCAAAAACAAAAGGCGCTTTCTTAATTTGGACATAACCAAAAAAGAAAAAACAAAGTTTAACTGAAACATTCAGTTGTTGTTGTTTGTTTGTTTTTTGTTTTTTGTTGTTGTTGTTTTTATTATTATTATGTATGTATGTGTTTTTTCCCCAGTGTTTTACTTTTATTATTTGTATGTCCGTGTACAATGGGGTTTTTTTTTTTTTTTTTTGTATTTTTGTATTTTGTATAACTCTTTAATCCCATTCGGGAAATTTGCCTTTTTGTGCCATTGAGCCCAGTTACAACTGGAGCAGGCACGTCCTCGCCACAGTGCAGCGCCGGTAGGTGTTGTTGGTGGTGGTACTATTTAATTTCGTAAGTCAACATCTAATCGAACGAATGTTGCCTTAAACTTTGTAATTCACTTTTTTCAAAGTTTTGCCATTTCGCAAGCAGTGGTCAATACACACGTACATGTAGTTATAATTAATAGCACTATGCGGCACCGGCAGAAAATATTACAGTACTATGTACCATCATTATATAACGTGAAGGCATTCCCTAGCTCTTTACATTGAGATACCGGTACATTTCTTAACCATCAATCCTACAGTGCTAGAAAATATGTATGCATTTAGATGTACATGCAATCCTGGCGCATTGATGGGATTATAAATCGTTTACATTGCAGGGATTAATGGGCTGGCCTTGCGAGTGTTAATGAATACATTTTGTGTGTTGACAGAGCAAGAAATTCTATGAATCAGTGGAAGAACAAGATATAAGCACAAAAAGAAAGTTTCAGGTTTCGCTATACCTAACATCACATACCCCAAACGAATAGAGAGTATACCGTGATTCAGACAGTTGGGCATCTGACGTGAAAAGCGATTATGTCCGTAAGCTTTCTTTTTTAACGTATTTTAATACTTGTTACAAAATACGCCATACTCCGAAAGAAGAGGAGCGAGGCAAGCAGTGAATGAATTCAAGGAAGACAACCACAGCACGTGTAATGCATGCATTAAATCTTGCATGATTCCTGGTTTTAATGGCAAATTCGCCTTCAATACCGATGAAATGTTGAATTATAACAAAATATGATACTCCAGTTAAGTGTTAGCTAGGCTAGTGTTGTCCGTATATATAATTTCCATTCTGATTATTTAAAACATGCCTTTAGAATTTATGCATTTATGTATGATGTTGATGATTGCACATTAGTGTATAAACGTGTGTATGTTTATAAGCGAACGAACTGATGTGTGTACTTTCCTTTTCCATTTCTAGATGTCTAAAAACAGTTTTTACTATCATACAGGTGAGGCAAAATAACATGCTCCGTTGAGAAATTAACATGAAAAACTACATGCATAATATTCAAGTTCAGCATGCAGAAAAATTCAATAATATTAAATTCATACGGCACATGTTCTGCTTTTAAACTGAACTTGAGAACTTTGTTGTACTAAACCCGATATATATAATGAACAGGTTGACCAACTAAATCTAACTTGGAATTCAGATGGTGTATGTATACTGAACTTATGTGACACACATTCTGCATGCGTTCAAAACTGAATCTGAAATTTCCCCTGTATTAAGACCGATATACAATAAATACAATAAATAGGATGAACAACTAAATTCAGCTTGGGATTCAGAAAGGTGGACAAAAAATTCAGTTTATCATGGGAAAGATTTACGAAACCAACGCTACACAATCATATTCTGCTTTCAAATTTAACTGCTGAGTTCTGTTGAATTATCAAACCCGATATGAAATGAATCTGCCAGAGCCTTTTGTAACAACCAGTTCTGCTTTCTGGTTTGTAAAGAAGCAGTGTTTGTAAGAACTGTGAGGAAAAAAAAAAAGGACAAATAAAAACGAGAAAACTTAAGGCTCAGAAAGAAGATTATTATATCCTACAAGGCCGAAAAGTTCAACTAAAGTTTCACACTAGCGTTGCGTACGTGTAAAGTAATGCTTGAGTCAACTGATTGAGGTGAAAAGGAAGACTCAATGGGTACACACTGACTGTTATGCTTGGCTCCGTGTGTACATTTCTGCTATTTGTCTGGACGGAAAATCTAGACCTCAGACCTCTCTCTCTCTCTCTCTCTCTCTCTCTCTCTCTCTCTCTCTCAATCTCTCTTCAGGTTTTACATGTAGATCTATAGAACAGAGTAAAATTAATGATGACAGTACGAATGGTGGGCAGTCAAGATCGAGATGGAAATTTCCCTCACCTGGACAGTTAAGAAAAAAATTCTTTTTAAATTTTTTCTTTTTTTCTTTTTCATAGCTGAGTCAACAACTTCGGCTGCAAACTCAAAAAAAAAAAAAGAAATACCCAGACCACCGATGTTTTTTCCTTAAAAGGAACACAAGCCAAAATACAAAAATCATGAAAAAAATAATTAAAATGGAAAATCTCAATTTCATGTTTTCTCAGGTAGAAGAAAGCTGTAACTGCTGGTCAGCGGTTCATTTATTTTCCCCCAATATTAATTTAAACAAGAAAAAAAACTGTTGAACAAAACGGAAAGGTAAATTTTAAATACATGTACATTTCTTGCCGAGCCCTAAGTCTGTACCGAGCATTGGGCATAGTTTTACAAATTCGCTTTCGTTTATTCAGATATTACAGTACTTACACCTTTTTGAAAATAAAATACACAAACTGAAAAACTAGACAAGAAAAAGGGAAATCAGTTTCACTGAAATTCAGCTAGAAACGGGACACATGTTGTTTTCACTACTAAAGACAGAAAAGACGGAAGCCGCTAAAACGTCTTTCTAAAAGTCACAAACTCATTCGCACCAAAATCTGATTTGTATCTATCTTTATATCTCCAGTTCAGTCAGATCAATACACCAACAACTTTGACCGCAAAACTATGCCACCACTGACTGACCCCTTCATCTCATGGCAGTTTGTACAAAGTTAATCTCTATTGACGGGAACTGATTCAATGTACAACACTAAATTCTACCAACGCCGTACGTATATATTAATAGCACTAGTGGGTTTCCCAGCTGTTCATTTTTTTGAAAAATCGCAGTATGTTTCAGTACTGAAGTTAATTATTTCAGGAGTTTCTACATTGAACATTCAATATTACCAGTTCATTCTTTATCCCTTTCCATAGGCCAGTTGTTCTATCTTCGGTTTGGATATTGATTGGTGATTTATACTCGAAACCGGGGCGTCTAAATCCGTACCCAGTACCAAATCGTTCTGTGCGCTAGATCTGTCCATTCCGTCTCTCGTTCATTCATTCCGTCTGTCACCAAGTCCTTCTCACTATCTTTCGGTCATTCACTCACCCGTGTATCACACACGATATGATACCCATATTCGTATACATGCAATTGTGTTACCCGTTCACTAGTACCTTGCATCCTATCCATTTTTTTTGTTCTTAGTTCCCTGTAACATAATTTCCCTTGTGCGGTTTAAACCATCAAAATATTCTTCCAAAATAAACTTAGCCTAAACTAAATTCTATGATCCACACCAGCCTTCAGCCGACTGCACTGGTTTAAAATGTCTTCTGTTCACTACACTGCAATTTCCATCTTCTTCGGACGACGGGAGATGGGACGTGGTGACTGGTCACGCTTGAGATTTTATAGGCATTTGGAGCCTTGCACATACACAATATATAAAAACAAAATTAGCCCTATAGCGGCTTACAGGTTATTCCATGTTCCGTATCGAAAATACATACTGGCGTTTTACTGAGTTTTTTGGCCAGATATAGCAATGGCACTTTTTAAATTATCAGTTCCCCTTCATCTCCTCTTCTTTCCCCTCCCGCCCTTTGCTTTTTCCTGCATTCTACGCATCTCTGACTTTCAAAGAAGAGAGAGAGATAGGCGCCTGAGAAATGCTGACGACAATATCATATTACACCGCCGCTTTGAAAAGATCCACCATCCAAAAAGATTTGAAAAAGTGAGAGAAAGGGAGCGTGGAGACTTAGCCAGTGTTTTTTTTTTTTTAATATATCTAATCTCCCTGAATTGTGCCTGGATTTTGTAAAGAATTCATATCACATCTCGAGCAGGTTACAGTGACATTGCTGGGAAACATGACGAAAAGACGTGTATTTAATTATCTGGAAAAAAATGGTGTTGTAAATAAAGTGCACTGAATCAGTTTCTAAATAACTAGCGCAGTTGTGCAAGTGAGCGTAGAGGCACATCTTGACGCAGATTCTGGATAAGCAAGTGTTTTTGATGTACTTCCTCCTTTAAGTTGCCGTTGATGTTAACATTTTACCTGCTCAACGGGTAAAAAAAAACTGATTTTAAATACATTATTATGTCAGTCGCCCCAAATCTGCCCCAATCATTTCAGATAGAAATATAAATTTCATACATCTTAGGATAAGATGAGATCAGAAACGAAGACATCAGAGAACAACATGGGGGCGGCATTATGTCTATAACATATAGAAAAACAAAGGCTGAAGTGGTTTGGTCACCTCACGAGGCTCCCCAAGTGAACAGCCAACACACAGAGCTTATAAATATCATGAAAAGGCATGGTTCCAGGGGAAAGAGACGTGCCAGGAAAACATGGATAGAAGGTGTCAGTGAACCACCTGAAAGAATCAACCCAACCATGGCAGACGCTGTCCGTCCATCAGGTCCACGGCCAAAAGCTGTCTTTCCCCTCCACGCTTATCGGTACAAGAAGATAGACAAAGGAAAAAGGAAAAGGAAGGACATCAGGCACATTAATAATATTAATTAATTATACTCGGCAGTTCTGAATAACCAAGAAAAAACGACGATTTCATAGCCACTTAAACTAACGACTGTTAGTAAAGATGTTGTCCTAGCAACCTAATTCTTTGCCTTTCACTGACCATAATCTTATTGTTACCATTTTCTTATTTTATTTATGACGATGTTGGTGTTCGATGTACATGGCGGCAGTAGCACCTTGAAACGGGAGGAACATTGACATTGAATATGATTATCAGATCACCTCTGAATCAAACACAAGCGTACCTGAATTACTGCACTCCTATGCACGCTCGCAATAGACTTCAAGGCAAAAGAAACATACCTGACAAAACGACAGAGGCGGAATGAAAACACTCGCCAAAGTGAACCCAAAAGACTGACCTGCAATCACTGCCATCGCACTCTCGGGTCAAACATTGGTAGAATAAGCCACGAGAGAAGCTGTCAGTCAAAGTGAAAGTGAATATTCTAGCTGCTAAGACCGTCTGTAAAGACGCTAAAGGCCATATATGCTATAGGACAGCAGGAAAATAATTGGAAAAATCATCATTAAATGAACGTCATTTCTAATGCTCCCACTTGTATCTTACTGTTCATTTTATTAGCTTGAACATAGCCGTGTCTTGACAATTGATCCTAGTTTATTACACCCAGTCTGAATTCAAGGAAAAATTAAAGGTCTAGGCATTCGTTACAACTGCATGGTGCGTTTTCGAAACATATTTACTTCTTAATGTAATATGCCTCGCAACTTCTAAAGAACAATATGCCATATATTCTGTATGATTTGATCAAAACATTACGACCAGCCGTGTTTTTATATTAATATACCGGCATCTTTATAAAAAGCCAATCCTTGTTAACTGTATAAATAAATTAGTAGCCGACATTGGAAAACGACTCTTGAGACACAAATGATATTTTCCTAATTGTATTTTTCTCACAGGGACGAGATCTAGGGGACGTACAGATGAAGGTTTCACAAACAGAGCGAATGCCAAAATAGAAACGAAAAAAAAAGTGGAGGGAGCGAATGAGATATTACTTATTTTATTATTTCTAGTGCCCAAATATGGACATCTTTCCGCATCATTCCTCCATCGAGTGAAAGCAGGATAAGTTGAGATAACGTGGTACGAATTAAATCGAAATAACTGAAATGAGCCAAATGAGTAACGAAAATTACGTTACGCTGCTTTCAAAAAAAAAAACGCTTAAGTCTATGATTTGAAACTTTATACAAAGATGGTAACGCCACGCTGGTAGTCCAGAACCAGAACCGTCATTTAGACGCCAGATCTGCACAGTGGCAATGACACAATTGTCACCAAAGCTGTCGAGATCTTAATAAGGGGGCGCTGCACTTCTGCCCCAGCGAACTTGGAGTGCCAGGTGACCTTACGATTATAGCAGATTAAAAGCTAACGCCGAAAAAAGTGAGGAAGAGAAAAAAAAAAAAAAAGAAATTATAAAAAGGCACTCTTAATCTGAACCGGTTTTGTATACAATAGCAGGGGATCACGCTGAGAGCTCAAGTGCTCAACGGAATGCTTGAAATGATGTATGGTTTAAATACTCCATAGGGGGGGCCGAAGACAGCGAGCTTGATACCGCCCTTACCCCCCGCCACACACAAGGACACCACACTAGCTACCCCCCTCCCTCGCCCCCCCCCCCCCCGAATCTGCATCATTTCGAGCAATTGTCTATTGATATAATTGGTTGTTAAATTCAAATTAAAAAAAAAGAAACAAACAAACAAAAAATACTGAAAAGTTCTTAGATCCCAGCAAATACTTTGCACAATGTTAAAAGTTGTTTCAAATTATGGGCCTTGCTAAATACAATCTTTTTTTCTCGGTTTTTTTTTATTTGGGGGGGGGGGGGGTCATAATCTCACCCTCTTTCAACTAAATCTAATGGCTTATTTTTATCTCATGTTCTCATATTTTCTCCTAGTGAAAATCGGTCACAAGAAGACTTTAAATTGGTAACATAAATCCACGTTCATTTGGTATTTTCATTGAAAAATCTCTTCTCTGGTAAGGAGTGTTTTATTAGAAGTAGAAGCGTAACCGCGCCGTGAGCAAAGCTATTTGTAAACGGATTATAAGCGGTTCTATAAGTATTCACCTACGCACAACCTGAATCTTGACCGGATTGAAAATGTCAGTTTTTATTCGTAACGTCAACCGAAGTTTTCCGTGCGCTTGATTTTTTGACTCTGCACTGAGTGAAACTTTAAATTGTCATAATAATAAATTAATAATAGTTTATTTTTTTCATAATTCTAAATTTTGCTGAAAATTTGTCTGTTTCCGAAAGCGAAAGCAGTATTGGCCCCAATTAAAAATGTTTTTGATCTTTGTTTCTGTACTTGTTTTTTTCTCGTTCATTGACTGAACAAAAAGAAGGGGAAAAAAAAGTTCAATTTCTGGGCATCTTAAATTTCACATTCATGTCATAGAAAGCTAATGGGAATGATGTATGCTTAAATTAGTCAACTGCGTAAGTATGTAAATATATATATATTATATATATCTAGTTGTTTTTAATTCACTTTGCTCGAGAGACGACATTTATACATATCTTTCAGAATTTCTTGAAATTGTTCCACTTGTTTCTGCATTTTGACTGTTATTAGTTTCAGATGACAAGACCGGAGTGGAGGACAGAGGGTGGAATAACCAAAGAGAGCACTGTTTTAGCCAAGCCACAGGGAGGCCAGTTACAGGACTTTTTCTACGAAGTATATCATTCTGTAAGTTATAGCATGTCGAGACCTTAGATCTTGTTTGTTCCAACTCCAATTTTTGCACAACTGAGAAATTCGATGTTTATTGTTGCGGCTTTAGTATAATTATGATAAGAAATTAGATTAAATCGGAACTGTGAAACAGCTTGAAAAGTGTTAGAATGCATTTTATTTTTTTTTTAAGCAAGTGTCAAAGTGGGCATTCATTTGTTGTATCGCTTCTACGTACTAAAAGATGTTCAGTTTTTCAGAAAATGAAGGTGTCAAAGTGTGCATTAATTTGTTGTATCGCTTCTATACTAAAAGATCTTCAGTTTGTCAGAAAATGGAGATAGAACATACGAGAATTAAGGTCGGGGTATGTTAGATTTGTGAACTACACGCAAAGTTAGACAGACAATAATATAAAAATTAACATTTGTGGAAGTCTATCTCTTGACTCTCCCACATTGCCGCACCAAAAATGGGTGAAATGAATTGACAAAATACCGTACTATTCAACGTTGAACTTAACGTACCTATTGATTCAGTTTGATCTGTGAAGCACGGCTCATTCCTACTCCTCTATTACACCGTCCGTCCATCCATCCCCTCTGTACCTCCCTACTTACAAACACACGGCATTGACGATTTTTTTTTTTCTTTTCTCAATTTCAGTTTGCGCCAGGTCAATATCTCCATCTTTACCACTGAAACAGTTGTTGCTATCGGCTTCACTGGAGAACCAACGCCTCTTGCCAAACACCGCATGTGCAGAGCCAAATATTGGACTGATAAAGTAAAACGCTCATTTCTAATTTTCTATAATCTCAGTACTAAATCTGCCCCAAAAAAGTATTACTATCTACCATTGTCTCAGATCTAACGCCATCAAAGATGAGTCCGTACTGAACTAACGTATCTGACATATCAGCAAAACTTCAAGTTTGACTTGGTTGCTCAAATACGGTGTTTCGTCGTCAGAAGATAAAGTACAGTAGTACCAGCATAGTGGGTCTACCATCACCCAATCGATAAGGGCGACTGTCGGTAGGAATTTCCAACCACCAAATGTTACAATGCGTGTATTGTTTGAAACCTAGACTGGGTCGTTCATTGATACTTCTCGCTCCAATTTCCAGCTGAAATGATTTTAATAAAGTGAATCTATAGTGTTATTTCTAACGCTGTGTCCGTGTATGTTGTAAACTCTGTTGCTCAAATTCTGAACGGCGTCATGATAGTTGTTGAACATGAAATCATGTTGCTATATATAATGGAGTGAAGAACAATTAATGGTGAAAGGCTGGAAAACAGCCCCGGTCAGAGGCCCAACAAAATGGCAGTCAGTGGTTTTATAAATGTTTATCGTATCCTGATCACATTTAATTTAGTTGTCTATTAACATCTTTTTTTTTTTTTTTAAAGGCAGGGAAAATGGAGATTGGCCAAGGGTCTCGGGGATATGGTTCATATTAAATACTTTTTTTTTTTGTGTGTGTAGAAGTGTATTAACCTCTATCATAGTTTCCTTATACAGTTATAGCCTTGTTCTTGAAAAAAAGAAATAATCCCACACCTAGTCCAGTGTGAGGAAAAATTGTATGCAATAAAATGTAAATAACATAATAAATATTTTATCACTTGCATATCAATGGCTTCCTGTTTTGTTGACTTGGTGTTTTGTTTTGCTATTTTTTGGTGTGTTTTTTTTTTCTTGTGACTGTTTTTAAATTGCAAATGTGCGGAAAATCATTCTGTATAACTTATTGAATTCCTCTCTCCCCAAAAATTACGGATAGAAAATTTCCTCTAAAACCCACCTTTGCATTTAAAACGGTTTCTTTAAACTGGATTCTGTCGCTGAAACAACACACACGTTCTCTTCCTATATACATGTACACCTAAAGTAAAAATTGTGCTGAGACGAGTTTTACATGTATTATAATTGTTAATGATATAATTCGCTAAAGTTCACAAAATTCATGCTTTTTCCCAAAACGCAGCTTATTTAAGCTATTAGATCTACTTTTTCATACAGAGAGCTACAGCATTTCTTTTCCTCGACTTTTCGAGTAAAAATTTCACTGAAAATAATTGTTTAACAGTTACGCAAGAAAATTTGCCAATGTTAGCCAACTTCCTACTTACGGCATTACAGAAGCTACAGAATTTCTTTTTTCTCAACTTTTCAACTAAAAAATTACGTTGAAATAATTTTGAATAGTTACGTATGAAACTTCGCCAGTTTTCACGAAAGTCCAACTTACGGCGTTTTTGCATCACGGCAAACGGTGTCATCACAAGAAGTGCCCGGAGTTAAGATGAATAAAGAGAGATGGGTGTTCCGTGGGATCGTATGGGGTCGTGTTTAAGCCGTGCGGTGTCTATAGTCCACCCTCAATGTCATAATATTGACACTGCTCATACAGCCAGCGTTGCCGTTGCTTCATACAGAAAATATGGTGCAGTTCAAGTTCCTTCAAATTATACGGAGGAAAAAAAGATAGTTGGAACTACAGAGAAAATCACATGTATCTGCGATTGGAACTACAGAAGAAATCACATGTAGCTGTGATAATTTATTTTTCTTAGGGAAAAGAGTATTGCACTACTAAGATCGTGCACGAGTTGGCAGATTTTTGCAATAACAGTTATAATCAAGTAAGGTCAAATTCAAGTAATGAGGAACTTTTCAATAGAAATATCGTGTCTAATTTGTTCTATTTGAGTGTCCTACGCGCAGAAAAACTCAAACTCAGTTTGCCTAAGACGTAGATGTGAGCGCTTAAAATGAGGTAAAACTCTGTGCTATTTGCCATAATTATCGACTCTAAAATAATGTCCTGATTTTACGACATTTAAAAGCTGGGAGCAAAGACTGGAATGCACATCGCAGGTGCGAGAGCGTGCAAAGACCGCAACAAGACACGAGGACTGGGCCCCTCACGGCACGACCGACATGAGGACTGGACCCCTCACGGTACGACCGCCATGACCCTGTGATTACACTCGAGATACTGTCAAAACAGCTGGACATCTGATTCATTCATCTCTTTCGTCTGCACGGCCAGACACGGTTTCATTGTGCATGTAGATGCGTACGAGTGTGCCTCGCAGTGCGCATTCCTGAACAGAACTGGGAACTCTGTGCATTTCTAAGATAAATTACTGTAGCAAGGAGCACTGATTATATAATTCACTGTGTTATTTAGTTAAAAGTACACGCGCTTGCATAATAGAAATAAGAACATGGCATGAACGCGATGTTGTATTTGGCCTAGACTTTTAAATCAATCATTCTCGCCCTTTCTACCTCTTCTCAAGCGTCACAAGACAATACGCAGAATGAAATTTTGCATGCATACAATTTTGCAATTATACCAAGAGAAATTGGATCACTGGACCAGCAGATAATATACACAAGACAAAGATACTATTGGACATTGGTAAATCATACCGGGGCAAAATGATGACTTATTATTTCATCACCATTCCCTAAAACTGTAGTAATCGGTTTTGACTACTTTTCAGGAGAAGCCAAAAACTGTTTTATTTTCGCACAACTGGTCTAGTGACGATGAATTTTTGAAAGTTTGCTATTCGGTTATTTTTCGGCTTGTGAGTCTATATTATAAACAAGATCATTCGATGCGGCTTTGAATGTAGTTGAACATCTATAATTATAAAAATCGATTTTAAAGATGACTTTTTTAGTTACTACAGTCTTGGGGAACGATGGTGATTTATTTAAATTTTTTTTTACTGTAAGACAAACTCCATTTGCAAGCGAACAAAGTGGCGAATTGACACTCTTCGGCAAGCGGTACTATAGAAGACCATCAGAGACAGAAATCTCCCGTCGAACAAGTGTCTCGCTTCTTGACTTTCTTTCTCGCACTCTATAGGGCATGAAATATTACATGTATTATACCGAACTAAGCTGGTTGGAAAATCAACAAATTGTACACACAAAACTCAGTCTATTATTCACAATTGGTGAATTAACGCTCTGATCATCAGAGCCCCAAGAACCAACAACGACGCGATAGTTCTGCTATGTTGACGCTATAGCTGCTGCGCCCCGCGCCTTTGGATGTGCGAGATTGTGGATCAACGAAACTTCCGCGCTTGGTTAACCAGCGGAGAAAACACGCGACCGTGCGTGGCCTGGAGAAAACCATGCGCGCATGATTGTACATAAAAGTATTTATCACCATGACCATGTACGGTGAAACTTATCATAAGGTGGAAACAAAGAAATGGAACAATTTCTGAAATTGAAAAGAAGAGACAAAATCATCCCACCATGAAATCCAATACATGTATATAAATAAAAGCGCATTGCAAAACTATGCTAACTCCGAAACAACTTCGAGACATGCTGTTTTCACCTCGCTTCCTTAAAAATAAAATAGTTTGTGGTGAACGAATGAAAGTGTGAGTACATACCATGTATTTTGTATTATCCTCAGCGGAGGTTATTTTCGAAGCTGAGCCGAACCTTTTCCACGTCATGTTTTATAGCCTAACATTCCTAACTTTTCCTGTCCGTGTTTTGTAAAAATGTTTCATCTTTGGCAAAAAGCTTACAAGATTCTTTTGCATAGATTGGCTATTAGTATTAGCGATATCCTGGTGTGGACAAAGGTAAATGTTTACGTATTTACCTAGTAGAAAACAAAAATCTATCCATTTTCTTTTCTGCACCTCTAATCTAAGCAAATTTTTACCGACTATAAAATTAAATGGTCGCAGGGAGGCTTGACATATCAATCTACGTAAAATAATACAGCTCGTCCAAAGCTTTTTTTTCTATAGACTAACTTCTATGCTGGTAAATGATGACTTGAGCTCTGTTCACGATAAGAGGGAAACCGACAGCAGAGAGTTCTATGACAACTGAAATTTCCGAGTTTGTTACTCATATTTTCAACGGAATTCTAAACGATGGCACATCGCGACCAGGGGCGGAAATTTCAAGTCATTTTAATTTCACCAGTGAGGAGAAATTGAACTGATCACTGCATGCATGCACTTCACTTGATTAAAGAAACAACAAGTGCAAATGCCAAGGACAGAGATCTCCCCGAAAACATCCAAGACTCCAAACTTATTTCAAAAGTCAAGTTATCATGTTAAAGAATTGCATATTTACAAGAAGGACAAAATTATTGAGCGCCTGTTTGTTTTTTGAGTGAGATTCACTAGAGATGTTTGATTGCGTGTGTGCTGGGCAGACAGGCGAGGATTTGCCTCACGGCTAGAGTAGAAAAATCTTCGTTGGTGAAAATCATTTCTCAGTAGCCGAGAACTATTATGATGCTGTTTTGGATTTAGCGCCGCTGTTGTATGGGGCGATGTTGTGTACTTTGTGTGTTGTTAATATTAGTATTATCTTGTTATTGTTGTAGTTATTTCTGTAGCTGCTTTGGACTATCACCATTGCTCTATTGACTGGTTATTTTGTTTTTATTCCGTCTTCAAAAAAAAAAAAAGGTTAAAATAACTTTGTAATTTTCTGCTTTCCGCAAATAAGGTGAGAAAAAATGGCACTCTCCGAATCAAGATTTTCTAATTATTCAGCTAGATATTAAGGAAAAAGAAGAAAAAAAAGTCACATACAAAGACAAAAGTTGATTATGATGACGAAGTTGACAAATATTATAATTATCAAAAGGAATGTTTAATGACCAAATGGTCAAGGGAAAATGAACCAGCAATTAATAAATAAATTAATGAATCAATAGAATATAAAACAAGAGTAGTTTTCTCCATCCATAGAATTCTATGCAAAAATTTTACCTTGAACACGTTAAAAAAAACAAACACTTGTCGGTTAACACATTTGTTCCACTACACATCTAGGCTGCAAATCTCCACACACACGCTGCAGAGACACACACACACATTCATAAATTTTATATACACAACAAACGCACTGCACTGACAGATATACACACGTGCGTTCTGACACACTGTCATTTTTCCATAACATCATCACAGGGGACATGGCGGACACACAGTGCTGAGATCTGTCAGAACATGCCACTCACTGGTTGACAGCCAAAC
The DNA here is from genome assembly GCA_963931925.1 of Onchidella celtica. Lineage (NCBI taxonomy): Eukaryota > Metazoa > Mollusca > Gastropoda > Systellommatophora > Onchidiidae > Onchidella > Onchidella celtica. The sequence continues at coordinate 7,443,444 of OZ007570.1, forward strand.
TTAACTGACAAAAAACACCATGGAACAGTGTTAGATTAACCAAATAAGTCTGTCTGTCTGCCCATCACTTGGACGGAACTGAGGCCCCCCCCCCCCCCGTACTGCTTTATTCTAGCTCCACTTCTTTACCAATATAATATAAATAAGACCCTATTACAGTAGAACAAAGGCTGTTCTATCATACCAACTAAAATCATGATATTTCTCACCTTTGGAAGTTGACTTTAACACGTTAAAAAGTTGTTCGAAAACTGTAGATTTTTAACAAATTGGGATAAGGCCATAATGCAGCACATCAAACTGTTCTCTAATTCCAACAAAAAAAATCATGAAGATATCTCACCTCTGGCCGGGGAGATTCTGAATTGTTAAAAATCTTTTCTAAGACTTTGTTAGGGTTAACCATAAAACTTTATAGCGACTTTTCTCGAAATGCGCTCATATGGAGATGGGATAGGGCACAAGGCAGCGCAGTAGTTAGGCGACATAGGATCTACACGATTTTTTTTCTCAGTTTTGGAGGAATTCTGGAAATGGCGCGGAGTCGTCACTTGGTAAATTAATGAGCAAGAAAATTTCTGTGTTCGAACATGGTAATCTTCCCACTTTTCCTGTCTAGACAATTCACTTTAGAGAAGATTGTTTTAAAGGCTAGTTCCTTTAAAATTTTGGTCACGGTTTGCATCGGTTTACCTCACTTTCCCTCATGTTCTGACAAATCTCACACACTGACAAGAAATTACTGTAAAAACTCAAAATGTCTACATCTTGCGATTCAGTTGTGAACAAAATCTCAACAGCATTAAAACAAACATTCATAAAGTGTGATATACTTTTTCAGAGTAACACAATTTAATATCATTTATGTTCTTCTCAAAGTGTAGAATGTCTGTCATTAATCAATTAATTAATAATTATTCGTTTTACAAAAAGATTTTTAAAATTAACTGTTTTTTTAAATAATTATGAACACTGTCCTGAGACATGCAGTGGTTGTTTTTAAAAAAAAGATCAGACATTGAACAATGCAGTAAGAAGTTGAAGCATGAAAGCATAGTAAACATCCTAACATTGAATGTCACCTCTTTCGCTTGCCGTATTACGGAACAGAATTTTTGTTTTGTCCTAAAGTTGCTTAGGGATTAACATTACTGAACTGCAAAGATTGCAAACTACAATCCTGACATGTTATCCAATTATCCACAGGCCTATGAATGTTAAAACCAAAAGATTTTGCGTTTGGCTGAAGTTGCTTGGGGATTACCATTACTGCGCCACAAAGATCACTACTACAATCCTGATATTATGTTATAAATTATCCACAAGTCTAAAGACTGTTAAAATCAAAATAAAAGTTTTTTACTAAAGTAGCCTAGGGATTACCATTACTGCGCCACAAAGATCACTACTACAATCCTGATATTATGTTATAAATTATCCACAAGTCTAAAGACTGTTAAAATCAAAATAAAAGTTTTTTACTAAAGTAGCCTAGGGATTACCATTACTACGCTACAAAGATCACTATACCACAGCCCTGACATGTTATAAATTCTCCATAAGTCTAAACTGCTAAAAGCAAAATATTTTGAACTTTTTTTTCAAAATTACTCGGGGATTAACATTACTACACCGAAGAGATCACTACTGCAATCTTAATGTATGTTTTAAATTATCTATTGGCTTAAAAACTGTTAAAACCAAAATATTTCTTTCAGAGTTGCTACAAGTTGATAATAGAAAACCAAAAAAACGCGTGTTCTAATCCTTCACTTGCCAAAGCTGGAAAGTTGCTATGTTCACATTCCGACAGTGGTCGCTTTTACATAATGGTTACTGCAGTCATTACAAGTGGTCAGTGAGAAACAAAAGTAATGAAACATAATAAATATTAATTTTCCAACCACGATTTCCCCCTTTCCGTAACTATGCTTACATCAGGGACATTACCTATGGCAAAATCACAATTGTGCCATTGTTGGCACTTAAAGTGTTAAAGTTACTGCTCACTTTAACTGTTTACCTTGTACTGCAGTAGCGACTTCACAAAAGGCCTCGTCGTCACATACTGTTACTCAATAGTTCACAGAAACTGCACACATTGTCTTACGTAACTCTAAAGGCGCCATAAAACGACAGCTTAATTAAAAAATCAATAGGCCCAGCCGACAACTGACGTTTTAAATCTTTGTTAGCAACTGCAAAATACAAGCTCGGAGCCGCTCGTTTCATCAGTTAATGAGCGTAATAACCATGTGAGAAGCTTGTCTTGTTGTGGCTATTTTTCTCTCTAGTAACATTTTTTTTTTCTGCCTTCTTAAAAGTGATCATTAGCGCTCTAAAACAGATGTTTTGTGACACGGAAATGAAACACTTGAAGTTATAATAATTCTATCCAATCTGACGCAGGCTAAAAGAAAAAAAAATTGCGAAAAAAAAAAAAAAGCACGGTGTTGAGAATGATCAAATTCGAATAGATATAAAAAGTAAGATTTCTAATAATCACCGTTATAATTGTTATGCTGATTGTAAACATTAACTTTAGGCCAGGAAACAGTCACTTGTTTTTTCGGTTCTTCACGAGACCAAAAAAAAAAAAAACTGTATGTAAACACTTTTGAGACGTGACATCCAAGCAGTGGCATTTCCATAGCAAGAGCTGTCCCTTGTTGTAAACTAAACTATGCCAACACGAAAGTCCCTGGTTGTAATTTAAACTCTACTAAAATACATTCATTACGCACTGCGTAAAAGTTAGGGAACTGATCAAATTTATAACAAGGATCAGTAAGTTGCGAATATGAAAAGAGATTTTATGCCGAGTCCAACACTAGCAACAACTAAAAAATAATATAAAAAAAACTAATGACACTGTTCAATAGACAATTTAAATTTAGATTTTTTTTAAATTGACATTATGAAACGGCAATGATAATGTAAAATAAATAAATAAATAAACAAACAAATAAATAAAATAAATAAACCAACGTTACTGCAGTATAATGGGTCTCATTTTTCAATTTCCACCAGTATTAAGTTAGTATCCGAAATTGCCTCATTTGCTGAGAAATACAAAGATATCCTTTCCCAAAAAATTTATAAAATTAAACCAGGAAACTCAAACAGAATTCTCCATACAACTTTTACACAAATCTGCTTCAACTGACTTTGCTTAGCGCGGCTTCCTGTTCTCAAAGTTCTGTAAATAAAATACTCTGGATTTTATCGACAGTCATAGAGCTTTAGTCTTTGAAATGTTGCGTTTATTACAGATTTAAAATGTTCGACTTCTGGCTCTGATACGTCAAAACAAATTCTCAAAAATTGTCTTTTTTTTTAATCTAATCATGTCAAGACGCCTCTAAGTCCGTTCTTCTCCTTACACACGCTCTTATCAAACTTACATGTTATGGTGTTAAATCAGAATCCGAGCGAAAAACAGACTTGGAGGTCCAGACAAAACTTCATAGCTTTCAATGGAGGAAACCAAGTTCGAAATTGATAACCACACAAGCTAGACTCCCCCCTATCTCCCAAGCGATCGCAAGCTAACTGAACCAGAGACTTTCTTTCAAACATTTTCTTTTCTTTTTTTTTTTTTTTATTAAATAATACGGAGGGGAGAAAGAGAGAAAAAAAAATCAATAAATAAAAAAGCCCTTCATGCATCGATGAATTGAAAAAAAAAATTTAAAAATATCATATATTTATGTGTAATAATCATCATCATCATCATACAGATGGAAACATGGAGAAACCATAGCCTTGACTAGACATGGCGAATTAACCAAAAACATAACACATCGTTCAGCATCGTTATTCTCACATTCAAAAATGCAGTGACCTGTTGCGTAAACAACATAGTTATTATATAGCCAAAATGAGCGAATAATGGCTTCTTACACGGTAAATCGTTAGCGTGAATATATATATATGCAATCACATAATGGGGGCAAAAAAAAAAAATTTAAAAAATCTCATAGTTATCATGAGTTCTGAAGAATGTCCGTATTATCAGTTCCATGTTATCATCATCGTCATCATGAACATCGCATCCTGTACACAGATAAAAACTAAGATCGTTGATCACATTTGAAAAGAATCAGTGACTGAACAAGTCTGGTGAAGACGAGGGGCCTGGGAATACATACACTGTAGCCCTACAATGTGTGTGCAGGGGTCTCGCAGAATTGTCCTTTCACAGAAAATGTCCATGTTTCTGGTCACAAAATGCTGTTCTGGGTCCTAGAAATCCACACAGCATTAGTAAAAGTTTCTAGTTCTTTCCTTTTTCTTCTTGAGGGGTCCAGGGGGCGGGGTGTGAGCATTTTTATTGACGTACAACAAATGGTGATTAAAAAAAAAACAGAGCGGAGAAATAATAAATCTGCTTTTACAGGAATAAATTTACAGAGAAATAACATCAAATGCATCCAAGTTCTAGTTTGGTTGGCAAAAACGCACAGTGTAAATCTGTTGGTAATCCGCTCGGTACCTCTTTCTTTTTTAAAAACACTACGTGAAGGGCAAGATCTTATAAGCCTGAGGAACACCAAGTCAAATTCAAGAAATAGAAAACACACAGAAATAATTTGTGGGTAGTTTTTCTCCTGTCCAAAACTTCTCTGGGAATTTTTTGGGCACGATCAATTTGGTCACTGGAATCGCAAACTGTACACTGTCAAATTTACAACATCCTACATGACTTTTGATTAGCATTTTCAGAGTATAAGCTGAATAGCGAATTTGTGCATGTTTTTTCCTCTAAATAATTACCCTTTTTTCAATTAAATTCTTGGCCAAGCTATGACCAGACCAGACAAGAACGCGGAGTTACTGGTCTGCACTGTGAACAGACGCATCAACATTTACATACAACTATTAAATTTGCTGTCGTTTGAATTTGGAAACGAAAGCTGACTGAGTGAATTCTTATAAAATTAATTATCATACTAATGGCGATATCAGTTTAAATCTGTTAATTGTAAATTAAATAATGAATCACATCATACTCAGAGAAGCCTGTGGGGCCAGCAATGTGACTGGGAACAGTACGATACAGAAGCAAGGCCTTTACTTCAAAATGTTGAGGAATTGATAAAACAACTCAAGTGTTGATTTGCAGTAAAGAAACGGCCTCTCGGCCTGGCCATTACTTACATGCCAAGGTCCGGGGTCCGCTCTGTGTCACTGCTGTGTTGAACATTTTGAAGAACTGACTCCACAGCACGAAAGGGCGGTCGCCTGAAGTGGCGATTTTTAGAACGATTTTTCGAAGAAGTTGAGAAATTTATAGAGAAACGTAGGAAACCCTCCGTGTGTTTTACCTTGGCGAGTAAGGAGCGTAGTCTTCGTGGCGATGGCTGTTGTTGTTGTTGCTGCTGTTGCTGCTGCTGTAGGAGTCGGCATACCTATGACGGTGGTGCGACTCCTCGGCCGCTAGTCAGTGCGGCGGTGGTGAGTGCTTTAGTCCGAGAGGTTGGTGCTGGGGTTGTGGTTGTAGTTGGTAGTGGTGTGGCACGTGTGGTGGAGGGGAGTGAGACACGGGGTGGTGTTGTGGGTGGTGCGGATGACCGCCCATGGAATAGGACAACAAAGATGAAACCTGAGACATGGGCGATGACCCGGAGTGGTTGCTCAAAGAATGAGGCGTGAGAGAGCTGTTGTAGCTTGGCATAACAGGAGAGCCACCTCCGCCACTGTTGTGTATAGGACTACAAGAGTCATGGAGGGGACTCCCATCATTTACCGAAGAGCAATCGTCGTTGCCCTCAGGCATAATAATTTCCCCGTTGGGGCCGATGTTTCCTGGTGGTGTCATCCGTTTCTCCTTCTGACGACGGTTGCAAAACCACACGCGCACCACCTCCTTTTCTAACTGCAACTGATCCGCCAAGTGAGTAATTTCAGGCGCTGAAGGCTTCGGGCACTTCATGAAGTGACTCTCCAAGGCTCCTTTGACGGTCACTTCGATGCTGGTTCGCTTCTTCCGCTTACGGCCCTGGGCTGCTATCTTGTCTATATTGGTAGGTGATCCAGTGGTAGAATCGGCCTCTTCCAGCCATTTCTGCAGCAAAGGTTTCAGTTTGCACATGTTCTTGAAACTTAGCTGCAAAGCTTCGAAACGACAAATGGTGGTTTGACTGAAGACATTACCATACAGGGTGCCCAAGGCAAGGCCTACATCGGCCTGGGTGAAACCTAGTTTGATTCTACGTTGTTTGAACTGCTTTGCAAATGCTTCAAGATCGTCGGACGTGGGAGCATCCTCATCTGACGGAGGATGAGGATCGAGGTCGTGGTCAGGGTCCCGAAGGACGTGATGCATCTGGTGAGTGGGAGACATCATACCATTCATGTTCATGTAGCCTTGGTGCTGCATGGGATGGTTGACATTCTGCAGAGACGATAAATTCTGTAACGGCGGCATCTGCCAATTGTGTTGAGCGACTTGCATCTGATGGTGAGCTTGGGGCCGATGGTGCAATGTTCCACCATGACCGTCCATGTTATTGACTGGACTCACCTTCATGTCCTGGTGATGTAGATGACCTCCCATGTTTGACCAATGTCCTGGATCGGCGTGAGGACTAGGACTTAACCACGGATTGTGGTGCTGGCCAAGATGAGGGTTGTGGCCATTTTGGTGGTGCTGGGGCGGTATGTACTTCATCTCAGGCATGTCTCTGTGTGGTGAGTACTGCTGGCTGGACGGTACGTGCATCCCGTGGTTGGTCATGGGTTGACCAGTGTTGAGAGACGACGGCACACTCGGAGCAAGGTAAAGGGATGCACTCGGTGCCGCCATACTGTAGCAATCCACAGCTATGGTGAAAAGTGTCCACAGCTACACAAAGTCACCTATCACACAAACCAAAACATCGGATACTCTCATGTAGAACAAACCAAATTCTAAGTTTTCCAAAGAAAAGTAAAGAAAATCGAAAGAAAGAATACGCCCCAAGGTGCGTAAACCTGTTCGTATGATGGCTTCAAATCCGCATTAAGTAAGCGCGTGCCTATGCAATCACTTTTCTCACAGAAAATCAGCTGTCCACGGAATTAGAATTTTGCCTAATCTACTTCCAGGCGGTAAGATACACACAAATAGTCACAAGCGGTCAGGCTGGCCGAATGTGTGCACTTCACAATAGCGACTGCTGATCAGACTTGCAAAATCCAAGCTGTTAGTCTCCTGCGTTATTCATGCATTGTGAATCGCCGTAGTTCTCCGCAAAGCATTATCATCCAAGATGAGGGCTCTGCCGTGTCTTCATTGGTCGACGCGAAAACATGATTGACAAATCATTATGAACGATTAAATTACCTTCCCCCGCTCGAAGCGCCTCACGATTGGCTGGTGATACCCAGTAGGGCCCTCTGTTAGAACTACCCGCGCGCTCGCGAAGCACATCGACCGAAACTTCTCTCCACGCTAGTTTCCCGTGACTGGTGTTTATCGTCGCAGCTGTCGTGGGGTAGAAACAAAGTCGCCTTGTTAGCCTATGTACGTTGTTGTTGGTTGGATCTTACGAAATAAATTCAATGTACGCACTAATACAGCTTTTTGGAAGGTTTTGCTACTATTTTCTATATTATAAATTGTCCTAGAACGAAGTGTATGTCGGTTGGAAGTGTGCATTTTTCGATGGTATGGTGGAAAAATAACGAGCGAATTCGAGGCGAAGGGGGAACAACCATGGAATAGGTTGCTGGCTATCAGTGGGCGGGGTTTAAGTTGACAGGAGTTGAGGGGGCCGACTGTGCCCGCCTTTCGGGGCAGGGCCATCCATTGTTTAAAGTGACATGTTCAAAACAGCGGTCGTGCGACTGAGGGGAGATCTGAGACAGGCTGGAGAAAAGGAGCAGATGACAACCGACACGGCCTGTGTTCAGGTTCATCTTTACCCTGTCAAGGAAAAGCGTTCTGAGGACATCATCGTTGTAGCTATGAATAGTACGCACCGATTCTAATGTTAGCTCCATTTTCAAGGAAAATACGCTAGTCTTTCCTCCCTCCACCCCCCCCCCTTGGTTCCCCTACACCCGACTGCTGAGCATGACAGTGCCGAAAGCGTTTTGTACACAAAGTAATTAGTGGCAAATTAAAAGCCGCTTCAGCCGCTTAGCCTCATCAAATTTAGTTCTCCGGGGGGTGAGAGAGGTTACAGTGGTCAGTCCCAGCTCCGTGACCGCCAGTGACCGCAACGGTTCGGCCACGGTACACACCCAAAGTTGATTGCCTCTATTGTTTTATAAACGGTGTACTAGAAACCACATCAGTCATAGTGTTGGGGGCCGGGGGGTGGGGGTGGGGATGGGGGCCGATAGGTTGTGAGAGAGATAAAGGATGTGACGGTCAACTTTTTGTATTAGTACTAGTAGTACATGTAATATCTATCTATCTATCTATCTATCTATCTATCTATCTATCTATCTATCTATCTATCTATCCTATCTATCTATCTATCTATCTATCTATCTATCTATCTATCTATCTATCTATCTATCTATCTATCTATCTATCTATCTATCTATCTATCTATCTATCTGTCTGTTTATCTATCTATCTTTCTATCTATCTATTTATCTGTCTATCTATCTGTCTAATCTATCTATCTATCTATCTATCTATCTATCTATCTATCTATCTATCTATCTATCTATCTATCTATCTATCTATCTATCTATCTATCCATCTATCTATCCATCTATCTATCCATCTATCTATCTATCTATCTATCTGTCCGCCTATGAATCCATCTGTTTACATGTTCTCAGACCTATAACACTGTAGTACAGTGTGACCTCTCTTCAATCCTGTTTCCGAATTTCCGCTTATTTTGCCAGTCTTCAACACTGTGCACACATGCTGCACAGTGCATTACAACAGGCTGGAATAATTCTCATTTCAATCAGTTGGGGAAATGAATGATTGATTGTGCTCATTCAACTCACTTCCTTCAGGACAACAGAGCGGCAGCTGAAACACCTGAAAACATTAAATTATATTTTCACACCTTTTTGTAATCTGCTGGTAACATCTTTCATGACAGTTTAGTTAGTTGTACGACTAAAATAAAATTATGTTTGCAGAGCTGTAAGTCTGTGTAACCCATATGATTTTATTATTGCCATTATTAAATAAAAGATTTAAAGAATACGCCCTAATCTTTTCACACCTCGCTTCCCCCCCCCTCCCCCAGGCTTTTACCAACTCAGTCTGTGGGTTCTGTAATTAACACAGTAATTGGTATGTACATCTCCCTCCCCTGCTCTCATACAATTAACGCAGTAACCAAATTGGTCAAGGAAATGATTACGGTACTTTTTCTGTCAACAATTTTAAAACAGTTCCTTTCATTTTTATGCCCCGAAGAACTGAAATCTTTTACTATTACTTTTCATTCATAAAATCAAACAAACCGTCGTAGTGGATTAGTATCAACCTATACAAAGTAGTTCGAAATTATTATTGGCGTGGGCTGTATTGTTTAATTATCAACTGGAAATGCACAACTTTAAGAACAAACAAAAAAAAAAAACAACTTAGAAAGGTTGTGGGACCAAAATGTGGCTTGATACAAAGTTGAAATTAAAATGCAAAAAGAAAGAAAAAAAAGACTACTTTAAAATTTGTGAAGCGCCACATTAACAAAAGTGGAGCTTCGGAAATTATATTTTTGTCCACACTATAAAATCATCATAAAGGTGCTACACGGAAAATATAATGCTGAACTGACAAAGGAAAAGGCATTAAGCATGGTCGCTGCAATCAACATTAGCTTGTTTGTCATTGTTGACTTTTGACTTTATGCATTATTTCCCCCCCCCCTTCCCCCCCCCTCCCCGCAGTATGTTCCATTTTTATTTCATGTCATTTAATTTTTTTCCAGGGTAATTTCTTTGTTTGTGATGAGTAAAAAAAATGGTTTATGAAGAATTGGATGGATCAGTGTACAAAATACGCTGTTTAAATCTGGCATGTCCATCAGTGACTGGGATAGAGGGTTCGTCATTCTGTGAACAAAAAATTTGGAGAATCAGAGACTGTAATTATTGGTTCCTTGAGGTGTACAGTAGAATTTGTCTTTGCTGTTAATGTAGTTGTTGTTGTTGTTGTGGTTGTTGTTGTTTTATTGTTGTTGTTGTTTTCATTTGAGGTCTTCATGATTAAGACAAATGTGCCTGTATATACATGTGATTTATTATGAAATCCAAAGACAATACAACCATATCTGCATAATGTGCTGTCTTACATAGTACTAAGTGTAAGCGTTAAAGAACAACTGCAGATTTTTACCTAAGTTTGATAATCATTATAAATCACATGTCTATACAGGCATATTTATGCAAAGTCGTTTGGGTATTATTTCTTACGCGAGATTTTGCTACCTACAACGTTTTCTTTTTACCAAATTTTAACTTATGCAAAGTCCAGTCCACCACTTTGTTCATATGTTTCCACAATGTATACCAATGCCTGCAAAGTTAACAACTGACAGAATGAGCGAAATACATATAACATCCTGTTTTCCTAGAGAAGGAATGCATACAATTTGGATAAAAAATAAAACTGGGATCGCGGTTTTGTTAATCTGAGTCTCGCGTTACATCCCATAGTGTTGCAGTTTTTGGAGTTTTTGCGTTCTGTTTTGTTTTGTTGAGGTTGTTTATTGGGTAAACTTTTTCCATTTATGAAGTTTCACGCACGTACGCGTGTTTATTTGATTCTCTATCCGTTAACGTCTTCCATTCATCACTTCTTACGTTATGCAATGGTTGGTGTACATTTCTGGGACCCTGAAGCTTGAACTGTTATGGGGCGACTTCGCAACAGGCAGCAACTATAGGGCAACATCTGAAACTCACTCGTTTGTACATGTGTATTTGTATAACTCTTTAATCGCATTTGGGAAATTTGCCTTTGTGCCATTGCAGCCCAGTTATAACACTGGAGCAGGCACGTCGTCGTCGCCACAGTGCATTCATTAAAACATTCAAAAGAGTAGTTGATAGTTAACTGGCTGTGACGGGTCTTAGTATGTGTTCGCCGTTGGTGTTGTGCCGTTGTTGCGGTTATAATTGGAAGAGAATGATGATGATGATGACGTCTCTGTAGCTAGAATAAAACTTTCATACACTTTCTACGTCAGTCTCATTATCATTTCTACATTAAATGTTCAATTTGCCATACCGCAAACCTTAGTTCTTGTTTGTTCTATATCCAATTTCTGGAAAACTGGAGATCTTTCAAATTTAGTATGTAGAAGAGGTATAACAAATGCACACATTGACATTTATTCAACTCTCCGTGTGCCATGAATTTTTTCAGATTTGCCGATACAGGAAGAAAATAGTGGGGGGAGATGAATAAAGACTAACTATTATAGCAAAATTTATTAGTAGAACGTCGACTGTCTTTCTTCCCAAAAACAAAAAAACCTAGCATTCTTTTGCACCGATACATCGGTGATTGGCACCAAGAGTACCAATGGAAGAACCGATATATCGGCGACTGGCACATAAAGAGTTAAAATACATTGTGGCATTTATCAAGCTGTTTCATGGTTCCAATTAATTTTATTCTTGCGGGGCCGTAGACTAATTACAAAGCCGGCCAGAAAAAAAGGCTGAGTTGTGTTCGCTTCTCATCTGTGAAATACTGTGGAAAGTCATACGGTCCCCTAACAATAGACGTAATACTAAAACCGCGAACGTTTAACGTCAAATTTCTCACTAGTGCAAAAAGTAGAGTTGGAACAAACAAGAACAAACATGGCGTTATGGCCAGGATCTGCAGGGAAATGATAGGCAAATCTTCGTTTTTTTGTTCTCACTGACAGATTTCTTCAGTAGGATGTAACATAGTGAAAACCGCAGAGCTTTACAAAAGTCGTTGGTGTTTTGTTTGTTATTGGTTGGTTCATGGTTTGTTTTGTTTTCTTCTAATGAAAGAACAACACAATGACCCATTCGACCCACGTAAACCTAAAAATAAAAACATTTAGGACTTTTTATTAATGAAAATTAGTTTTGTTTTGCTTTTCTCCTTTTTAAAGAAAAAGAAGTAGCAGTGTCTAAAGTTAATATTATTGATTAATTGAAATACGATTTATGAAGCTTATAATCGTGTGTTTATTGTTGTCCAAAAGTCTTATTACCATTGGAACATTAGTGTAAAAACAACGAACTTCTCAAGAACGAACAAAGGCAAATTACGTAAGACATTTCAACCTTGGCTATTTCGCTTGACGCATCTAGGCTTTCCCCCAGTATTACGCTCGGTAGGCGCCACTGGGTCCGTCGAGGAGTCCAGCACAAGTTGATACGTGTTATTAGTACCTCCATGTACGTGAGCAAAGTCTGGGGTTTGACTTGCCGGCTGCCATGTCAGAGGTGTTGACACGTTAGGTAATCAGGAGTGCATCCTTCTACAGCTAGTTGGCGATAGTAAGACTGCGCTGGCAACTAATATGATGATGAGATCCTGTGAGTGAGACAACGAAAAGGGGTGGTCGCGGGGTGGAATGAAGATCTTTGTTTGTGGAGGCCCTCAGACTAAGACTGTTGGCCCTCTTGATTTGGGGGGGGGGGGGGAGAAGGAAAGAGAGACTGGCGGAGGAAGGAGGAGAACCTCTTCCTAGTGAGAAAGTGAGTGAGTGTGAATGAGTAAATAATATGGATAAGTCGGTAAGTAAATTCACACTCTCAAAATCTCTTTGATTAAGTGTAAGAAAAGGATATCTGATTATAATTAGGACTGTCTTTGTGATACAGAAAGGTAAATAAATTACTGGGGAGCAATGCCGTTTTAATTTTCATTAAATTGGGTGAGCCGTGAAATCTTGTCACCCAAATACAACATTATCGTCTAGGCTGATGGGATTGGAACTCGTGTCGTCACTGACACATTATTTAAGAAAACTTGCCAGAGCCACTGCAATTTACTAGAAACCACGAAGTGCGAAGAACGAAGACAACAGAAAGAAAGAAAGAAAGAAAGAAAGAAAGAAAGAAAGAACAACAAGAAAGACCAAAGAGAGAGAAAATCAAGAACAGGCCAGGCCAACAGCACTATGCTGAGGCCCCCGAGAAACAAAAGAACTCATCCCACTGCAATTTATTGATGCAGTCAAATGACTTTTTACGGTGTTAAAATGATTGAGCTGAGAAATCCTGTAATCCAGACTTAGTACAATAATATGAGAGCTTTTTGTCTGGTCTGAGACCTGTGCCACCAACGACATGACTTATTCGTGAAGCTAACTTCAGGTACGGCCCGCAGTCAGCTGTGTAGATCAGTGACTTTTTCCAGTGTTAAAATGATTGGGCCGTGAA